>PVKB01003588.1:63158-118417 GCA_004027205.1 Ctenodactylus gundi | reverse complement strand
AGCTTACAAATCCCATAGAGAAACCACTTCTGTCTCTTTCCAGCTGTGCACCGACCAGGCTCACAAGAGTTAGGGCTTTGCTGTCTCCAGGCCACACTTAGCACTCTCCTGCAGAGCCTCCCCTTGAGGGCAAGTTCTTGTATGTATTCTGCAGAGGGGTTTTTTAAAAATATAAATAATAATAAAGCATTTACTGCTTTGGCCATGTAAAAATTGTAAAATGCCACGTGGAACACTAAATACCACATCCTGTCATGACAGATGAACTGATGTATTGGCAGAGGCCCTTGTCCTGGACTGAAGCTTGACATTCTTTACTTAGTGATTTTTCTAAACGACAACACATATTTTTTCTTTGACAACCCTTCTTCTATTTTTTCAAGCCTCTCTTGAATGTCTTTTTTTACTCATTCAAACAGTAAGTTGGTTCATAGAACTAGACTCTCCAATAGACTACCCTTTGACTCCATGGCCTCTTCAACCTTTCTGTCTCAGAATCATCTCGATAAAGCCATTTGTGAAGCCGAATGTATGCGTGCACTTCAGATGAAACAATTTTTTAAAGACTTCAGGAGAGCTTTTAAGGCTTAATCTGCAGCAAAGTGACTCAGATTCACTTCTGGATCTGTTTTCTTTCTTTGGTTCTAAGATGTGACCCAGAAAGAACACATCCCACTTGGGTGACTTCGGGAATGTGATAGCTGAATCCACTGCCCCAAGTTCACGGGATAAATGGTTTGTCAGGGCCCCGGCGCAGCATTTAGTGTCCGCTGGGTGAGGCTGGGGATGGCGCTTTGCCTACTGGGAGTGAGCAGCAGGCCTTTTGATGAACTGGCATGTGTTTTCTTTGCCTTTCACCGGTGGCCCTTTTACAGCACGGGGCAATTGAGGGCTCATTGTGAGTTTGGCAGTGTTGGAAATGACAAATGAATAGATAAATAATCTGATTGTTAGCCTCATTCCCTTCTCACCCCTTTCTTCAGCTACCAAGATTAGAGATCATTACCTTTTAAAAGAACACTTTCCACTTTAAACTTCACAAAACCAGGAAACAGGAAGTAACTGCGCTGTTTGCCGGGAGTGTGAAGGGAAGTACAATTTTTGAGGACTATTGAGTGACACAGATGATACTGAAGCAAGCTTTCAACTCTGTAGTACGGGTCCGGCCCATAGATGGTGTTCAATAAGTACTTGTTGAATTAATATTTGTGAGGAAACTTAATCCACACAGTTATTGTAAGTGATACCGTGCTTACTGATGAGTAGTCTTGTCTAAGTGGATCAATTCTTAGCTTGTATTTTTGTCTCTTCTACACTATAACTTCCTACTGTGTTTCGTGTCCCCACAGGTCTTCTTTGATGTGAGGATTGGAGACAAAGACATCGGTAGAATTGTGATTGGTCTTTTTGGAAAAGTCGTACCCAAGACTGTGGAAAATTTTGTTGCCTTGGCAACAGGAGAGGTCTGTCTCAGTTTATTTTCTTTATGTGCATATAAAGTTGGATTTTCTTTAAGTCAAATACAAAGAAGATATCTGGATAAATAAATATTAAGTTATGTCAGAGGAACCTGGGACATCTTGTCATATTTTACTTTACATTGATGTAAAATCTTACTATTCAGGCACTCAGTGCCCTCAGGCTTCTAGAAAGTAGGAAAACAAATGAAAATGCAGTGTGTCCCTTTTTACTTATACTGACACTTTATTTTGATAGGTTATTGTTTGGTCACCTAATGATAAATTTCTTTGGTAAATAATTGCTAATAACAACACTAATGTTCTGTAGATACCTTAACGTTAATTTTCTATTGTCTTATGTTTCATATGAAAATGGGTTTATTTTTCAGTATGGGTTATTTTTACTTGTGTACTCAATTGAAATTATCTCTTTAGAAGGGGTATGGATACAAAGGAAGTGTCTTTCATCGAGTCATCAAGGATTTCATGATTCAGGGAGGAGACTTCACTGCTGGAGATGGCACTGGCGGTAACATCTTCTTTAACCTTTCTCCTCCCTCACCAAGCTGAAGCCTGAGATTCAGCCAGTGTGTTTACCCCAAAATAATGAAATCCCAGCTTTATGGAATGACCTATGAAGATACTAGAACTTGTTAAGAAGGACAGAGTTTTGGGACAAGAGGGAGGAATCAGGGCAGGGGAGAAGCCAGGGCAACATGTGTCCTTCCAGGCCACAGGCCCAGTGATTCTGCACACGCCCAGTCATGCTCCTCATGCCCAGAAACCTGCCACACCCTACCAGGCCCATCTCCCAGCACCATGGGAAATCCATAGATAATCCACACCATCCAAATACATGCTTTGGTGGACATTTCAGATCCAAGCCATAACTACTGTACCGTTAGTTCTTCTCCTAAGCACGTACAAGGTGTGTAACTACATGGAGTTTAAGTTTACTTCGGGTTTAAGATCTTAAATGCAGCATGAGGATGTAATTCAGTGTGAAGACCCTGAGCTTAACACCTTGTACCCTAAAATAAAAAATAAAATGTAATAAGCACTGGTTTTGCTGGAAATTAGTTGCTACTTTAAAAAAAATAGGCCACTTTCAGACATTATTGCTAGTTTTACATTTATTACAGTGGTTTATTCATTTACAACAAAAATGGAGACCATTATATTCTCTGATTTGCCAGGCACTTTGTGAAGATTACTTTTAGCTCTTATAACAGTGCTATAGGACATGGGATATAGAATAGAGCGCAGGAAGTTATCCAGGTTCCTCCAGGTGGCGGGTTTGCTGAGGACACTTACGGAGGCAAACCCTACTGCTGCAGCACTAGGTCTCACTAGGGAGCCCTGCAGCTCTCGCAGTGTTCCCGCAGCACTGTTCTTCTGGCCACAGGGGCCAGCAGGTATGGTGACGGAGCCTTACTCTGCCTGCTTTTTATTTTCTCTCCACCTTTGCTGCTTAGTGTCTGTGTGGGTTTTCAGTGAAAATTCTCTGAGTTTTGGAGAAAGAAAATTTTAAACCATTTAAAGGTAGCCTAGGGCCCTCTGTGGGGAGAACTTTCTGCCAGACCACCTGACGTGTCCTGGATCTACCAGTTACGTGTTTCTCACCTTTGATAACCACTTCTTGTCCTTCTGGCTGAGCTGGGATTTTGAAGTTGGAAGCCAGTTGATCAAATAATGGATAAGAAACCTGGTGGGGGGGGTTGTAGGCTGGGGCAGCTGCTTCTGTGGGCCACACTTCTGGAGAAAGGGACTCTGTTGTTCCTGCTGCTTTGCTCCCGCTCCAGACCACATGCCTCCTGTTGGTTCTGTGTGATTCGTTCCTTGCATGCATCCAGTTGCTGTCACTCTCTGGATATTCATGGGTGTTGAATCTGTTACACCTAGTGATTTCTAGACTAGCTGCTGCTGCCCTGGTGCTGAAAGAAAGGACACCAACTTTAGAATTAGAAAGTGCATAAGCTGGGTGTAGTGGTGCATGCCTATAATCCCAGCAGTCAGGAGGCTGAGGCAGGAGGATTGCCTTGACTTCAAGGCTAGCCTAGGCTACATAGTGAGTTCAGGACCAGCCTGAGTGAGACCCTGTCTCCAAAAAAAAAAAAAAAGAAAGAAAAGAAAAGAAAAGAAAAAAAGAAAAGAGAAAAAAAGAAAAGAAAGAAAGAAAGAAGAATGTGGGATGTTAATGTAAGAGATATGGAAGAAAATAAGAAGATGGACTTTGTAGAGAGGGATAGGGAAAGTGGGTGGTGAGAGGGTGGGAAGGGGAAAGGGATGCGATATGCAAATAAAAAATAAATAGAAGAGAGTCAGATGTTCCAACTTGGTTCTGCTCTTTTCAAGTTTTCTAGCTCTGTTTTCCAGTGTGAAACACGTCTGAGAATTATCACCTCTGAAGGTTCGCCTGAATAAGTTAAGGTTGTATACCCAGTGCTTGGTACACCCTGGCTGGACGATGTTAAAAGAGTGACCCATGTTGAATACCCAGGACAACTGGACAAAGGGCAGAGGTCGAGCTACTAGTATGGCTGACACCTTTCCTCCTGGCTCTGAAGTGTCAACTTACCCTTCAGTTTCACCTTCCTAAGTGGAAGCACTGACCGCTTTGGTCAAGGCCTGGCCCTTGTTTGAGTTCACTCAGCATTCTGCCATCTTGTGCCATATTCAGGGCCTTGTTTCAGGCCCTGGTGCCTTTTTTCCTTATATAGTTCATTTTATCCCCCTCCTTATTTCTTATATTTGATCATCTATTCCCCTTTCCTACCTCCTGTAGAAAAATAAAAATTTGTTTGAGGTAGGTTCTCACTCTGTAGTCCAGGTTGGTCCTAACTTCACTACATAGCCCAAGCTGGCCTCCAACACAGGGCAGTCCTCCTGCCTACACCTACCAAGTGCTAGGATTACAGGTGAGCACACCATGCCTGCCTTATGTCATGCTGGAGAACCAAACCCAGGGCTTGGCTAAGCTATGCTCCGAGCCCCTCCTGTAGCATTCTACTGACTGATTATACTGACGCCTTGTGTTTCCTGTGAAGATACTTTTTGCTCTGCTGACTCTTCTTGTTTTGCCTCCCAGGGGTAAGCATTTATGGTGAGACCTTTCCTGATGAGAACTTCAAACTGAAGCACTATGGCGTCGGGTGGGTCAGCATGGCCAACGCCGGGCCTGACACCAATGGCTCCCAGTTCTTCATCACCCTGACTAAGCCCACCTGGCTAGACGGGAAACACGTGGTATTTGGAAAAGTCCTCGACGGGATGGTAACTTGATATGTTTTTTCTTTCAAGGATTTATACTTTTGAGAGTACCTTCAGCTAATTTGTTTTCATCTAAACTGTACTAGAAATCTATTATTAGATACTGATTGGTCTATTCAAAGGTGAATAAGTGATGTATGGCATAACATTTTAATTGTTAGTGGGATTAGAGCAGAAGTCGGCGACTTCAAGTATTTATTCTACTATTGGCTATAAATGGAAATCTCTCTCTGATGTAAACAAAGGTAACCGGGGCCTCATACATACATGCAATGGCCTATTACTCAGAATTTTAAAGGAAAGGTATTCTGACATAAGCTAAAACATAAAGAAGACCTGTTCCTAAGTGAAATAAGCCAGTCACCAAAGGACAAATACCATATGAACCCATTATATGAGGTATCTAAAGATCCACAGAGTCAAAGTAGAACAGTGGCTACCAGGGGTTGGGAGGGTCTGGCAGGTATTTACTGGGTATAGAGTTTCAGTTTTACAAGATGAAAAATATTCTGGAGATCAGGATGAAAAACAACATGAATGTACGTAACATTACAAAACTAGGGCACTTAAAATTGGATAAAATGGCAAACTTTGTTATGTATTTCTTATCACAGTTAAAAATCAAATATCAGACCCGGAACCTGTGTGGCTAAGTTACATTAAAAAATACATAGTATAGTAACCAAGAATAAAGAGTCTTTGAATCTATGTCATTAATTTAGCAAAGAATTGCAAAGGGGTCAAATTTATAACCCATGAAGGCACTTAAACTCCTCTCCCTCCTCTGTCACTCTCAGAATTTCTCTTTAGCAGCTTCCCAGAGCCGGCCTCCCAACTCCCAGGCTGGCCACCGTAGTCTACTGATCAGCCCTTGGCCCTCCGTGCCCTCTTTGCCCTCTTCTGTATTCCATTTAGTTTTGTTTTCATGAGAGCTGTCTTGTTCCCTCTGTCCAAATGAGCACAAGCCAATCTCACTCCGGCAGGTCTTCCTCAATTTCTACCTGCTGTTTTGTTTCTACCCAACACAGTCCATAAGCTGAAGTAGAGTCTCTGTCTGGAAAGCCCATCAAAAACTTGTTTCTTGGTTTGTGACGTCCTCCTTCAGTGTGAAAGCTGCATGGGCCACTGAAGCCTTGTGGGCAGAGAAAGAAGCCCTTACACCTCTGTGGGTGGGGGGTGTTGGATTCGGCCTGTGGAGTGATGGCTTGAGTCACCTTTAAAATAGGTTAAAAGAAAGAACTAGGCCCACATTTAAATCTGCTTTCTGGCCCATTTTATTATGTTAGGCCTAGTACAGGATGGAGCCAAAACTGATTACAACTCCATGTAATTTTACATTGGGTGGTAGCAAGTGAATAGAAATTGAGCAGAACTGCCTTTTATTACAGCTAGGTATTTACAAATATATCTAATTGTTTTAGACTAATGTTTATTTAAAGGGTGAGAAGATACACCAATATAGTCTTTCAGAAATAAGGTAATGAATCTTCATACACACACACACACACACACACACACACACACACACACACACATATATATCTTTTCTGAGTTTTCCACACTTAACATGTACAATATTTATGTATAGTATTTGTAAGATAAAATTTACTTCACCTTTGGGTTTTTGGAGTTGTACCACTGACACCTCCAACTGCCACTGTTGCAGTCAAAACCCAGTGTGCCTCTGCTTTTCTCTCCCCAGACAGTGGTGCACACCATAGAGCTCCAAGCCACGGATGGTCATGACCGGCCACTCACCAACTGCTCCATTGTCAACAGTGGCAAGATAGACGTGAAAACACCCTTCGTGGTTGAGGTTCCTGACTGGTGACAAAACTGACAGAAAACTAGAAATACACTCCGGCAGGGATTGTGTGTGTGCGTGTGTGGGTGCACGCATGTGCACCCACACACGCACACACACACACACACACACACACGTGCTGGAACACATGGGCCTGCCTTTTAACTCTTCAGTTGTTTTGCTTTAAAAAATAAAAACTTCAATTTCTCACTTCATATCACAATCCAGATTTAAAAATCAACCAACTCAAACTTTGTGTGAATTTTGGTAAGTCACTTGTTTAAGGACTTTGCTAAAAATAGTGGTGCTATTTTTAAATTAGGAGACTTTGTATTGGCTATTTTTATGAACATAGTTTGTTTTGCTGTATTCACTGTTATTCCATGTTGGGTGATGATAAAGATTGGTTTAGAGAGGATGAGAATGTGAAGATTATTGTTCTATATTCAGATCTTTTCAGGTAAAGGGAAATTGGGTGAGTTTAATTTGTTGTATGTCACAGAAATTTTTTTCCTGATAAAGGTGCTTTGGCATTCTCGATATTAAATACTTTTTCATGAGGATTGGCTCTTTTTGTAATGCTTTTTTAAAAAAGTACTTTATAAATATAAAAAATGCATGCACTTTGTTGATAACAATGATCAGATCAGAAAAAATTCTATAAATCAAAATACTAACACTACTGAAAAGTTTGGGGTAAGAAGGCACAGAAAATATTCCTGTCCATATCTTAAAGACATATGTTGGTTACTCTCTAATTTTAACATTTTTAGAAAGTTCCTTTGGGTTGAGTTACAATGAAAAGGGCTCTTTAGTCATGTAGGAGATAAGATTCAGGTTCTGTTTAAGGTAGAGAACTATCCTCCTGGATAGTTTACTCTGGAGTAAAAACTAATGCATTTTTCCCAAAAAAAATTTATTGAAGGTCTCTGCTATGCCAGGTCCTAGTTTGAGTTCTGGGGGATACAACAGTGGGCAGAGAGAAAACAGTGGCATTCTAGTGGAGAACGGGGAGGATAAGTACACAAAGAATGGTGAGCGCTATGAAGAAAGCACGCCTATGTGTTCTGGGAGGCTGGCGGCCACGGAAAGCCTCATCAGGGCCTATCTTTGTGCTCAGGCCTGGAGGAAGACGGGGGCCTGGTAAGACCTCAAAAAGGGTCTTTTCGGCAGTACCAAGAAAAAGCGCAGAGCTCCAGAGGTAAGGATTGGATTCCAGGGGTGGACAGAAAGCCAGCGCTTTGGGGCCTGGGCTGTGAGGGACAGCATGGGGCGAGGTTGGAGGAGATGCTGAGGCTGATCAGCTGGGGCCCAGGGGCCAGCAGATGGATTCCTGTGTTCACAGTACCATGGGAGCTGTCAGTTTCAAACTGGGAAGAGATACATGCGATCTGCACTTGAGAAAGGTTGCAGAGATTTTTGTAGGGCGCTAAAGTGGAAGGAGTACTCACCAGTATCTTTTGTGGCCCCCGTCCCAGGATTGTCTTACAAACAGGCCCCGTTGTTCCATCAGCCCAGCACCCTGGATCCTTCTTTTGGTGATGGCTGCCTCATTTCTTAGGGTTTTTCTTTTTTGGGGTTCTCTCAGTGCTCCTTGTCTCAGGATGGGCTGACCTTATAAGTGGGAATATTCCTGGCTTGATGAAGTAATTCATTAACTCACCTGATAAATATTTAGTGAGGACAGAGCAGCTGCAAACTGTCAGCTTTTCTGCTTCCCATGAAGCAAACACATCAGAAGCCTACCATGTGCGTGTATAACAAAGCATCAGGTATTAGTAAGTCTGCAAAGAACAGAGCAGGGGGAGCAGGGGGCAAGTGCAGGTGGCCAGGGCAGGCTGCAAGGGAGAAGGGAAAGGGCAGTGGCTCTCAGTGAAGGCCGGTGGGGCAGGTTCCAGACAGCAGAGCGGTCAGGTGTGCAGAACCAGGTGGGTGAGAAAGGGAGGAAGATGTTCTCTGGGCCACCGCAATGTTCTCCCAAAAGGCCCCAGTGACCAGCTCAGATTGAAGTCTCCACCTTGGCCATGCCCCCCACCCCCGTTTTGTTGATATGTATAAGCGCACAATTTAAGATTTACGATGCACCTACATATCTTGTCAAGGTGACAAGGACTTTCCCACTATGAGCCTCAGTCAGGAACTTCTGCTGGAATCCCTGGGAAAGAGCTGCTGTCTTTCTGCGGGAGGATGTGAAGGAGTGGGACCAAGAGTGAACTCAAGAAGGAAGGAAGCCGGTGATGCGAGGATGGGACCCCGAGGGCACCCTCAGTCTGTCTCCTGGCATCTGAAGCCAACCCACCCTTCGTTTTTCACTACATAAGCCGATACACTTCCTTTGTTTGCTTGAGCCAGGGCAAATTGATTTCCTTTGATTTGCATCCTAGTCTTTTGTCTAATGCAGCAATATTGAAAAATGTTTTATGTATAAAGATGTGTAAAGTTATGATAGCAAAATATTGGCAACAACTTGAATCCCGTGAAAGGTAGAAGGCATATGGCCCATAATAGAACCGAATATATTTATTAAGTCTCACATTCTGAAACTTACAATAATGTGAGAAAATTGTTATTTTAAATAAAAAATAGAGGGGCGGCAGGAGTAGCTCAGCAGGTTAAAGTGCTCGCCTAGCAAGCGCTTAGACAAGGGCTAAGTACCCAAGTCTGATGCCCCAGCACAGCATAAGCCGGGTGTGGTGGCGCACGCCTGTAATCCCAGCACTAGCATGGAATCAGAGGAAAACACACCAGACACCATCATCAAGCTCATTACAGTTTAGTCTTGAATCATTTTAATAAACAATTTGAACATTTTGGCATCCATAGCTATGATCTTATTCTCTCACAAGTGCTATTGGCAATTTTCTGGATCATCAATGAAGAAATTAGTAAAATTTATTCTTGGGTCAGATAAATTAGAACGGCACTTTGGGGATTACCAATTACTTCATTTCTGATGCATTAGTAGATTTTGAATGAAATTCAGCAATCCCATTTCTCAGGTCAGCAGTTTTGAGTTACGTAAAGACAAACATGGCAAGGATTTTTATAGCAGGAAAGGGATTTGTTTTTGTTTTCCAATGTTCTTATAATCCAGACAGCTGAAGAAATCTTTGATCTACATGGTGTAGAAATTCAAAGACCCCACTAGGCACTCTATTTTTTTTTTTAATTAAAGAAGAGTAAAAACAGTATTTGTAATGGAAAATTTTGGTGCCATTATGTAACAGCTTTTATTTAAGTCTGTAATTCATCTTGTGGATTTAAGATTTTGGCTAACAGTAAGTTTTAGGTGTGATATAACTACTGCATGACTTCCTAGTGCTACTGATATGCTAGAGTAGTGGAAAAACAGCAGGTATTAATGCAGAATTACACTGACTCAGCACAGAAATTGTGTCAGAAAATAAAAGGCTTTATGTGACAAGAGACAGAACAAAATGCCTTAAAAATCCATTAATGAAAGTTTCATCCTATCACTAGTTAAACCAGAATGTTTGAGAGTCACATATTTGGGGACTCCGGGTACCCAAAAACCTGTTACATACTCTGAAGTTTCACTGGGAGTCACGTAAGTTCCTACACCCACCAACTTGGCAGAACATAAAGGAGTTTCTCCCTGCAGCACCCTGGACCTTTGTGACTTTCATCCCCTTCTGTTCTAGGAGTTGAACATTTTGCCCTATTATTTGGCAGACATCTCTTTTTGAAAATGTGAACCTTTTACTTTTACCTAGTCTCCAAGCCCGGTACCAGCTTTCCTGTATCTGCTCCTGGCATCCCTCAGGCAGTGTGACTCCCTTGGGTGCCATCTCTGGAAGCTTCCTCACCCCAAGTCCCAATTAGTCACTGTCCAAGTATCTCTTTCTCCTCCCAAGTCTGGGAACTCCTCTAGGACCAGTAGGCCTTATTCCTCATCTACCCCCATGCTATGTTTTACACCTAACAGAGGCTCAGTATGTTCAGAATCAGTGACCAGAAGACTGTGCTTAGGTTTACACTATGATGTAATTATAATCTCGCAAGACAACAAAGACAGGCAATCTTTGGTATTGTCTGTCAACTGTTTCTACTATATTTCAAAGATTTAAAAAATAACTGCATCTCTTTCTGTCCCCCCGCTTTTTTTTGTGGTACTGGGAATCCAACCCAGGGCCTTCACACTGAGCTATATCCCCAGCCCATTTTCTTGTTCTTATTCTCAGACTCAGTCTCATTAAGTCACTAAGTTGCCCAGGCAGGGTTTGAATCTATAATTCTCCTGCCTCAGCCTCCCATACTGCTGCTATTAGGGCCTGTACTACTGGACCTAGCAATTTCTTTATTTTCCAAGTCGAGGTTTTGAAGAACATGAAAGCAGTAGCTTGGCCAAAGTGAGGTAAGTCATTAACAGAGGGCAGGCCTGTAAGCAGCAGGGTCACAACAGGCTGTGATGGCCTGGTGTGAGAGTGTGCTCTAGAAGTCTAGAGAGGACCACCTCTGAGCAAGCACTTTAGATTTGACCGGAGAGGTGGAGAAGAACCACTCTCTGAGTCTCAGGTACGATGGAGAAGACGACCTATTCCGGCAACTTTTCCACTTGACTCATTTGCTGCGTAACTCACGTGGCCTTCCCGGGGCTCCCATGAGGACACTGCACTTGGCCTCCTTACCACTTCTAACTTTAGGTAGTGACATGATGTGCTTTGGCGAGGTGGTCTTGTTCAATTTCTGTGCTGTTTTGTTCCTAGCAACAAGACATGTCTCTTACTCTATTAAATGGGGCAAAAGAGTGGCACATGATTTATTATAAATCTGTCACAATTGGTAAAAATCTAGGCTTCCTTTATTGCACTGGTGGGTCAGTGTGCACCCACTTTGGCTTATAGGCAACTGCAGCCGTACTAGCAAGCTGGGTGTCAGAGCACCTGAACTGGATGAAATGAGCTTAGGGGTGGGTTCCAACAAGTACCGAGGGCTCCCTGGACACACTACTTGCCTTAGAGGAGTTTCACTCTCAGCCCCTTAAATGAATGGAACCAGTATTTATTCAGTTACTCAACCCAACCCACCCTAACCTCTGCCTTCCCCTTTCCTTTCCACATCCCAGTCCATGTGCAAGTTCAAAGGTGGTCTCTTATCTGTGCCCTCATTTAAAATACCTCACAGGTTTTGTCCAATCATCCCGATACTCTCTCGTAGAGGCCTGCTGTAGGAGCCATCCTGCCATTCTGTTTTATGCTGGCTGTGCCTACACAGATTGCTATTTTTTCTTTTTAAATTAAAAAGCATTTAAAACTTAAACTGGCAACATGAAAATAACCTAAAAAGGCCGTGGCATTGTGGTTCTTACTCTGGACAGAAATGCCTCAAGGGCTCCTTGAATCTCTGAACCCCTCTCAGAGTGTCTAATTCCTTGAGCCTAGAGTGAGGGCAGTAAGAAGTTGTTTTTCTAACAGGTGACAGGGTGACACTGCTGTTATTTGTACAGGGTGTCGTAATACCAGAGCATGTAACACCCTTAGCTAACGCATTTGTAACAAAGTATAGACAGTTAAGTCTAAGTTGGCACACTGAGGGAACTGCAAGGCTACTGTTACCAATGAGATGAATATCAACAAAAAGTGGTCAAGACAATTTTGAGAAGGTGGTAGTTTACATTTTATCCAAAGTGGGACTGGACGCTACTGGAGGATTATGAGCAGGCGACATGATCCAATGGACATTTTATTTCTTTTCTTTTCTTTTCTTTCTTTTTCTTTCTTTTTTTTTTTTTTGAGACAGGGTCTCACTCTGTGGTCCAGGCTGGTCCTGAACTCACTTCAGAGCCCAGGATGACCTTGGACTCAAGGCAAACCTCCTGTCTCGGCATATAGGCGTGTGCCACCACGCCTAGCTTATGTGGTGCTGGAGAATCGAACTAGGGTACTTAGCACTTGCTAAGCAAGCACTTTAACCACTGAGCCATTCCTCCAACCCCCAATGGACATTTTAAAGATCACTCTGGCTATTGTGTCAAAAATAGACTGCAGTCAAAAGAAAAAAAAAAAAAAAGAAAGGAGGCTGCTGGTAGCACAGAGCTTGGCTTACTACAGGGAGAAGACTTTCCTATTTTGTAATGTAAGCAGTTATGACCACACTGGTTCTTTCTTATTTGAATAATCACATCTGGTTAGAAATTGCACATAATTGGGGCAATTCTAACAGTTTTAAAGTGAAGCTGACTGGGAACTAAATTACCTTGCGCTTTGTAGATGTAAGGTTTGAACTGTGATGTCTTTTATTACCTGGTGGCCTTGGACAAGCTATTTCACCTCAAGCTTTGATTTGCCCACTGCAAAGTATAATGACAACACACATCTCACTAAAGATGCTTACATGACATAATAAACCTATGAAGAGGAGTTAGCCCAGAGCTTCTTGGTAACAAATTGGTCATCCACATTACCTACTTCTTAGTGCTATGAATCTTTCTCATCTTCAATTTCTTCTGTAACAAAATGGAGGAATCAAAAGCTATTTCATAAAGAACTAAATGAGACAAAGTCTGCAAAACCTAGAACAACAACATATGACACCCAGGAGAAAATCAGTACAGGGAGTATCTAAATAACAGGGGATATCATGGCTACGGACACCATCAATGTTAACTCAAACTGCTTAGAAACTTGAAGGTAGACAACTGCTCACATTTGCTAGGTCAGATTTACAATTGTACTCTTAGGATACAAAATTCTTCCTAGTAAATTACATATACTCCAATGGCCTAGCACAAATCACGTGCCCCTCACACAAAAATAAATGCCACTTCACCTTTGTCACAATCTAGTCTGTCATTATGTACCTGCGTGGACAGAGACAAACATTGCAGGCACTTCAGCTGGGACTTAATGGCTGCTACGTTCCTAGGTTTCCACAGCTGAATTAAAGATCTATAATTACCCTTAAGGATAAAACCAAAACAAAGCCAAGATGACGACTTCCAAGGAGAGTAGAGACAGGATTGAACTGAACTTTTATCCAAGTCAGTAAAACAGAAAGACACTCTCTAGTAAGTGACTGAAATTTTCAGAAAAATAAAAAAATTTTTTCTCCACTTTTTAGATGACTGCCAGTGTCTCAACCCAACAGAAGAACTCGAAGGCATTTCACTGAAGAAATGAATATGTAACTTTCTCAATCTGTATAGCCTGCCGAAAGAGACTATTCCTTTAACTCACCAGCCTTGATGCAGTTTCAGAGCTCTCTCCTGTGGCTGTAGGTAATGTCTCCAGAATTGACTAGATTTCATTTGGTAGTATATTCTTATCAAAATCAATGAAGAAATTATTTAGCCTGGTGCAGTAGTGCACACTTTTAGTCCCAGCACTCGGGAGATTGAGGCATGAGGTTCACATACACATAAATACACAAGGAAATGTATCATTTAAACCCTATTTGAGTGCACAGTCCTGTAGCATCAAGTGTAATCACAGTGTAGTACAGACATCACCACCATCCATTTCTAGAACTTGGTCATCTTCTTCGAGTGAAACCCATTCAACAGCAATTCTCCACTTCTACCTCTTTCCAGTCCCTGGAAGCAACCATTCTATTTTCTGCTTCTGAAAATTTCACTACTGTAGGTACTTCACATAAATGGAGTAAGAGTATTTGGCGTTTTGTCACTGGCTTGTATCACTAAACATGTCTTCTTCTAGGTCCACCATGTAGCACATCCCAGAACTTGCTTCCCTCTGTCCATTTTTCTATTGATCAGCACTTGGGCTATTTCCAACTTTTGGCTTTTGCGAATGCTGCTGCTCCTGAACAGATGTGTGCAAATATCGGTGTGATCCCTATTTCACTTCTGGGTGTGTATCCAGGAATGGATTACCAGATCGTATGGTAATTCTATTTCTAATGTTCTGAAGACCCATCATGCCATTTTCCACCGAGGCTGCAACCATTTCACATTTCCAGCAGCAGCCTGCAAGAGCTCCACTTCTCCACACCCATGCTGGCCTTTGCTATTTTCTGTCTTTGGTAGCAGCCACCCTCAGCAGTGTGCCAGAACTCTCCTCACCACAGCGCGGCAGGCAGCCACTACCAGGAGGTAACAAATGAGATGAGAGCCATTTGTTATTTCTGAAATGTGATTATTTCCCCAAAGAGTGATGAGGGCATTTCTACACTTGTCACCGTGAGCTTGTAACTTCAGGATTTACCAGGCAGCAATGGTTGAGGTTTTACTGACACCAGGGCAGCTGGGGACCAGGCAACAGAGATGAGGCATGAAGGAGGCTCGGCATAAAATGGCACTGGAAGACTGTCCAGGCAAAATACCAAGACCCAGGTGGGTGAGGGAGGAAGGGCTGCTGTCACACCTGACTTACCCTCTGTCCTTTGCTTCTGCTGCCTATATGAGTCCATACTTTCAGGGAACTAGTTCTCTGTTAATTCCTCAAAGATAGCGTCTTAAACACAACTCAGGGATTCACTGTGTGGTCCACACAAAGGACACTGTGTGCAGTGGGTGATCCGCACAGCAAATCAGGATACCAACACCACACCCAAGGAAACCCAAGAGTAAAATATTACAAAATAGTATAAATGTACATGATCCACTTGACAACCAGAGTTAATGTAAGTTTTTGTGGTTTTGATTTCATAGTTGCTGTATGAAATTATTAAAATATGTGATTTGTATGTACATGGGTATATATGTATATCCAAAGTTACATTGCCAATGACATTTTTATACTAGAAAAATGAAAACAAATGTCCATCAATATGGAACCAGTTATATAAACTGTAGCAGATCCATGCAGCTATGAGAAGGACATTCCTTTATGTATTGATACAGAATGACTGACATATGTATTATTAAATAAAAATACGTAGAGAAAAGTGAGTATTGTTTGCTGCCATTTTTGTAAGAGTAGGGTAGATGGAAGATATGTACATTAAATATACCATATTTGTTTGCATGTGGATGAAACATTACTTAGGTCATTATTTATTCCAAATTCTTATCTTGATAAATTATGAAAATTTTAAAGAGTTTTTGTTAGCGTAGTAACATGAATTAATGTGAGATCCTATCATATTAGAAATAAATGTTTGTGAATATGTGAGAAATTTTAATTATGTACAAATATGGAAAGAAACGATCCTGTTTCCATTAAAATTCTAGAAGACAAATTCTAGTAATTCTTGTTCTTTGTTTTTATTTAACTCAAAATAGCTAGTAACATAAAAACATTTAAAATATCTCTAATACTTGCACCTATTCAGTTACTTTTTGGTTGATAATACTTCATTATTTCATTCTTGCTTATTTCCAACACGTCATAACAATATCTATTATATCATCTCCAAATGCAGCAAACTTTAAACCTGCATATTTAGATGCTAATCAAGAACCATGATTTAGTTACTAGTTACAATTTTAAATATTTTTCTCCCACACAGAAATTAAAACTAACAACCACAAACAGGCTATTAATTAGAATGCAATGAAATGCCCTCATACAGCACATACATACAGGTAGCACATATGCTTTTGTTCTTTGCTACTCAAAATATGAATTTCAGCACAATGAACAGTGAAGTCACACACACATTTCACCACATTAAATCAAACGTGAGGTCAGTGAAAAGGAACCCACAAAGGAAACCAGGAAATCCTGCAATGCTGCCAGCTCTTGGGATGCCGCCCTTGAGTGAACGCAGATGAGCATGGTCCGTCCTCTCTTGCTGCAGTCACTGCCAGGTCACGTCTGCCTCTTACTGACTGAGCATCTCGTAGGGCTAAGCATGATTCCAGTGTTTAAAAGTATGTGCTTTTTATACAAAATGGACCCTAGCAAGCCACTGGCAATGTCATTTGGCCTTGAAAGAGACACCCGTGTCTTCTAACCCTGGCGGAAAAACTTGATGTGGTGTCTGTGCAGCCTTCTAACACAACGCCTATCTGATGGGCTTTCTGGGATCTTCCTTACACCCCGTTTTGTCTTAGGCACTGATGTTAGAAACTAACCAGTATATGACGAAAACCTACTGTTAGTGTAAATTGAAATGTCATGATTTTTAAATGCCATAATACTGTTAGTACACTTTAATTTCCAGTCTGGCTCCTTCCTTGCCCTTAGCATAGTGTGTTTCTGGGATGCACTGCTGGTGCCAGCACTTCAGAATGTACTATCACTGGCTGAGAAAACCTCATGGTGAAAAGATCAGTGCTTCGAGCCAGTCTCAGTATGATTTAGGAAATAATTTTTAATTAGCAAACGATATGACTACAGCAGAGTGACTCTGTTTTGTCACACCTAGTGCTCCCAGGAACTTATTCTGGCCTTTTTTCATGGGTTTCTAATTTGGCAGCTATGTTCTACTTCTTAAACACTTGGCCTTAAACCTGATCACTGCCCTGGTTCAGTTTCTATTTTTAAAAGCACCATTCTAATGGAAACGTCCCTGCTCTGAATTAAGCTGGGACTGTGAATTTTACCTCTAGCTAGAGCTGTTATGTCATAAAGTTTAGGCTAATTTGGTAGATATCGATTTCCTTGACTACAGCTTTGAAACTTGCTTCAGCTTCTTCGAGTCACGCAGGATTTCTACCTGGGCTGCAGATGAGGATAAAATATTCCATGGAGAACTCCTTCAATAACCACATTTGGAAAATCTGAAAAACAAAAGGAAAACTGCTTTTCTTATGTACATCGATAGATATGATCACATCTTGTGGAATGTAACAAGCTCTAGATCTTCCATAACTCAGGACTCTGCACACCACTCAGGGAGCCTTCATTCGGGTTGTGCTCCCTTATTCAGGATATGCTCCATGACGCATGCTGCTGCAGCCTCAAGCTGCCGGAGCTACCACCAGGAGCTGCAGGAATGTGCAGCCAGATTTGTAGCTAATTGATTTAAGGGATGTTCTAATGGTCAATGCTGCTAGGCCCCAGCTCTTTATCTGAATGTTTTCTCACAAGGAAGATGGATTACACTAGCAATTCAATTTCTAGCAAAATCTCAATATACTTGAGGGAATTCCAGGATTTCTACTGGGAATACTTTGCTGGAGTTTTTCCATTGAGGTTTACAGCAGCATTTAGTTCAGGCTATCTTGAGTATACTTGTGCTGTTGCACCAGCTACCAGACAGCAGAATGACAGCGGTCTTTCTTCCTAACCTAAAATGGCAAGTTTCCAACAAAAGCCACCCTGTCAACCTTGGAAAACCAGCCAGTGTTATGTAGGAGATTTGAAGGAAATTCAGAAGTGTACAATCCATTGAATCGCATTCCAGTTACCAGAACAGGTAAAAAATGAATGAGTTGTTTGAATGAGAACCAATCAGATGTTTATGACTTAGATGTTTAAATTCTAAACTTCAACCTGTACATAATCATACCCAGGAACTACACTGAAGCTGAGCATACACACACACACACACACACACACACACACACACACACAGCTATCAGGTAAGGAAACTAAATAATCTAATATTTTACAACAAAGGAATAGTACGTTTATTGGTCCATCTTTTATAGACTACCTACCATGCAAAGTCATTCACAAGGGGCTTGGGTCTCTCGGAGATGGCTGTTGCAGAGGACAAGTCAGGGGGGCTAATAGGGGAAGGTCAACAGCAGGAGGGAACCTGGGGGATTCAGAGACCTAAGTGGAATCGAGTGGGCAGCAGGCAGCCAGGTCTTACCAAGTCACACAGGGCAAAAATCAACAGGAATTCTAGCTTCATCTGAAATGGAGCAAGAAGCTACTGAGTAACTTGGAGCAGAGTGAGAGATAAAAAGTACATTTTGGAAAGATGACTGGCTACCCATCAGAGAATGGAATGCAGCATACTTGAAGTGGACACTACAAGTTCTATTTAGTTATTGTAGTAATTCAAGATCCTACCACGGCAGAGGGGCAGAAAAGTGTATGGTTTCTAGAGAACCAAACACATGGTCTGGGGACAAATTTGAGGTGAATAGTGAGCACAGGGAGTCAAGGATGCCTTTGGGCTTCTGGCTTGCGTTACCAGAAGGTGTAATGGGAAAAGATCTAGAATGTGAGAAAAAGAGAAGATAATTCAGCTTCGGATTGTTGAGTTTGAGGTACCTTTGGGACTTTCCACCAGGGAAGCCAAAGAAGCAGATACAGTGACAAGTTCATCTCAAATCATATTTATTGGGAAGCCTCTGTGAGCTGGATAGTCTCTTAACCGCTGTGTGTCTGCACGTGAGTTACCTAACTTCTCAGTGCCTTCTTTATTTCAACTGAAAAACCTACCTTACATGTTGCAAAAACTGATGACTGACACCAAGTGCAGAGACCGGGATCTGATACAGAGTACCAGCTGTGGTTGTGTACCAAGCATTCTTCTAATTACTAGAAATAAAAGTCATAGTCCCTCCCATGCCATAGAACTCACATACTAGCTGGGGAGGTAACAAATGAACAAATTATGTTGTAAGGAAATGTCTAACATGAATATTAGAATACTACTATTAATAAATAGGGCTATTAAGCAATCTGTGACAAAATGCCCAAAGAGGACATATTACATGCATGTAGCATAGATGTATTTATTCTTTGCCATGAGAAGTCTGAAAGTCTACCTGAAGGTCAGGGAAATTATAAGCAGATTTACCTTACATAGACTCAAGTAAGTTCAGTAAAAAAGGACACAAGGAAAAGAACACTGAATACCATAAGCAATTCTACAGCAGTGTTGCACTGGGCAGTGATCTTAGGGCAAGAACAAAGCAAGGCGTGGACTAGAGAGACGGTGGAAAAGGGAGAGAAGGCCCTGTGTGAAGGGGCCACTGGGACAGAGGCTTGGTGAAGTGACGCAGGAGCCCGCTGTGGCTGTATCCGGAACAAAGCAATCCCCACAAAGCGAACAGCAAGTGCTAAGGCTCTATACCTACTGTCCACCCAGAGCTGAGCATACTGCAGACACCGGAGAACGAGCTGTAAATGTGCTAAGGAGCGGGGGTCAAAGATAAGGTAGCTGTGACCACTGCTATGAACAAAGCCATTTGGATGCTATAATAAAAAGTGAGCAGGAAGAAGGTACTTCAGAGTACTGGGCCTCTACAGGACACACGGAACGGGCAAGCTCAACAGCAAGGAGGAGATTATTCAAAACAAGGGTCTGAGGAAGTTTTCAGGTGAGCTGCTGAAGCCTGAAAGCAGGAAAGCCAAAGGAAGACAGTGTTTGAAGGAAGAGAGAGAGCGCGGTCAACACGCCTCGATCTGATAAGAAGCCAAATAAAATAAAGAACAAAAATCATTCAGACAGTGTATTCAGACTGAGGTCACTGGAAAACGTCACAAAAGTTGTTTTGAATTCTCCACAAAAATCAAAACAAAGATCAAAAAGCATATACTTTTCAATCCATTAAAAGGGCATTCTCTTGACTCCTGATGTTAAACGTTGAGAGGATGTTTAATTATTCGCAATTTATAAGAGGACACTGTTTAAACATCAGAACTTTAAAGACAAACACTCTGATTTTGTGGAGATTAGTAAGCCTATGAATATTTTTGTGTAATCAGTATTCAGTGGAATAAAGACCTCAACATCTTGCTAAGAGACATCACAAAACAAAAATATGATTCAAGTTAAAGTTGAATTCAAGTTTAAGTTAAATGATATAAATTTGCAAGTATCATCAGTATGACACTTGTAAGGCAAGAGAAATTTGAATTTTGAAAACAGGTTTGCCAAAATTCCCAGAAGACAGATATGATGGCTGGCCCCTCGTAGCTGGGTCCATCTATCCACGAAACTTGTTACCGCCGTGTAGTCTCCAACAGGCACTCTCATTTTGCAACTCTTCACCTGCACTACCCCGCTGTCAAGAACTTGTACATCTTAATCCCTCCTGCTCCACACATCTGTGCGGATGCTTCTTTCCAGAGGGCTTCTGCTGTTCTGGGCTGTCAACCGAGGTGTGCAACATTTGGTAGGTGCTGCTTAGAAGGGAGACAAACCAGAGAGGAGAGTCATAAAGCAACTTCCCTCTCTCCTTAGGCCCTGGCTATCCCTGTCCACAGAGACCACTTCATTCTCCAAATCTCTGCAGGAATGCAGGAATTTTTGACCAGATGCATAATACCTAGGCAAGTACTTATAGAGCCATTCCTAAAAGGTAGTAAGAATACTTTATAGAACACTGCCTACTCAACCTAGACTATGTTGCACTATGAATATTTTTGTTAAATATACCACTTTAAATTAATACCAACTAATACAACATGTACATTTGTTAAGCATGGGAAACAAGTACTTAAGAGAGGCAAGTTTTCCTAACTGAAAAGATTTCTTGAGGAAAACATGCCTTAAAGCCAAAGCAGCTCTGACCAGTGTGCTAGGAGGAGTCAATCCACACAGCAGGGCTGTGTCCTGGCCACTTTTCTCCCAGCTGACAGGTAAGTGGGTAATCTGAGTATAAGCATCTTTGTTATAGACAACAGTCTCCATTTTCTTTCTAGTAATAAGGTCTTATTGTCGAAAATATTGTTAAAATAGTTTTAATGGGTTATTTATGTATTGCTGTCAAGCTGGTATGCTCTTTAGTACTCTCAGAAACAAAGGCTGAAAATTCACATTATGCAACAAAACCACAGGAGAACTCAGGCAACAAGAGACGCATCCATCAGCCATCTGAGACTAGGTGAGTCACGCCCCCCTGAGCCCTAATTTTCTTACTTGGCCAATAATGGTACCTGCCGTGCCTACTCCATAAAGTCATTAAGAACATTTAATGAGATACTATCTAAGAATGTACTCATGGTAAGTTAACTAAGAAAACACTCTGGGAGAGACTCTTGAGAATTTCAATTTCTTAACACAAAGATATCCAGGCTAAAATACTGATTACAGTTATACTTAAATCAGAGTTAAAATATACAACTTATATACATATATAGTTGATCACAAAAATGTTTTAGCCTAAGCAGAAATGGAGATATGCCTGCAACATACAATTTGGGAAGAGGCTTATTCAAAAAGGACAACAGCTTGACATTTGAAATCTGGCATCTGGACAAAAACAAACTCAGGCTAAAATAACACCACAAAAATTAAGGACAAAAAAGATTTTCCTATATTACCTCTTCTTACTCTAATTCAAAGTAGCCTGGTGAGAGAGAAAGAAAAATCACATTTCCTCCAGAAAGGCTGGCCCCAATTAAAATTCTAAATGTCTCTTACACCAAGAGCACTGGTTTATTGGCAGATTATTAAGCCCTGGACCAATGTCACTCTGTTAGACCTGTATTAAAAACGTGGTTTATGTGGTGCAGGGTCAGATCAGTAAAGAGCTGTTAGCAGATGACAGGTTTGATTACCGCTGGCTGCAGGCAAGACGTATGGATCCCTGAGGAACAGCAGCACCGGCTGGTGGGACAGTTTGCTGGAAAGGTCAAGAACAGGCACGTCAGCATCAGGGGACGACGGTAAACAGAAAACACTACAAACTAGCTTTGAGGGGATCAAACTGCTGTGTGGGGACATCTCAAGGTTTGCGTGTCTCATAGTGTGGGCGAATAACAGCAAACACAGAGAAACAGGCCAGCACTGACTCATCTCTGACTGCTTCTTTGTGTAGTCTAAAGCATATCAGCAACCTATATGACAACCCATTGCTGAAAAGTGTTTTCTTAATATGCTCATAAATAAAGCAGTATTCTTATTACTTATATGAAACCATGGGAAGCTCCTATTTCATCACTCCTAATTATTACATTCCTACACCTCCATATCAAACATTCATTATCTTAAAACAATTCCAATAAAGGCTTTCAAGAAAAATTTGCCTTTAACCACTTATCTGATGAGCAATTAGACCTCTAACAAAACCATGGTACTATTCTTGATGTATATAATTACTGATGACTACTTTAGCTCTTACCTTGACTCTTCAGACTCTGTCTCATCAAAAGATCTAAAATTTTTGTAAAAGAAATGAAAAAGACAAAGACCAAATAAGCCAGGTCAATGTTTATGACAACAAAGGAAAAAAGCAACCCAGTATTCTTACAGTATTGAATAAGGAAATATTCAAAAGAGAGAAGAGAAAGAGAGAGAGTGACAGAGAGACAGAGAGAGAGCTCTGACTTCATATCGAGTCACAGCACGGCTGATGACTCATCTTAAGAAATTTTTAAGACTAGATTTCAATTTTTTTAGATTTCAATTTTCTCAAATACCTCTTTATTTACTATAGGTGTACTACTAGTTTGGGGCTTCCACAATGGCTAAAATATTTCGGTGTCATTGCTGATACTTATTCTTAAAATATAGAAATACATGTAGGTTAAATCTCTAGTAAACATGCATGTCCAGGCTGAAGCTGAAACACTGACAACACAGATATAACTCGTCCAGTGGTGAGTGGCCCTGAGCAGTTCTGAGCTGTGATGAACTGTGACAGGTATTCCCAGCCTCTCGTCTTGCTGTTGGCCAGGGTTTAACATGACTTCGGATATGGCTACAGTGTTAGTCTTTCAATTAGCATGGCTCCATCCAGGAGGTCTGGGAGAGTGAAAAATGTAAAATCCTCACTCTTGATGAAGTTTGTACAGACTTGTTCCTCTGAAAACAGCTTTACTCTGCAGGGATGCTGTGGACTGCTTTCAGAAGTTAGCTCAGTCTAAATCCTGTGTACGTAGCTGGACAAATGGTTTGTTTTAGAATTAATTCTTTGGGAGAGTCTTTCCCAACTATGGGTGCTATCGGACCTCAATTCCTTGGTAGAGACAAACTGAGGCCTGCCATCCAGCTGTTAGAAGGTCCTGTGGGACAGTAAGAAGACAGTGGAGAAAGACAGCTGGCACCAGAAGGTCTGCATTCTGCCAGCTATTAGGCAGGAGATCTTGGGAAAAGCACTGAATCCCCATATGTCTATTTACACAAATGGAGTTGATAAAATCAAGAAGAGTTGGAAAAAAATCATCTCTAAAGCCATGTATGGCTTTAACATTATATGAACATGTATACCAATGGGATATGGACTTGGATCAAGTATTCACAAATGAATAAACTGTCTATATTCAGAATATCTAGATCTGGGATTCTCACTGTGTCACATTACTCTATGCAAAAGCACATTTTAAAGGTCAGTTCTTATGGCTACACATTAGTTTACAGTCATTTGGTCACAAGATGGGGATGAGGACTTGGGAGGAGTTCCGCTGACTACAGGCAGGGGGCGAGCAAGTGCTGTCCCAGCCAGAAGTTTGGGCATGGCCAGAGGGGCCCTCTGGACACTACTCTTAACGTATTTGTTGGACCAATCCGTTATTCAAGAGTAAGTTCAAATACACACCCAATAGGGAAACAATAATTCTTACCCACAACTTTCTGCCTTTGGTAGAGAGGGCAAGTGTCTCACATTTAGGAAATCAAGAAACAGTTTGGGAAGCTCTTCATTTTCTAAAATGACAGCCTGTGAAAGCAGAAAACAGAATTAGAAACGGAAATGAAGTATGTTAGGCAATCAATCAAAGGCACTATAGCAAAAAGTCATAACTGTCAATCAAAGTCCTTACTAACACCATTCCTCACAATCAATATGAAGAGTGGTCCCTGATTCACCCACCAAGAATCCAGGGTGACACCCACATGGGGAGGTCCAGCACAAGGCTGCCTTCTGTTTGGTCATTCAGCCAGCATTTACAGAGGCTACTCCTATGGAGCAGGGAACAAGGCCACAGGGACCAGCTAGAATTAGAGTCCCTGCCGTCACGGAGATTCTAATCCAGGCTGAATACTTCACAACCTGAGTCCACTCATCTTACTGCTAACATTTTGAAATCCTATGTTGATTTCTGAGTGATAAAGTAGTCTGATATACACACATATATTTCGCGAGACTACTATTATTTAGCAAACATTGAATGCAGTTTTTTCTAACACCACCTAGCTATCACTTGTTTCAGCACTGGGATCAACTGCTGACGTTTACTGCCATTTGGACAGCTCCATTGAGGGGATCAGTAACAGCTCTGCTGCTATGTGTAAACCAGTGTACACAGTGAAAAAAATCTACAGTCCTCTTCCACTCAAAGAGCTCTGATAAGTGGCTGGCATAATGCGATTACCATGTCAGGACTCAGAGATAGAAATTATGCAATTTCAAGGAGAAATCTTATAAAGAACTACAGAATGTATTTTCATATCTGTGTATTTTTAAAAATCTGCCAGTATTTCACCTGATCATATTTGTTACCTCCTCCTCCCCTTCTCCCCATAATGAAAGAAAAACCTCAAAGACTATCTAATACTCTTTGAAATTAATATAACTATTTTGAGGTATCAATTTTTCCAAGTTGCCAAGGGTAAGATTTTTTTTTTCCTAAGAAATACACACACGTTATTTAATGAACAACAGGAACGATGGCAAACTCTCATTCACCATGAACATCTAGATGAGCGGATGTGTAAGATAACGTAACAAATGACAAGAGTCAGGTTGCATCATGGGAACAAGATTCTAATAACATCTTGTTTCTATACATAATTTACATATTGAGTTTCCCAATTTCTCACAAGTTTCTGAAATCCTGTTACTCAGTTAAGGGCAGACACCTGGCATGAGGACACGCAGGCCACCAGCTCTGTAGCCTGAGCCTGGGGCTACACCAGCACCCAGCCCTCCTGCCACTACGGGGCTGGAGGGACTCACCCGGAGGGCCAGTGCTGTCCCTCAGACAACCCGCTCTACCAGCACAAGGTTACAGAGTAAGTGAGGAAAGAGAAGTGACTAGGAATCCTATTCTGTTCATTCAACATTCACTGAGCATCTATTATGCTAAGCACTGGCAATTGGCAGTAAATACTGTGAGTCCAGAAACGTGTGGGCTGGGGCCGAGGCCTCAAGACAAACAAACACATGAAACAACTTCAACTTGACTTCAGAGTATGGTGCTAGAAAATCAAACTCTGAAGGGCTCTCTGAATGTTTTCTCATCCATTTGCCCACCTCTCCACTCACAAATATTATGCATAATATTTATTCCTTCTCCAATGCTAATCCTGGAACTTACAAGTTCTAGGAATCATGACACATATGAAGCTTCAAGAGAATTTTGCCATGATATGTTACGATGATTACCAAGCTGTTTCTGGATGTCCAAGAGGACGACACCGTACCTATTTGAATCAAAAGCTTATTGCTGTATTTTAGAGCTATTCACCTGGGCGAATGTTTTAATTATCTGCGTAACTGGTAGTTTTCAGATTTAAAAAAGAATGGAGGGTGGTGCAATATTCTTATCTCCACCCCCACCTTTTTAAAATAAATTAAATCAATAACAAGTGTGGGACACTTTTAATGACCTGAACTACTTAATTTCCAGCACCTTTAGACATGTCATCCATCACTGCAGTATGGAGGAAGACATCTCTTGAGTGTTCAGAGGGTTACTTTGGTTTTATTAATGCAAGATTTAGGGAATTTTAACAAGGTGAATTGTTTATTTGCCTTGACAGATTGGCTTACAATGCACTGGCTACATCTACAGCATGATCATTAATGACAAAAGACAGGCAAAAAGCTGTTTACACTGCAACACAGGGATGGGAATTAATCCTGCTCAGCCTCCCCAGAGTTCTCCAAATAGATGATCACATTGTTTTAGGTAAGATATGCTGGCAGAAAGGAATACAGAAAACTCCAGAATCTTGTTTATTTTTGTTCCCTGAATATTCTCAATTAATATTTTCCAGGAAACATGACCAAAATGTCTGTTAGGACTTGAGTGCTAAGGAAAGCAGCACTGGGGACTGGTTGGTAAGCATTTAGTTGCATGGGCAGGAACATTTCCTCAATGCTGTTAAGAAAACTTGTACGAAAATAATTAATACTTAAGTCCAAACAGAAATGAAGGGTAATACAGCAAAATTCACTTAATTTAACATAATACGTGCCAGTGAAAAGACTGTCATTAATTAGTACAGAGATGCAAAAGAGGAATTAAATTAGTTCAAGCAAATCCTTCAGTTCATAAACATATGATCTCACTCAGGAGGGACTGAACAGTGAAGCGGCCCTTAGGCCACCCCACTTTCCCGGCTTCATTTCTCCAGGGCTGCTGCTCAGGAGAAACGCCCCTCCTGGAAGCATGGCCTGGCTCCTTTCACATACGTCTGCTTTAGGCACTCAACTTTATTCCACAGATAAGTTCTTAATTAAAAAAACCTTTTTTGGTGTATCAAATCGTGTCTTCCTGTTGTCTAAGACTGCTTTTCTTTTCTTTTTTTTTCCAACTACCGATGGCTAGTCACTTTCATTCTTTTAAGTAGTGTGGGACATAATGAGATAACGGGCTTGCGAGCAAGACCTGGGTTTGAATCCATTCTACCTGCCTTAGAGATTTGTTAAGATTAAATAAAACGCTTTCAAGAGCCACTGGTAAATAATTAGCATTCAAGAGGTATTAATGATCTCTTCTTTGGGTATTTTTGTGGTATCAATTTCCGACAACCTATTTTGTCCATTTTGGAAGTTTGAATTACTGTCCATCTGGTGAACAGAGCTTCTCAGCCTCTTTGATTCATGAGGCCTTTTGAAAACTGGATAAAAGCTGAGTCTTTTGCTTGCTGAAAACTACACATACACATATAAGCAGGAGGTTCTCGGACCTGACAGCCCAGTGAAGGACACCTGCGTGTAGCTCAGCTGGGCAGTCACACTTCTGGGCACACTTACTTGGCTAGAAGCCTGATAAAACAGCCAGGCTTCTGCAATGTGCCAGCTCCCCAAAGGATACACTAGTCTTCCTGTGTGCTTTCCCCCTCTGTCAATTACAATCCTTCTGGAGTGTGCACTCCCTAGCTATGAGAATTCATTAATGTTTTCAGCCCTGGGCTCTGGCTGAAAATATTTGCCTGGCAGTGAGGGTGTGGGAATAAACGATTCTTCTTAGTAAATGAAAATTCACTGCTTCACCAGTTCTAGAAAGTCGTTCTTGTTTATGACTTACATGCCTTCTACATTTATCTCAAAAAACTCAAACAGCAGTGGCTTGGAGGATTCTCAAACTACAAAACATTATGGAAAATACGATTTTAAGTTCTATTACTGCTAGTGACAGTGCAGATGGTGAAGGCCAACCTCCTGGACCTGTCAGGGGTGTTCTGTACTAGGGGAAGGGAAAGGCTGGGGCTCCAGGCTGTCTAACTGTGCACTTAAGAACACTGGTGGTGCAGTCCCCGTGCTGCTCAGCCCATTCCTTGGGGCATGCTGGCACACAAGCCAACCAAAAATTTTATGTAATAAGATAGCAGAATTCATAATGAATGTGACAAGTTGGAAGAAATGCTAAAAATATGTTAAGTTTTACCAATGTACATACTGAGTAAAATACTGTAAGAAGCCGAATTAATCATCCAGGTGCAAGACAGAGAGTTTACACACAAGTGTCGTGGGCTTCAAGGGTTAGGTCCCCAAGCAGTGCTGCTTCCAGCAGGTGCCGAGGAAATGAGCCGAGCAGTCCTCTCACTCTGCTTGGCGCCACATGATCAAGACCCCAAAGAAAGAAGTGGAAACATAGGAAGAGCTACATACAAGCAATGGAAACAACTCGAAGATTTCAGCTCCCATTCAAAAAAAAGTATCCAGTAGTGAGCAGCAGGCTTGGAATAAGGTCGTAGAGGGCCAAGGGGGAAACAATGTTTATCTAGAAAGTTAAAAGCTGCTAAAACAAGAAGGAAGTAGGGTCCCAAGCAGCAGGGAAGAATCCTATCTCTAATGAAACTGTGACATGCAATTAGTACAAGCGGCACACGGGTGGGAAGAAGGGGCACTGAGAAACACCTAAATAACCTGGGCCCTTCAATATCCATATAGATGGGAAATGGTGTAGAATTAACAGAGAAATGCACTAAAATTCTATGTAACTTATCACTCAGAAAGATAGCAGACTAAAATTTGATTTTTATTAATATGGCATAAAAATGTGGTGAAATCAAAGAACTGTAATATGTATGCGATAGATATGTAACATGCCATGCTTTGATATCATTACATATGACTCTATTATACATTAAAGCTGGGCAGTTTAATGAAATTTGTAAGAAAAATGGCTATTTGTTTTTATGCAATCACTCATTTTTATAAGAACAAATGTTTTTCTTGAAGAAAAGGCTAGATAGTCCTCAGAAATATCATTCTAAAAGATAAGTGAAAAATATCTCATTCTCTACATAAACACTTACAAAAAAATTGTCTGAACAGAGCACAAAAACCAACATCCCTGCTACCAGCAGCTCTTGCAAGCTCAATGTTTACTCCAGGAGAAATGTCCTTTTTATTGAAAAGGTGCAATTATCATCATGTAACACAAATCACAAAATCCCGATTTTTCTACCTTATCAGCTTTATAAAATCATGCTCCCAAAGGATCCCATTGATTAGTTGCACGTGTTCTTTCTGTGACATCCCAAATACTTAATTGTCAGTTAGCTTTTCTTCTTCAGTAAGTAAAATGTAGTCACAAAATTACAGAGGGACTTGTTCTGCCTTAACCTTCGCAAGATGCCATCATGCAGTAGAAAACACTGGTAAAATATCACAGGACAATGCTGTCCGACAAGGGAGACATATAAACACTGTAATGATTTCCCACGAGTTTCCATTTTAGAAAATTGTCACTAAGGCAAGCGTAAATGGTGACACATCTTCACCGAGGACACGGGGAAATCGAACGCTGGCATTCTAGTTAGGTCCAAACCTACCCGGCAGCCAATTATAACAGGAACAGAACATCTTGTTGAAAACTTGGACAAGACCACTCTGCTAACCTTGCAGCACCACTGCACAAAGCGGTGTTGTTTTCGCGGGTCTGATCCTTTTATTCTCATTTCAAAGCATTCAACCCACATGCACGCTTGTTCCTGCTGTCTATCCAGGTTGAGGTAAGCTGTAGGGACCCTCTGTGTCACAAAAGCCAGGCTACTGCAGTAAGTCGGGAAACTCACAGGAGTTCTTTGAGCCTTCTCCAGTTTGGTTTGAAATGTCTGATTTCTGGGGTGACAAAGTTCACCATGACAGTTTTTCCTCTCTTCACCAAGAAAGATGCCTCAGACCATACCCGCTTTACAGGAGCTGCTAAGGACAGGGAGGGAGGAAAATCAATACCCCTCCTCACTGCAGCAACTGGGCCGCGGTGTCACCATCCTCCGGGAATAGAACTTACCAGTTCACGGGGGCTGTGCGGTCCTTGGGCCTCCATCGTTTAGTCACAATTTCACCAGATGAGCCAGAGGTTAGCAAAGGAACACTAAAAACTCAGCCAGTAAACAGATCTAAGAAGGGTCATGATTATCTAAAAACTAAAAATCCTAAGTGCTGCTGAAGAGCCACGCACACCATGCAGTCTTCTTTTGGCATGTGTCTGGGTAAGTAACACCATTCATGAAATCTGAACAGACATCTGCAGTGGTTTTACAGGGCTTTACAGATTATCCTATAAGATAGCCGCCAACAACCTGCACTAAACGCTAAGCTCTGAAGCAGGTCTATTTAAAGAATAAAGAACATGTACAAAAAATAATTTGGCTGAAGATTTAAGAAAAAAGAAATAATCATTTTTGAAAATATGGCTAAAAAGACAAAAGTAACCACAGAATAGAACAAGAAACTGAGAATCTATTATCTCTGGAGTTATTTTATATTAGATCTCAAGCTCTGTATGCTCCAGCATTATCTATTCATATAGAAATGTTATCCTCTGTTAAGTACAAGCATGGTGTTGAGGACACGCTGTTTAGATGAACAAACACGGTCTTGCCGTCGCAGGGCTTACCGCCTGGTAGGGAACAGGGATGCTGTTCGAATCACCACAGTAATGAATGTGAAACTGAGTTGGTACCTTCCAAGGAAGGAGCTTCCTTGATCACTCAGAACAGAGCACCCTTAACCCATGGGATGAAGGAAAGCTTCCTTACAGGTAGGGTCCTTGACCTGGGAGGTGAATGAGCTTAAGAGGATAAAGGGATGGGATATTGCAAACACTGAGCATGGCCTGTTCAAAGGCCTGTGGAAGATAGAAACATGATATCAGAAAAACAGAACGGTAACCAAAGAAAATCACAAAGCTGAGCAGTAAAATGGAAGCACTTGAGCTAAGAGGTGGGTGTGCTTCTTGGCCTTCACCTCAGCGGGGGTTAAAGTAGGTCTTACCAGAATGGTTTTACTTCTGCTCATAGGAAGCAGATTTCTGAAGAATCCTATAGGTACAACCAGCTTTGATTCAATGATTACATTAATTTTCTAGACTGGGATTTCTGAGGCCATCCAGTTACTGAAAACACAGCTTTAAATTCTCAGGAAACATTGTTAAAAAGCACTGGGGACACTTTTGTCCTTGCTTAGTGAATTTTTCACACATTAATGGTCTCAAAAGTAGGTAAGGGACATACTGAAAGTTAAGCCAGATCATTACTATGATTCAGGAAAAACATCAGAACTTCTATTTCTACTTATTTTAAATTACTAAACAAATCTTTTCCAGCATTTAATGTGTGACTTACAGTGGTACATATATAGCATTTATTACTAGACATATATATGTATACATATATATATATATATATGTATACATATATATATATATGTATACATATATATATACTGCAGTATTACACTTCAACATTTTTAATTGATGAGTAGGTATAGTCCCAGACCAGGTAAGTATGATAAAGAATTAATAACAGGCAGGAAGCCCCATCTATCCAACCAACACCAGTTAAAACAGTTTTTTCTTACCCTAGTTCACCCTGAGGTAAACTAGCTGAAGGTATATTCTATTATTGGAAATTTTCTTCCCATCTCTTTCCAGATGACTAACTCTAACTTACCCTTAAGTTTTGGTTCAAATAGACCTCCCTTAGGAAACTTGCCCTGAACTCTCAGAGTTGGGCTAAATTTTCTTTCATTGTAAAATAACAGAATAATTTTGTGTGATCTGATGACGAATGCTGGGTTGAATCATAAAACTTTCAACAATTTTAATCTAGCAAATATGGCAGTTTTGTGCCTTATAATAACAATGATATTTAGTTAATGACTACTTTGTGTCAGGCTCTTTATCATATTTTCATTAACACTGTGAGACATTATTACCCAAACTCAATATATGAGAAACATGGGGCTCAGAAAGGCTGGATCACCTATACAACGTGTTCAGAAAGTAAAGGGACAGTCACAGTTGGAACCCAGGTATTTCTAGTTCTGAACTATTGCACAAGTGGATGTTTAAATTCACTCACTTCTCAAATATTTATTGACATTTATTGCACGTAAAACAGTGGCACAGTACATAAGTTAGTTCTTTTGATTTTTCTAGATTTTTATCTTTCAATATATATTTTCTGTTGCACTTGTAAAATTAAGTTATACACTGGTAAGTCTAAGGCCACTTAAATCGACTCCTTTAAAACACATCCCTCATTTTTCTTGGATTTTAAATTTATGTCAACACCTCAACTAATTCTTATAAGCACATAAAGACTTCAGAAACAGAAAAGCGACAATCTCTCTTTTATATTAGAAAACTACTTGATGAGACCAGCTCAATTTCTGTCCAATTTTACCCAAATGATTGGGTAAAATTAATTTAAAGCCATATTGTTAGAGCTGAGAGTGCAGCTCAGTGGAAGGGCACGTGCCTAGTTATGCGAGGCCCTGGGTATCAATTCCCAGCACCACAAAAAATAAAGTCATATATTATACACATTTGATTAATCTAAAGGACCTATATACTAAATGAAAGTGTGCCTCAAGTACACATTATGGATAACATTTTCATGATGACTCAATAGAAAATAAAGCCAAGTAAATTCTAAAAGCAATTATAAATTCACTACCTACTTGAAGTCAAAACTAAAATCAGGGGACTAATGCATATGAATAAAACAGTGTGTTACAAAACCGATTTAGTAATTCAAATTACGTGATAAGGTACTAATTTAAATATAAATTATAAAATATGCTTATGGAAGTGCCGTCTTATTACTTTAAAGAAGAAATAGTAATCACAACTAGGCTTGTAAGATGCCCAGAGGCAGCCTCAAGAGACTAGATTTTAATGAAAGATTTACAATTAGCATAGCCCATGCCTGTGGATGAATTGGTGCTTTTCACGTGCTTAAAGTGCTTGGAAACAATTTGCTCTCTCCAGTCCCTTACACATTGCTCCAACTACCTAGCTGATTCCTCTGGTCTATTTAGCATTCTCTTCCTTTATATCCAACACGTTCTGACCCACACCCAGCACAGCTGGTTTCAAGTGGTGTAATTTAAAAAGATTAGCCCTCCCAGGCATATATACTCCTACTGCACTGTGGTTAAGAAATAGTCCGCTAGGATAACATTTCTTTAGTGAAGATTTACAGCAACATTTTATATCTGTTCAGTTATAAACTCTCTATTGAGCCACCTGTTAAAACGCTGCAATTAGTTATACATGATTAATGTATTACATGACTTAAAAAACCCTTGATGAGCAAAATTCGTTAGTGGGAACACGGGGACATGGTTCCATCAGTGTGACAAAAGACTTAATCCAAGATATGGAGCAAGCCTTTGGAGAGACAATACAAAAATACAAAGTAGTCCTTGTGGAGATGGCTCATAAGTCTAAAGTAAAGGAAGAATCTACAGAAATTGATAAAGATGGGAGGAGAGGTTGGTCTCTTTGCTACAACCAAAAAGGTAGTCAATGAACACACAAGCAAGGTAACAGTGGTCTAAAGGGACAACCCTCCCCACCCCCGACAGAACCCAATAGTAAAAAAGATGAGCAATGAGGCCTAAATGTACAAGGCTGCTAAGTCCAAGTAGGAATACATTCTCTAAGTCCACAGAAAAAAATATCCCAGTTCTTCTCCCAAATCTGGCACTAAAACCCTCCCATATCCTGGAGGCACACAATTGGGAGACTATCTCAGCAGTGAGGATGGCCCTTTCAGACTGTACAGCTTTTTTTGTGATAGGCTCAGGTATCTCCAGGAAGTAGGCACAGGATGATCACATGAAAAGCTGCTTCACATAAGCAGAAACAGCCAGGTTTTCTCCCTGCTGTCTGTCACTGGAGGAATGGCACAGACTAGTGGTGTCTACCTGAGATAGTCCCTTCTTCCTTATCAATAGAACACCAATTTCACTGGGGTGTGTGGTAAATTATCAAACCTAAAAAAAGCAAACAGCAATAACAAAACCCAATAAAAAATAACATGATCCCTTCTCCCAAACATTTCCTATCTCCTCCGGCATGCAACACAAATCTGGCCAATCCAAAATCAGTGGGAGTTACTCCCACATATGATTTCCTTTGAGTGACTAGCCAGGCTCTAGTAGCCCTCCTCATCTTTTTGTTTTCATTCCATTCTTTCCTTTCTCCTCTTTCCAGGCACATGGGCATGATCTTTGAGATTAGTTATCATGAAGACAGAGACAGAAGAATTGAAATCTCCAGTCCTCATTCAAATTAAGTCAATGGATCAACATTTGTAATTACTTACTACTGTGCTTCACAGCACTTAAAAGCTAAGACTCAGTTAAGTCCTGCTTTTGTCTTGCTGTCTGGTGAAACACAAACCCCTACAGGTACCCTCTCCTCTGCAAACTGTAAAGTTCTGCTTTGGGCTCACAGAGCAGAGCACTGGGTAAAATACTTAAAAGAGAGGAAAGAGATTCCAATATTCTATTTTTTATTTCATTACCCTAGCACTGGGTAGAATATTTGGGAAAAAAAAAAAAAACAAAAGCAATACTGTTTTGAACTTACTACTTTAAAAAAGTTGTAACAAGAATAACATATGAAAAATGAAAAAATAATTAGGTTCACACATACTTCATGCTGGTATAAAAATAAAAGCTCCCCAATACTTGCAAAGCTTGTATGCCTAATTCAGCAGGTGCCAAGAATACATAGTACAAGACAAATAAAGAAATAAGCTTATTGATAATGTGGCGAGACTAAAAGAAAAATGCAGGCTGATTATCTAGAAAAATGTCCTCCCAAATTGGGCCTTTTAAACAAATCATAGATAATATTCCTACGGAAATGGAGAGTTCGTTAAACTTACTTTACATATGATTGTCCAAAACACTGTAGAATGAGCCACAGGGAATAATTCAGCATTGGCTGGCAGAAGAAATGCAATTCTACCGTAATAGGTCTTCATAATCATGAATTTTATGATCGTTTAACAGCTTTCTATAAACAGCAATTAAAGAGAGATAGAAGGGATTTACACAAATACTCTACCAGGTTAAAATGAGTACATATATCTTCACGCAGAAGTTTTATATCTTGAAGGTCTTTGATAAGTTTAAGGGAGAAATAAAAATTTATTCTTGAGAAAGAGAAAAAAACAGACAGCAGTAGCAGCAGCTAGAAGAAATGCTTCTGGTATCTCAAGGTAACATTTTTGGATGAATTATTCCTACTTGCCCATGGCTGCCCCTGAGTATAGCTGCAGAGGGGCCAGGCATCACCCACCCGGACAGAGCTTCAGAAGATACACAAAGGGACCGCCAAGTACTAAGAAGACACCAGGAGACAGTCACCCACCAACCTGGACAGTTTCTCACTGACACTCCATACAGGTAAACCTATTCATCCACCCCTTCCCAGCTTGCCCCAGATGTGTCCCCAAAGAGGCCAGGGTGTTACCTGGAGCATCTGAGAGGCATGCTCTGTTTTTTGTACACACATTTCCCCAAGGTTCAGTTGGATGTGATGAACGTAGGGCAGTCAATGATCAAATGACATACATTCATTATTTTAAGATACTGAGAAGTGACAGGTAGTTTTGGTTTACAAGAATTATGTCAGTTACATGCACTTCTGAACATTTAAATTGTATAAAATTCATCATAGGTTAGTTTTGTCGGTCCTTTGTGCTTCAATTTCCACATCTACTGATAAGGTCAGTCACAGAAAGTACCATAGAGATAATAAGAGACTCATGTTTACTGACTTATAACTATAATACCTGGCACACAGTAATAATCTAGTAAATACAAATTATTTATAAATGAGCACACTTTTAAATAATAGATTCTTAGAACATCTAATAAATGTAAGGTATGATTACTACTGTAAGATGAACAACATAATCTAGTAAAAAACTGAATAATTTGAATAGTTGATATAAAGAAAGGGTACATATTCTTAAATGGTTTTACTTATACCACTATTAAATATCTTTAAAAAGCTTGTGTTTTGTATGTCATGTAAGCCAACTATGTTGTAACTTCCTGGCACCTTTACACATGCTTGCAGGCCAAAGAATATGTCTGCTCTACTGACTTTTTTTTTTTAATACAGAACTCACTTGGCCAAATCTTCACAGCACTGTCTCTGCAGGCCAGGGGGCGAAAACACGACGTGTCTCTGCTACATGCAGCCCTTCCTTCGTACCCTGGTGCTGCCCATCCACTCTCAGAGAAAGCTCCAAGCCACTGATTCACTGCTTTCTCACGTCCAGCAGCTCCATTTTCACTGCTCTGCCCTCCTCATCTCGGTAAGATTCCAGCATCTACCCTTAGATGATTGCCCAGAAGTACCTCCAGTGCTATTGGCTCCTTCCTCCGGGTGTCCCGAGGATATCCTTGTTCAGCAAAATCCCAGCAATCTCTTATCTGTGCTTCTAGCCAAGATGCTAAGCACGCTAAGACAAATCACACAATACTGACATGCTTGCCATCATTTCCCTTCGGATTTCCTGGGTTTTTGCCCACTCAACTCCCGTGACAGAAAGGTAGGACTGAACGTGTCTCATTCACCACTTTCACTTTAAACCGAGGCTCCGATCCTCAAAATATTGTCTAGCAATCTTATTTTTCCTTAGAACTTTGCTTCTCAAACTTGTGTCAGCGCCAGAATCACCTACAGGGCTGGGAAAGCTGTTTTCTGGATCCCACCCCAACAGTTTCTGACCCAGGTGGTCCCTGAGGGGGCCCAACAATTTGCATCTCAAAGAAGTTACTAAGTTTCCAGGTGTTGCTGAGAACACTGTCCCACAGATCACGATCTCCGAAGATCTCACCTCCATTCGTTTTCCGTTTTCGTACCTTCTCTTGCCCTCTTCTCTCCACTGCTTCACCTCCGTCAGCTGACAACCATTCTAGGTTTAATGGCCACCTGTCCTCACTTTATTCATCCTCTGAGCACTCAACCTTATGATTATTTTCCCACCTTCTGAAATGCTCCTTTATCCCCTTGACTCTTCCAGTGTCCTTCCCATGCGATTCTCATCCTCTTCTGTTGCCTCTTCCTTTTCCACTTGACTTCAAAATATTAGCATCTTTTAGGGCTTTAGCTGGTGTCCTCTTTGCTCCCCACACTGTCTCCATGAGTACACTTATTGTCAGGAATTTTTAAGACTTATTGCTGATTAACTGTAAACTCATATTTCTTGCCTGGGTTCTAGGCTCACAGAAATAAACACTTATTTAATATCGCCACCTGAATTTCTTACACCAATTCAAAATGTCCGAGCAGAACAGTATTAAGCAATAAAAAATCTTTCGCTTTATCCCCAGTCACCTTCACCTCAGCAAATGATGGCACCCTCCACGTGCCAGCCTGCCACACGGACAGCGCGCCTTCCTCCCCTTGCGTCACAGGGATGCCCTCCTCCTCGCGCTGGAAGTCACGACGCCAGTGCTCCTTCAGAGCCACTGGGAGCGCATGTCCCTTCCACTCACCACCTCTGACTAGGCTGCTCCTGGCCTTCTCTTAACCGGCATGATTAATGCACCTCCCTCTCCGGTCTCAGCCTAAATGCCCTACCTGACTCATACATTCTTAATCTGTGATAGTTCTTCCTCATTTTCTTTTTCCCTTTGTAGTACTTGTCAATGACTTCTTTTTGCTCCCTTGGTTTTGTCCACTCCAGGAGGTTCCTCCAGGGGGCAATCGGGCCAAAAAAGGGGCACACTAAGGAAGGACGCCTTGGCTTAATTAGTGAGGAGGAATGACATAACTGAAATCTTGTGGTAGAACACTGTTTGGGAGGGCAGCCAAGTACTTGACCAAAAGCACCTAGAGGTCAGGTTATCGGAATGTAGAAGATACAAACAGGTAAAAACCCAAGAGGTTTATGGCTGGCTAGGCAGCCTCAGAGATGCTGGGTCACTTAGTCTTTATTACCATCTCTGAGGTAGAAAAACTCAAGAGTACTTTACAAACAACAGTAACAACAACGAAGAAGGAACTGCAGTGTTAGTGGCTTGTCATCCCTAATAAAGTCAAGCCTGGGACCTCCAAGGTGGAGAGTGTCATCCTGCTGGGTTAGGAAGTAAGAGCCCAGGTCTTCTATTCTCTCCCTTAAGGGTTCTTAGGGTCCTTCTCTTACCACATTCTGGTTTTTAAAGGGCCAGGTACTTCCCCTTCACCCTTTTGGTACAGGTGGGCCCATGACTCCACCCTAAGCTCTGGAGCACAGCCAAGCCACTGCTAACTGTATAAGCAGGCTCAACCATGGAGTGTGACACAGGGAAATAAACAGGGTCATGGGACCTGGTGATGAGGTTCTAAGTTACCAACAAAACAAGCCTCTGCTTATTGTAAATCATGGGGAAAATAAACCAAACAGAACAACATCACTTTCATTTGGTGTCAGACTTATCCTGCTACCCAAAAGTCCCTTGACTGCAATCTGAGTTTTAAGATAAGAGACTGGAAACAGTCTTATTCAGTCTCTTCTTAAACACATTGGAAAATGCGGGCTGAGAATCAATTAGTTTACTTGTCTTTAATTTTGTAGTAAGTGCTAAAATTAGTGATAAATGTTTTAACATTTTCTTTTCTTTCCTTTTCTTTCTTTCTTTTATTTTTTAGCAGCCAACCATGTCTTCATTTCTAGAAGAGGAAAACAGTAACTTGCTAGGGCCATCTGTCTGGGGTACACTTTTAAACTGGAATATAACCGAGCTGGACAGCAAATTGGGGTCTAAATACACCCGAACAGCAGTGAGAGGCAGCTTTTCAACTGCAGTAACTTTCCTTGATTTTTCTCACTGATGTTTCCTCATGAGGTTTGGGGGTCAGAGCGAAGTCCTGAGGGCTGATCTGACATCCCCTTAGAAACTAATTACACTAAACAGCAGGTGCCCACTCCAAGTCTGAGCAGGAGAATGCAAGACATTCAGGGAATTCAGCATGCTTGGGGTTAATACTCTCATTTTCAGGCACTTCTTTAAACTTGGTTATTCCCCATTCCACCAACTGCATCATTTGTGTAGAGACAAAAGGATCAATCTGACAAATAAAAAATGTAATAATTACAAGATATAATTTTTTGGTATATAGCAATTGCTGTAAGAATACACTGAAATAATGTGTTTTAAAACAAGTCGGGCAATCAGAATTTCAGAAAGCAAAAACTGACATTCAAGTTAGAGCTTTCAACACAAAGCCTAAGGGGGAAACAGCCTGCAGAGGAAGGAGTCACTCAGTCTATGCTGAGCTCGCTACCCGTGCTCCCCCATTGGGGAAAGAACAAGTCTTCCCCAACTAACACACACACACACACACACACACACACACACACACACACAGGCACGCACGCACACAGCACCCCACCACTAATGCTGTTGCTCTACCAAACTAATGGATTTCCACTATTTTCCAGTGGCCTTCTGTTATTAATGTGAATGACTACCACAATTGATATAAGCACTTAGTAAATCCCAAAGCACACATTTTCAAATATGCCAAGTTCATTCTAAATATGGACACAGTTTAAAATTGGTGAGTACTTTGTCACCTATATTCTGAACAGTACAATGAAAGTCTGAGTTGCCAATCGTTCTAACATTATGACACTAACTCTTAAGTCTGCCTTTGTCAGTCACTCCAAGGTATTTGATTCCAAAATGCAGAGAGCCTATGGTAAATGGTTTGTATTTTATGTAGTATACAGTACAGTTAAATATTCTTAAATGTTTTGAAAAACACAGGTTCTAATCACACTAAGATAGGTAAACAATAGAGAAGAAAAAATTTTGAGATGCCTTTTGGTCATACAAATGTCAACACGAATATTTAAAATTTTTCACTTGAGAAAAAAAGAGAAGGAATAAAAATATAACCTAATTGATATACTTGTAAACAATGTCAGAGATATTATCTTGAAAATGGCTACACATTATTTCTTTCTTTAAACTAGTTTTATAATTACTCATTTAAATACAAAGAAAATATTACTTGCTGAAAACAGAACCTGTAATTTTATTTTCTCGATTTCTTATTGAAGCAAACAGGTGAATTTTGGAAGTAAATGTTTGAAATTTTATTTGGAGAAGTTAATAATTACCCATACCTTTAGTATCATCATTATAATTATTATTAATAAAATAGCTTTTTAAAAAGAGCAGTTTTCCAAATAAAATATCTGAAGCATAGGCAATACTTAAGTGTCTTATCCACTGTAAATAATAAAAGGTAGTTCTCTATGAATAGAATATTTATTATTCATGTACTTCAATTTAATGACAGTTGTGAATCTATGAAAGAACTTTGTGAAAGCTAAGTCATTGTTCTAAACCACTCACATAACAAGCCAAATTGATCCTCCTTTAATATTTGTGTATGACTATGTACAATTCTGTAGTAATCTGCTCAGATATATGAATGACCAACTGAAAGTCCTCAAAGGCAAGGGCTATATGCTAGTAACTTGCTCTGTACTCAGCAGCTCCCACAGTAGATTTCGAAGTAAATGTGTACTATACATCCGTACCTTTCTCTTAGTCTGTGGACAGTATGCTCTATATTCTGAGAACTACAAAATGAAAAATGCTTTTGTTGTCAGTTATCATTGTAGACCGCCCATAGGTCCTCTCTTCCCCAGTAACACAAATATCAGCAATTATATAACCTATAGTACTAAATTTTAGTAATAATAATTTGTCTCAAAATACATTTTTATAAATACATAATTTTATATATTATATGAATTTGTAACATACACAGCATACAAGTATTTTTAAGTGTAATACTAAGAACAGTTTTAAAAACAGAGATGTTTTCAAAAGATGGGCCTTATCCAAGGAATAGTCCTGATTCAGACAACATCCCGGGCTTAGGTTTCTATCGAAGTTGAAAGAAGAGAGGAAGCACTATGTACAACTAGTTCTGTCTCCTTCCACAACACTTAGGCCTTCTGCTGGCACCAGCTAACATGGTCCTACATGCACCACTAAAACTGGAAGACCCCAGGGCCTGGTCATAATTCCTGGCACACTCTTAGTACTCATGTTCTTGAGGAAGGCATGACCAGAAGCAAGTCCTTTATTCATCTTTAAGGCAGTGTTTCCCCAGTCTGAAAGCTCACTCACAGGGCTGAGGTTGGTGTAGAATCAAATACTGTAGGTATTTCCACTTTGTACACAAAGCAGTCCACACATACAGATGCCAAATTAATTAAGTTAGCCGCAAAATGCCATTTCCTTCTTAAGTTTGGACTCTGGAACAACGGTCAGAGCACCACTTATCTTCCATCTGTGTCTTCATACTCAATGAGTTCATCTGCCATGCAGCAGATCTTCAAACGAAGGCCTTCCCTCTGGTTTCTCCTGCCAACATCTCGGCATCACCTTATGCACATATTTGAATCAAAATACTACTACATTTTACACAGCAAATGGAATACAATTAAACATACGTTTTTGTTTTGTTTTGTTTTTAAATTGGCTCTGGAGTTAGGGGCATAGCTCAGAGATTAGAAAGCTACCCAAGGAACACAAGGTCCTGGGTTCAGGTCCCCAGTACCACATAATAAGTGGATATAGTGGCACATGCGTGTAACCCCAGCACTCAGAAGATTCTAGGCCAGCTTAGGCTACATAGTAAATTCAGGACCAGCTTGACTACACAGCCAGATCCTGACCCAAAACCAAACAAATAAACAATAACATCAATAACAAACCTGCTGGACACAAGGTGAACACTAGCAGTGGAATATGAAACAAGAGCTTGTCAGTTAAACTACACCACACACAGGAAGCCATGACAAACCCCAACGCAGAGATAGCGGGTGCTCGACACATTCTTTTCTGCCTGGCACTTACTACTATTAGGCAGTCAGGGAGGAAATTAACACAGAAGAGGTTTCTATTATCTACCAGGCATTCTTCCCTGGAAAACAAATGAATTTGCCAAAGGAAATGACTAAGGCACAAACAGAACGAAAGTTAAATTACTTTCTTCCAGCCTTAGTGCAGCTTCCAAACATTTCAGGAACAAGTCACCTTCCAAACTCCAACAACCGAGCGAGTATACGGCCAAAGGCTGACGGATAAAGAAAGTGAGGCACCACCAACACCAATTGTTAACTTGTATTTAATTTTTAAATTTTTAGTTTTATAGTTTTATAATAATCACAAACTGTCCAGACCACCCCCCCCCCCAAAAAAAAAAAAAGTAGATTCTATGGGCAGGAGGCCAATTTCAGATGTTCTGCAGTTGGACTGTGGCAACAGTCACACAACCATGAATCTATTTTAAAAGTTTAAATAGTACACTACGTGCATATTTTATGGTATGTGTATTTAACTTCAACAAAGCTGTTTAAAAAATGGTTTTTGTCCAGTTTCTCTTCTCCTGTTGATTTTCATCAGACGATTAGATTAAATATTTGAACATGTTAGCCAACTGCTTCTTGGGTTAGCAACAAGGTGTTGAATATGGTTGGTGCTCAGTGTCTCAATCAGTATGTCTCTCCTGACAAAAAAACAGTTATACATACCGCTTTTCATACATTTAACTGTCAATAGAAATACTACTTATCTACTAAAAACATACTACATTGGCACAAATGACACATTTTGCCTGAACTAGGATGAAATGAGGAATTTAGAGTGGATTTCAATACCTTAACCTCCCACTGTTTCAGTGAATGTATCCTAACATTAATAATTTAAAAATTTTTCAAAATCAACACAGTGGTGCAAATGGAGTACACTGAGACATCTTCTCTACATTACTGTCTGCATCTTCAATTTGATGATAGTCCTTTGACCTCATGGTTACAGCTCTTGTCTGAAACAAGGCACAAGTACGACCAGTACTAGCCGCTCTGATCCCACCCGATATACCAGACCCAAGGGAATGAAGGACATCTCTCTCTTCGATTTAAGCCTGACAAGCCTAATGCCAACTACTCTTGTCTTTCCATCTTAGAAATGAGAGCTTATATTATGTAAAAAGCACTGAGTAAGATTCTTTATAGTAATTACATTACATCACAACAGACACTAGAAGGGACACAATAAACAAATCACAGTAACTAGTCCCAGACCCCCAACTCAACATGCTAGCATTTCAAATATGGATTCACCTTCAACCCCTTCCACTCTCCAATCTTCTCTCTTATGCAAAAGATTTGAGAAATTAGTGAGTTTTATATATCTAAATGAAATATAAAGTACAACTTCATTTTGTTGCAGAAGCAAGGAAACTAAATTTCATCTGCAAACTCTTTTTTTACAAGAGTAGGATGAAGTGGGGAAGAGCAGAGCTAACATTCACCTGGGACACAGCAAAGTGAACTTGACTCTCTCTCCTGCCAACAATGAAAAAGGCATAAAATACAATGTTTCCATTGTAAGGAATAATTGTTACAGAAGTGCTTTGAGAACTATCATCATTAAAATAACTTAAGAGAATCTGTAAAGTTCTGTGATTATGGGCACACGGCTTCATTGTAAAGTTTTTGTTGAGTATTCTACTTATATTTAAAATGATAAATCACAAAATTAAGTTATATAAGCATGACTAATGTATTTTTGAATAATTAATACATGATTTATCATGTAAATACATATACTATTTGTGAATATTGTTTTGACAAGAGGTTTCTGGTATTTAATAAGTCTAGAAGGAATAAACACATGCACGTGACAACTGGTAGGTTAGCTTATCCTTAGTTTTTGAGATGTAAAGTCATTGTTGGACACAACTTCAAGGAAAATACAAGCTCCACATGTGTAATTACCTCTAACAGAAAGACATTTCAAGACCAAATGTGACTGCTGACAAAGGACGGGATGGATTGCTGTCTAAGCAGGGATGGCACAAGGGGTAAACATGAGGTGGGCTGTCAGTGCAATTTGTGTGTTCATGTTCTTAAGGCCAGAAGGCTCAGTGGTGGGCACTGTATGCCAGATCTGATGATTACCCAATTTATCCAAAAGACAGGAGGAAAGGTTTTATTTAGTTTTCTTCAAAGAGCACATGCTTAAAATTAGTATTCTGATTATTACTCTATTTGTTATTCACTGAGACATCTGCATAAGTGATGACTACAAATGTTCTTTCTTTAAAAGCAACAGTGCATAAAGTGGCCTGATCACATCTTATTATATTAATTCATGTTTTCACTTTAGTAGATATGCATGGTCTCCAAGTCAGATTTTTTTCTTAGGATTTTGGGGTAGGCTTGTCAGTCCTTCTCAGCTTCTATGCTGGTCCCCAAGTCTACACCCCTTTTCACAATGCAGGGGGCATGCTGGGCTGCAGGCTGCTCCTTAACTACGGAAGCAAATCAATAGCAGCTGAATGCCATCTGCCTCGGGCCGCAGAACAGAACCAAAGTGTGCGCCATGCATCTTCCCTTATTGAAAGGTTATTTTATGCAAGTAAACAATTCATCGTCTTCTTGCACGCTTGATGCTCATTTACCACTTTGATCAATAAAATATGCAAAACAACAAAAAAATTGAATCCTAAGAGTAGTTCTGATGCCAGTGTGATAGTTAATCAATACCCAGCCTCTGTTTGCTAGGGCAAGTGGTGGGGGTACTCCTATTGTAACCTACGAAATCCACAGCAGCAGGCAGAGCTCTTTCAGAAAAGACTGTTTTAGAAGGCAGAGATATCACATTTACCCTGTAGATTAAATAAAACATTCTCGCTGAATTAAATCCAAACACTAACATCAACAGGCTTGAATGTTACTGAGTCAGGCCAGTACTCCCCAAAGCACAAGTAAAAGCAAGTTTGGGCCATAAGCCTTTTAGAATCTCAAAGAAAAATACTGGGTGAGCTCACCGACATGGACCTTTGGACAGCAGCCGTTTCGTCTCTTCCTAGGCTCTGCCTTATTAAGTCTTGGTTTTCAATGTATTCATGTTTCAGGTGAACTCAGTTTTTCTTCTAAAAACAAACTGCTGTGGGAATTTCTTGTGCACAGCGTTTCTTTTAGTCATACCACAAGCTGCCTTATTATATTAAATCTCTTGACAATTGATTCAGGCAGAATACTTTTCTCCCAACAAAGAAAAGTAGATCATCTCACAGATGCTACTGTGTAAAAAGCTCTCAAATCAAGACTGTTTCCTAGCAAAATACAAAGCACTAAGAAAGCTGGAAACTTTCCCATCTCAACTGGGGCTCTCCTGCTGATTGTGAGTTTCAGCGTAGTTACACAGGAATAAAAATAGGATGAACTAAATGAGGCAACTTCCTAGAAGGCCTAACAAGCAGTCTGACAGAAAAGCATTGCCACGCGAAATAAGACGTGGCCCGCGGAGGTGGCTCTTCTCTTAGCACGTTTTCACATTTTCTGCATGCTATCTAAGTGACAAGTTATCTATTAAACATTCTTTAGTTTTCCAGATAACTATTATAGCACACTCCAAATACATACTTTTTTGTTTTAACTCTTAAATTCACCACACTTGTCAACATTTTTGTGATCATTAGGTAGGTGTTACCCAGTAAAGATATTTTCCCTGTGTCCTATGTGTACAAGAAAGTGCACTCTCAAAGATGTGAAGGATGTATGGCAAAATGAGTAATGCTGTTTACCACGTATAGGAAGTAAAATAGTATGAAAAGTCTTAACAGGCTATTTGCAATCTGAAGAAAAATATAGTGAAAAGCATTCCACCAAATCCCTAGCAATCCATGTTTATATGTCATTTCACATCAAGTACTCTTACGCTTTTCTTTATAAAGTCTTTAACTGCGACTAAAATTCTTAAAGTTCTCCATTATGACACAAGCTAAATTCTATAACATTGATTGTGGGAAGTAATTTCCTTGTGATGTTCCTAGCTTTACAAGGATGCAGACAATAGAATTTTCTCTCTAGCTATTATTTTAAAATCATTAGTCTAGAACTGTACTTAATTCATCTACTCAGATTTTTAAACACTATGTATAACAATTAAAATATTTATTTAAGTCAAATAATTGTGATGAAATTAACAACCAGCATGACTGTAGAAGTCCGGTAGCTTTGAGTCAATGACCCAACCAGCGGCAAGGGTATAATTTAAAGGCAGAAATTTCCAGTGCATGCACCGTTAGCCACAGTGAACCTGTTACTGCTCTAAAGGGAATTGTTTGCCTCTTATTAGATTTTCTACAGCACAGCCATAAGTGATAAATGTACTGCTGTACTCACTGTCAAGTTAATCAATGCTGCCAAAGTTTTGTTGACCTAACAGTAATCCATAAAGCGAGCAGCATTTTCTCCATCCCTATGACATCTCAGTCCACAGAAGGGCTACGGATCTAAAAGTAGCTCTGTACAAAGAAGAATATGTGTGAGATGGGTGGGATGGGGGGGGGGGTGACTTGAGCAAAAGAAGGTTGATAAGATAGACAGATGGGGTAGTTCTCAAAATTAGCAGGTATTAAGGGTCACTTGTCCCGAGGAAACAGCATTTAAACATTGCCATGAATAAATACCCACATCTGACATTCAGCACCCTAATGAATAACTGTCCCAATGAAAGATGATTCCTTCCACCACCGCCTCCCGCCTTACTTCCAAGCAAAACAGAGAGCACTGCCTCAAACCTTCAAGAATCTCAAAGCAAAATGGCCATGTCTGGTGCAGGGTGGATGCCTGTCTACAGTTCAATGCACTGATCAAATCCAGTACAGGGCCCTGGTAATAAGAATGGTAATGTAGACAAGGAAAAAAGTCCAAATTCTGCTTTCCTGTAAATCAGAGCATGTGAAAGTCGTGACCATTAGAAACAAGAAAAGAAAGGCAACTACAGGAGAGGAAAGGCTGCCCTGCAAACAAACTGCTGCTGTGCTTTCACAAGCAATTATAGACATATGAAATATGAATTGCAATTGATTTTTCTTCCTGGGGTCACTGTGCTCTGTGTTTTACGCACCCGAGGCATTTATTTGGGCAGGAAACTGACAAGTTTTTGTACAGTGACCTGAGCAGTGTAATCTCTGCTCAATCACAGTACTTCGTTGTGGCTTCTCTTCCTTGACACTTGTCCCTTCCAAAAACTCGTTGGCAAGAGATTCCTCGATAAAGACATGGAACAATGCAATTACTGGCATAAAGGGCTGGCAGATCCTGACCAGGGGATCTCAGCAACCTTTGTGTGCCAATGAAAAATAAACAGCCTCAATGAGGAAGAGTGACTTCCACCCTTGTACCTCTGCGAAAAATCCTCTTATTTGGCTGGCAATAACACAGAAGCATTACAGCTCATGTGACCGGTGCTATCAATGAGAAACGGAACAATATAACATTATAATTTTGAGAAAAACAAATTTCCTTTCTTATTTTACTTCAGGAAATTTCAAACACAGAAAGATAAAATGGTCAAATATTTTACTTGTCAATTTTCTATGACTGGCTGCTTGCAATTCCTGCATTTTGGTCTGTACAGAGCTCCAAGCTGTGAATGCTACCATTTTTAAAAAACTCATCCCTGGAGAATTTCCCGCATTGCTTACCATGCTAGTCCCTAGGTGTTGAGTATCTTTTCCAATCAGAATACACAGATTTGCAGCATTCTTTTGAACTGCGATCGAGTATTTTATAAATCTTTCTATTGTATGACTATTCTGATATACTTTTAATCAAATCCCTTCTCATTGGAAAATTTTTATAATTGTACTGCAAAGAAAATGCATCATGTAAAACACAGCTAAACTATATTAGAGTAACTCTAAGAAAGATTTGTGGAAGAAATTGTCAAATTGCTTTCCCAGAAGACTGCTGAGCTTTGCAGTCCCCATACAGGCATACGGGAACAATTGTTCCTTTGTGCCCTTAACAACGACGGGTACAAATGTTTCATTTTAACCTTCACAGATCTAAAAATAAATACTTCCAATAACATGCCAATTTATTATTTTCTGATTAATAAAGTTATCTTTTTTTTTACTGACCACTGATAATTACTTTTGAATGAATTCTGTCAAATTTCCTATTTGATTGTCATCCTTCCAGTGATTCATAAAAGCTCTTTGCATATAATAGGAATCAGACATTTGTAATACATACCGCATGTATTTTTCAATTCTATTAGTCTTATAATTTGGATTTGTGGTGACTTTTCGCTATACAGATTAAAATTCCTATGTAGCCTAATTTTAAAAGTTGCTCATATAAAGTAATACAGAAAAATTCCCATCAATTCAGATTATGACATAACAAAACATGAGTCATTCAAAACTAAGAGTATGGGCCAAGCTATCGGAGGAGAATAAAAGTGTATTAGTATTTATACCTGACACCAAGGCATTTCTATGTCAACTATGTGCCATTTAGTACACACATGGAACAGTTTCATACAAAGATAAAATAATACTTAAAGCAAATTTTACTGTATTTATTAGCAGTACAAAAACCTTGCCATCCTTATTTTAAAATGAGTGATATTTTTAATATGTTAATATTATTTGAATTAGCTATACTACATTCTACATTATATTGAAGAGCGACTAAAAATTCAGTTTACTTTATAAAGATTTGGTTTTTATGACTACCATTGTTGACAACATTATCTTACAAAGACAACCAGATCCAACAGCTGTGCTTGCTAAATCCTAACACTGATTTTTTTTAGGTCCATTTACCAATAATGCAGACCTTCTTTAAGGAGATGTGGCTAGAAATTCTCTTCTTTATGTCACACAGTTATAAAAAAAAACCCTCAAAAATGCTATATTTAATACATTTTTGGCCAATGACCTATTGAGATTCTTCCTATGAACAATTTCTGAACAGGTTCAAAAATTCTGTTTCCAAGTTTTAAGAAAGGTACAGAGTTCTGTTGGTTATACATACTCATTCTGGCAACAAAATCTCGGAATAATAGCAACTTTTTAAAACATCCATGGCCAGATGTTCTCATCAAGGCTGATCACTAACTTTCTGGCTGGGTGTTCACAGGACCTTTGTGCTGGTGAAGTGAGCACTGGAAAGAATGCCAGGAGAGTAGGAGTGCTGTGCGCTGCCACTCACATGGAGGCTGGCCTTTTCCCTGTCACCTTTGGTGTGTGGTTTCAGCACAGGACTGCTGTTAATCCCAGTGTGTCTTCTGTGAAGATTAGCCCCATACAGATAAGAGAGCTCATAAATACCCCTAATCTGGCCATCCAAATGGTAACAGGATGCAACGGACAAACGAGTGAGGGCCCTAGGGCCGGCCCCTCTTTGTGAGGGCATCCATCTGAGACATGAGCCAGGCTCTCTGATGTCTGGGCAGGTGAAAGTGCCACTGTCAGCCTGAACCATTATGTTTACAAACCTTACTTCATTTCTTTATCCAATAAAAATCAAAAAGAACTGCAAGTTTTGTGCTACCTCCTGTACTCGGACAAACCACGGTGCAAACTCTACCTGTGAGAGTGGGCAGCAAGAGAGCCACAGGTGCCAAGAAAAGTTCCCCATGCAGCACTCTTCCCCAGACCTCCCTGACCAACACACTCTGGGCGGTTTGGTTCCGTCTGGTTCGCAGCACTGGGGATTGATCTGAGTGTCTCAGGCATGCTAGGCAGGCACTTCACCACTGAGCTACATCTCCAGTCTTCACCAGGATTTATGTGCCAGTTGCTTCCATGCTGTCTAGTTATGTACTTCATAGGCAGACTTTGCACGCAGTTCTAATCAAAACAGTCATTGGTATTTGGGCAGACGGACTTCAAGTCCCAGAGGATGCTGTGGAGCTAGGATGGTGACGAGAACCATGAGACAATGGTGACAGGGCTACAGGTGAGGAATGTGAAGCACCTTGCAGAGCTCTGGCCTAGAAGATAACCCTTCAACATGTTTGTCGATTAATGAATAAACAAATGAATGGATAAAAGACCTCATCAGAGCTTTTTACTCATAACATTCTGCATCATCTTTAAGTTTTCTGCCTTGTCTTGTCTCAAACAAGATTTTAAATTAGTCACGGTTTTAACTGAATTGCTGAGATGGTTCCTGAAAGAACATTTTCTAATGTAATTTTCATGGTTAAGCAATTAAGATTAAGCATTAATCCTTGAGACGCTCTGGAGTCCTGGGATATTTTGAGATTTGGAGAAAACAAGGTTAAGACATACATGCCAAATATGGCCCAGATCTGAGGAAAAATTATGACTATTCTTTACTGTATGCTTATTACATTTTAGAAACCAGATGATGTTTCATGCACGTTGGCTTGTTTAGTCATCATCAACAGCTCTATGAGGCATATCTTTTTATTGCCCTTTTATAGAAAAGGCGGCCAGTGCTCAGAGCAGTTAAGTATCCCAGCTAATACAGCAGAGGGTTAGGGCTCTGAACTCATAGCCTCCTCATGCAAGATCGCATTCTTCCATTCTAGCCCTCTATTACTGCAACTACCTCTAGTCCAAGGGTCAAATGCAGCCTGCTGCTGCCTATATAAATAAATACTGACTTGCTCCGATGGCAGCTATCGTGCTATAATGGCAAAGCAGAGTAGCTGCAACACAGCTAGGTGACTTGCACAGACTAATATATTTCCTAAGTAATCTTTTACAGAGTTTGTTGGCTCCTGCCTACTCTAGACTTTCTAGTATTTGCAAAGCTATCCTTTTCTGTCAGAGGAACAATACACACTTCTCTTAGTTTGATGACTTTACTTTCTTTCCAAATTTCAGGGCCAACTTTGATTCAGAACATACCAAATATCCTTCCTACATAACTAAAGAAAATAATTTTGGTACTAAAAATATTAAAAAGCAATATGATAATATTTAATTGAGTTTCTTTTTCTATTAGTGAGAGGTACAAGTGACACAGTTACATGCCAAAATTTGCCAGATTCATTAATAATGTTGGTATACCTTCCCTATTATAAGAAATCTGGAACTAATTGCTCTCAATTAATCTGTTCTACTCTTTGATAGCTTATTTATCAGATTGGGAAAGGTAGATTTAATAGTGCTTGTTGTAAACAGGTTCTTTAATTGGAAACATCACAGCATTTAGCTCACTTTGTACTCTAGCAATTAAGAACAATTTGGAAAAGTGTTGTTGATTTTTTTTTACGCTATTGTCTCCTTGATTAGATTTCCGAAGATCCAGACAAAACAAATGACAACACTAGCTAGCACTATTGGTACAAATAAAAGCCCAACAGCCAGATTACTTACTATGAGAAATGCGAGCCATCCCCATCCATTTCGTCAGTGTCTCACATTTATTTCCCTACGTCCTTGTCTCCTGCGGAGGTAAGTGGCAATACCTCTTACAAAAGGCACCACTTTGCACCTACCTTTACACAATTATCTTTTCTCCAAATAAGCCAAATCAACAGAAGAAATTATTTTTCTTGATTAAGCACCCACATTTCTCTTGGGAGAGAACAAAACAAACAATTAATCTTTCCTTATTTGTTCTCAGAAGTCCCTGCCTCTGTAAACGCAGGCTATCCAGGTACCTGTGGCAGGCAGTCGGCAGCAATTAGGCCTGAGCAGAAAATGAATGGACTCCAGGCTGAGGGCCCAATCTGCTGAGAGCCTGAGAGCCGGGGCAAGGTTACTCCAGGAACATTCCCTTGTTGTCAGAACGCTGTTCAAAATTACTACCTGACTTCAGCATAATTAACCAGGCTTGGGAATTTACATAAGCTAAGTAATTGGAAAGAATTAGCAAGAGATATGTACATTAATCTTTACCAGTTACACAGAGTTTAATGAAATTGAGGGCCTGGAGCTCGCTGCTCCTTGCTTACTCGGCAGACTTCCATTTCACCTGTGGAACGAGAAGACCCTGCCAGATGGAGGTTATGACAACAGAAACCAAGACCAAAAGAGGGACAAACCCAAACTCAAAGTTTAAAATTCCACGGGGAAAATAAAAAGCAACGGCAAAAAAATCAACAGCAGGCAAAGTACAATGCATAGAATATGGTCAGTCTTTATTAAAACTCTTTACAAAGCCATCTTTTCCTATTAGAGGTATACACTGGAGTTTTGTGGGTGACATCAGGGGATTTCTTCAAAATAACGTGTGTGAGGAAAGTGGGAAGTGTGGGAACGGGTGACATAGATTTCCTCTGAGCTGGTAACTGCGAAAGTGGGATGATGGCAATCTTGGGCTTTTAAATTATTTTATACTGATTATATATTGAAATTTTTACATAATAAAAAAAGCTAAGAAAAAAGTTTTGTCTTATAGAAATATTTAATACATGATAAATGCTTATGACATAGTTTAAAAGGAGTATGTAAAACATTATGTGAGGCATAAACACTTAAGACATGGTTGCAAGCACACAGAAGGCAGGCACGCACACCATGACCGGGAGGTAGCTAAGCGAGGGTTTTTTAAGCTGCCACTAACGACATGTTGGGCCGAATTAGCAGTTCACTGCAGGCATACCTCTATCTGCCAAATGCCAGCAGCGATCCCATTCTCAATCAAAAACTGCTCCAGACACCACCAAGTGTTCTCTGTTAAGCCACACTTGCTCTTGGTTCAGAATCACTGGTCTAAGTTGACGGATTATAGAAAACTCTGCTCTTCTTTTTTTTTTTTTCAAGGTTTTTGAATGTGCCATACATATATGCATAAAAGCTGGAACAATCACAAAATACACTTACTAAAAATATATTAACCTTCTAGAAGAGCTCCTTAGTTTGCGAAGAAACACACTACAAACATCAGAAAATGAAGAACTATGACACAGATATGTTGTGATCTTCCCTTGGTTAAACTGAAATCACTGAGCTAAAAGTGACCTTACTAAAAAACATGAGTTCTTTTACAACTGCTAAGTCTATCTCAAAAATATGATAAAATACTCTCCAAAAATATCCTAATGATAGCTGTGTTTCTACCATTTTCCCTATGGGAAACTGCAGTACTGAAAAGAGATTAAGACTCTGTATGGCTACCTCCCAGGACTGCTATTGACAGAACAGAATGCTAGCTCAAGACAGGAATTCTTGTAGTAGGCGAAACAACCTACATTTTTATAAGAAATCTGAAAGTAAGAAAAGGCAGTCTAAGGTCTTTTTGTCCTTTTCACACATGCAAAATGGAAAGAGGCTTTGGACCGGCTATGCAGAAACGGCACAGGTGCATGCTAGACCCAGCCTTTCCCCAGGGCCTCACCCGGAGCCAGCCTGCGGCTGAGTGTGCCCACCAGCAGCTGGCTCCACAGGAGAACTTCGCCCAGAACATTCACCTTATTGACACGGGGCTTTGGGTGAGGGCATGGAACCTCAGCACATGCCTATGGGGTGTCTTTTTTCCCATCAGTACACACTGCCAGATGGTGAACATTTCATAATTCATAGGTTTAAAAATCCTGAAGTTTTAAAACTTTCAGCCCAATCACAGCTTTGGGGTCACATTGCAACAGAGTTCCACTTCTCTTCTTTTCTCCACTCTCATAAATGCCTCTCCGGAAACCACAAACATTTTGAGATTCCATTTCAAGCTGCCTCTGTCATGCCATGACCACTGGCCCTTATCACCCCTGAGGGCACATCATCCATGGTGCTGTAGATGTGGCTGCCAGTGGCCTTGTCCATTCAAGGTGGGCACCAATGTGTCATCTCCATTTTTTAAAATACTTGTTTTAAGGGCTGGAGCAGTTAAAAGAGCTGCTTAGCAACCCAAAGGCCCTGAGTTCAATTCCCCAACAACACATAAAGCGTGGTGGTGCACACCTGTGATCCCAGCACTTGGGAGGCTGAGGCAGGAGGACTGCCATGAGTCTAAGGCCAGCTTGTGAGTTCAGGTTGAGCCCGGACTACAGAGTGAGACCCTGCCTCAATAATAAAATAATTAATAAAATACTGCTTTTAATTAATTTTCTTGAAAGAGGATTATATTATCTTTAAAAATAATACCTATATATACATTATACATATATATATATGGCTGGTTTCAGTAATTGAAAAAATTACTTGGCATTAACATTATTTTAAATGGAGTATGTGTTATGATCAACAAAAAGCATAAAAATTACTGGAAAATGTGTTTGAACTTATATAGCACAGCTCTTTATAGTTAAGATGCAAGCCTTTGAAATATATAATGAGAAGAAATATCATGTAGTGTCCTAAGAAATTATATATTCTTATATATAACATATCCTTCCTAAAGCATTTCCAGCTTAGCACAGAAAAGTGTTATAGAGCTACCTATATATACAGATTTATAGGTTACTGCCTATCAAAAGTAAAATTTAGAAAACAAAAACTTAAAAATGTTTTTCTAGTTTTTCATATTTTGTATTTCACTTTTTAAAATCATTTCATCAAATATGCTGACATATTTGTGTGCCAAATCCTAGCTAGTGCTTAGGGTTTTCCTATATGAAAAACCAACCACTGAAACAAGGTTATAGGATTTCTTCCTAGGCACAACAGAAACACGTATACACAACAGAATCTGAAAACACTTGCTTGCAATGATGGATTTAAGTTATTAACAGATCAAAAAGAGATGGATGGTGGTTTGCTTCTCTTAATCTACATCATCATCTAGATCTATTTAAAGATACAGGGTGAACTAACAAACTTGGTTAGGGTTTCGATAAAATCAGTAAAAATAATCTGCCCCGTTACATTGAGTCTGTATCGATCAATAAAATCACTTGTACAAGGAAGGTACTGTTAAGTACTGACAATCCCAGCCATTAATATTATTTAACACACCGTTCACAATCTTTAACAAGAACAAAGAGCAGTTTGTCTCACGTTACAAGCAGGACCTGCACAGACACTGTTAGTTCCACAGTCCTCTTATGACATTCTAACTGTAGCTCCCTCTTCTACCAATAGACCCCTTTTCACTAATACTAAGGTCTTGTTCCTTACTTCAGTTGCAGTTTTAATGAAATCCTTGGTTAAGAACTGAAGCTGACATTACAAATAACTGCTTATCTATGAATTAAAGTCAAAATTCTGTGAGCATTAACAAAGCAATAGAAAGAGCACAGGGCCTCACTGCTGTTTTCAGACTTTGCTTAGCTTCATCAATGCCTTTGCCTTGGCTGGGATGAAATGAAAGAGAAGATTTCACTTAATCCTGAGCCAGAACTGGATGACCAGCAAAAAAGATGCACATATTTGACTTGTGATTGTAAAATTGGAAGATGGAGGGGGAAAAGGATGAAATAATTTTATGTAAGAATTTTTTACCTGAATATTTATGATTATATAAGAAAACCCCTTTAAGAAGTAAAAAACTAACTTAGAAATAATCTTAATCCTAAAATGCTAATTGCAATCTCTTCTAAACTTAACCTTTGATGCTCTGACTATTCAAAGTGGGCAATGATGTGTTATCTCCAATCTCAAAATCCTGGCAGTTTATGCATCTAATGGTTTGCATTTTGCTGGGATGAGCAAGTAAGGGCCCCTTCTCTTGTAAGTGGATCTTGACAACATTAAAACTTGTGTCTTTATCCAGTTTAGTTTTGTCTGTTCTCAGCTCAATTTGACCTGCTCTACAATTTTCATAAAAAAAAAAAAAAAAAAAAA
>PVKB01003588.1:0-63058 GCA_004027205.1 Ctenodactylus gundi | reverse complement strand
GCACAGAAGTAAGAAAATGTGACTCCTAAAGTCCTTGCAGAGGATGCTCCTGGGCGTCAAAGAGAAGATCTCCCAAGGATTACCAGTACATGCCATTATGCCCAGCTATTATGTACATACATTAAAGCATCACATGGTACCACTAAGATATGTATAATTTATATGTCAACTAAAAAATAAAAGTAATACAATGATTAGAGTAATCAAGTTTGTGTTATGTATATCAACAATTTATAAACTTTGAAAAGAATAAGAAATCAATGGGTAGACCTCCACTTCCAACAAGATGGAGCAGACTACCTTTCCTTATTCTTCCCACTTCGCTCAATAAAGAAACTCCACATATTTTATGTAAAACAAATGTTAGATTATGAAAGACTCAAGGAAGAAGTCAGAGCAGGCAGGAACACTAGGCCTCAAAGAAAGGTACAGTAGTTTTATATTTCCCGAATTTTAAATTTTATTAATTTTCTTAGCATCACATCAGTTCCGGAACTGAAAGGGCAGGAAACACAAGGAAACGCTAAGAAATATGGAGAGATAAAGCCCCACCCAAATCCCATTTTCTCGAGCCAAAGAACTAGAAACAGGGTAGCCTACCAAGACAAAACACTTTAGACATTAGCCAATTTGTTCTAGCCTAACATCACAGAAAAACAAAACAAAACAAAACAAAAAAACCTGTGGCCCATGTTCACTTCTGCCAGTGCCTAGCAGGAAGCCTACGCTTCTGTCTTCATGAGGGCGTCATGTGGTGCTCAACTCAGGGGCGGGTGGGATGGGGTGGGCGGGGGGCCGTCAGAGAAGCTAAGTAACCAGCTAAGCTTTTTACTAGGTCACGTGTACCCTCCTGTGGTATCAGCAAGACCCTCTGGGGAGCCAGGATGCCTGTGACCACCTGGTAGAAACAATGAGCTCCTTCTCCTTTCTGCCATGGTAGCATCCAATGCCGCTGGTGAGGAGGAGGGACTTTTTACATTGGAATAGTAATGAGAAGCAGGCCTTAACACCAAGGTGCCAACAGAGGCCCTGGAGGAAAGCTACTCTTCTACCTTCACCTGGAAGAAAACAAGAATGTTTCCCCTCCTTCTGCCTCTCCCTGATGGAGATGTGAGAGCCAGTGAGATACAACAGAAGGTTTCAATGAGATCCATGGTCTCACTCAAAACATAAAAGAGTCAATCAGATTCATTCATCCCACAAAGAAAAGGGAGGATCTCAAACTCAATGGAAAATAAAAATCAATCAAGAGATGCCAGTACCAAGATGACAGAGACAGAATTACTACATAGTGATTTTAAAGCAGCCCAAATAAAAATGTTTCATTCAGTAATTATGAACATATTTGAAACCCAAAAATAAAAAGATTACATAAAGTCTTATTAAAGAAGATGCAAATGGGTACTTCAGAACAGAACATATACAAACCAATACGAAGTGCTCAGTATATGGGCTCAAGAGCAGAATGGGAGGAATGGAGGAAAGAACTGGTGCTCAGAAAGATGGGAGGATATAAAACAAAATCCAACTTGATCTATAAAAAGGAAGCAGTCTGAAAAAAATGTGTAAGGCCTCAGGGTCCTGTACGACTATAATAAAAAATAAAAATTCCCCTCGTTAGAGTTGTAGGAGGAGAAGAGGAAGAGGGAGGAGTTGAAAGAGTACTCAGGAAATGATGGCCCCAGTCTTCTGGGCCTGGCAAGAAACATTAACTTTGGGATTCTAGAACCTCAAAGGACATGAAGAAGCTGACAGAACTCAAAAGAATTGGGACCAAGCCAGTTCTTGTGGGGCAGACCTGTAATCCCAGCACTCTGGGAGGCTGAGACAACAGGGTGGCAAGCTCAAGCCCAGCCTGGGCAACCCAGGGACTCAGCAAGATCTTGTCCCAAAATAAAAACCTAAAATATGAGCTGAGGATGTAGCTCAGCATGAAGACCCTGCCTGAGCTTGATTCCCAGTACCACCAAAGAAAGGGAAAGGAAGGAAGGAAAGAAGGAAGGAAGGAAGGAAGGAAGGAAGGAAGGAAGGAAGGAAGGAAGGAAGGGAGGGAGGGAGGGAAGGAGGGAGGGAGGGGGGAAGGACGGGGGATGGAGGAGGGAAGGAAGGAAGGAGGGAGGAAGGAAGAGGAAGGAAAAGCTGTCAAGAAACTATGTGATGATTAAACTCCTAAAAACTAACGACAAAGACAAAGTTTTGAAGGTGACTATTTTAAAACAAGATCCTACATGCACGGGAAACAAGTTAATATGACAGTAGGTATTTTAAAAATTAGAAAACATGGAGATTAAGACATGAGAGATTTAAATGGCAAGCGTAACAAGCTTGACCTGACAATACATAGTTTACTGTAGCGGTCGGTCCCCAACTTTTTGACACATGAGGCAGTGGGGGTACTGTGCTTATTTGCAATCGGTTATTGGAGGACAGCTTCGAAGAGGTGAGCAGCAGCAGGTGGGGATGGGGAGCAAAACTCGGTCTCCTGTCAGATCAACAGCAGAAGCACTGGAACCTCGCGGGAGCACGCTGACAGGAGGTGGAGCTTTGTTCACCAAGAGTTGAACTGTCCCTGTGGCTAGGACCTCCCAAGACCACAGACCAGTACTAATCCTTGGACAGGGTATGGCACCCTGATGTACTGCACTCAGGAATAAGAGAATAGATACTGTTTTCAAACACATGGGGGGGGGGGGGTCAATGGTGATAACTGTCTCATATACTATTGGAAAAGCTAAAAATACAATACTTCTTGACTGACTATGGACCATTGGCCCCATCAACATTATAGTACAGTGGATGAAGAGTTGGCTAGTCAGGTAATGAGGAGCTTGGAAGACAGCAGCCTTCAACTACTACTATGTAACAAACCAGGCCCCCCTCTGCTCCAAACTGTTTCTCTTCTAGTGAAATACTTGTTTTGTTTTGTTTTGTTTTTGAGACACAGTCTTGCTCTGTAGTCCAAGTTCATCTCTGACCTCACTACGTTCAAAGCCCACACTGGGTTTGAACTCACAGAAATCCTCCTGCCTCAGCCTCCTGAATGCTGGGATTACAGGCTTGAGCCACCATACCCAGCTTATGTGGTACTGGAGAATCAAACTCAGGGCCTTGAGCTTGCTTGGCAAGAACTCTACCCACTGCTCTATTCCTCTAGCCCTCAAATAAATTTTTATAGAAAACATGTTATTAGTTTATATTTATCCCTAATTTCCATGAGAAGTTTCTGTTTAGCTCCCAACATTCATTGTATTTTTAATCGTTGCTCATTCTTTAAAAAATACACATAAATATGAACGAAAACATATGTTCAAGTAAGTGATGTAAGATCCTTCCTGGGAAGTCAAATTTTGCATTTCTGCAATGAATGGAACAAGTAATACAATTTTCATGAAAAAGTGTTATCTTCCAACACGCATGCTTGCAATTTTTAGGGTTGCTTAGAAAAGACTGGGGGGATCTGTCTGGGAAATCAGCCTTAAAGAACCTGCACCTTGCCCAACATTTGATTTTCTTTCAAAGGTAAAGGATATCTCCAACACGGAAATTTCACCAGGGGTGTCTAGCCATCACAGAGCTCTGCCACTCTGTTTTCAGCCCCTGAGCACCTTTCCTACATAAAGGCTCACATTCTTCAGCTGGAGGAAATGGGCAACTATTTTTCCTTTGCTGATTCCCTTCCTCTTTTGCTAGTGCTGGGGATGAGCCCTGGGCTTCATTTATGCTAGGCTAGTGCTCACAGCGAACTACATTCCCAGATCTCCTTTGCTACGTTGGTGTTTTGCCCCTCCCTTTCTCCCTCCCTTCCTTCCTTCCTTCCTTTTCTTTCTTTTTTGAGTTTTTGTATCTGGTCTTTGCAGAACAGATCCCCAACTAAAGACAGCGTCTACTGAATGTTTTCAGTTGTACAACACATTTAATTCTGTTCTCAGATCTTTTCCTTTGACACAGCACTCTATTATAATCCCTTACATATTAATATCTTTGTGATGCTCTGTAAATCTACTAACTCAACTTTAAGAGCCACTTGTGTCCTGAATTCTCTTTCCCAAAGACTCAGTACTTAGTCAATCTTGGTCTTTTTGTTCCTGCTGCTTGTATTCTCCAAAATGATTATCAAACCACACTGAGGAGGTAAGTAGGAGTGGGAGGTGAGGTGAGGAGGGTGCCCCTACAGGGTTCTTTCCAGAGTGAGAAGAGAGCAAGGGTGGGGCACATCATCAGGTAGGCTTTTCCTTTGGGTAAGCAGGTAGGGAAGGAGCTGGCATCTTTGGGGCCCTAATATCTGTATCTAGAAGGCTTAGCTCTCCTTAGCCATTCTGCACAATTTTTGTTGCATTATGTCAAAGGAAAAGCATTTGATTTTTATGTGTCTCATCACAGACAGCTGTCTGCATTCTATAGAGAAAAAGTGCCCTGGGGGCAGCTGTTCCCAGCAAACACTCTAGATGAGTCCAGCCTATCCTCTGGCCAACACAGCCAGAGCTACCCGGCGCTGCCACGGGCAAGCTGCCTCCCAGCTGCATCACAGGATGTCAGGCCTGAGGTTGAGCTGCTGCGTTGTGCTCTCTGCTGTGTCCTCTCGCATATTCCTGGCACATTGGCTTCCAGAAAGTTACTAAGCTTTTCTTCCTTTGATGATCCCCCTTTCCTTGCCATTGACCGCTTAACTGCTGGGATGTAGTTCTTCTAATGTATCTACACTTTTATTTCAGTGGAGTCTCAGGAAAAACAGGAAGTTATCTCGCAACAGGAGGCAAAACTATCACACAATCTGTGTTTGACCTGGGAAATAGTAATTAATTCATTGTAAGATTTTTGCTTCCTCTCAGAAACTAATAAATACTATGAGAGACTAAATTCATTGATGTTCTAGCTCATAACTTCACTGTTAATAAAAAATTTAATGTAAAAGTGAATTATGTCAGCTAATGTGTAATTATTTTATTTTAAAACAAGAACGAAGGGAAAATATGTCTCTGGACATTGAGGTATTAGGGTATCTGTGACTTTATTTCTTTAGAAATGTATCTACTATGGAACCTTGAATGCTAGTCCCCAAAACATCCTCACCTATTCAAGACTCTAGGCCACTTTCTCACTCTGAGCACCATCATTTTCTATCAGGATTTGCGGTTGCCCTCTACTCCCCCAGTCACACACAGGACACTCTTCTCCCTCCTCTTTTATCAACAGCCCTCTAGTTCTTCCTCAGGGAAAATACCCCATCCCCACCCACAACTTCAGGCATAAGCTTTGATTGGGGACCCAAATGAAGCTTGACACGGAAAGCAGAAAAAGAGAAAATGGATAAAGTAACCATTGTGCTGGGCCCGGTGGTACCGGCTTGTAATCCCAGTCCTCTGGAAGGCTGAGGGGCACGAGGACTGCAAGATCAAGCCCAGCCTGGGCAACTTAGCAATGAGAGAAGCTCTGTCTTAAAAATAAAAATAAAAAATAAAAATGATTTGGGATATAGTCTCCCACCCCACAAAAAAGAAAAATATCGCCCATACTATATTTGGGCTACGGCTCTCTGAAGCTAGGCCCACCCATCTGCCTCAACAACCACACATGCATGATGAATTCTTATTATTAAGCCAACTATGTATAGGAATGCAAACAAATATTCACTGGTTAAACTAATGCAAAATACTGACTTGCCTTTAAATTAAATCATTCTCCATGAATTTCTAGATGTCAAATTTTAATTTAAAATCTTTCAATTTTAAAACTGCTCAAAACTGATATTCATTGGTACAAACTATACCTCAAATTGTGATTTTTCCACAAGCAGTAACATGCCATAGATGTGCTCATGACCCTGACCAGCAGCAGTGAGCGGCGATTCCCAGCCACCAGTGATCACGAGGGTACATAGCCCACAGAACCTTGGTGCTGAGTCGTGATGTTTGATAGGTTAGGTATGGTAGGTGTATTCTGACTTATAATTTTTCAACTCATGATGGGTTTATCAGGACATAATCCCATCATTAAGTAGAGGCACATTTGTATACTTAACTTGGAAAATAAAAAAGTTCATTACCAAAAAAAAAAAAAAAAACTATATTTGGCACAGACTTTGGGGGGAAATAAAAACCAATTAGTTTCTTCTATTCATGTAGAAACATTTTGTGTTGTTTAATTCTACTTTACAAGGGATCAATTACTCTATCTATTCACCTCAGGGAATCTTTCTCCATTGTGTTACTTAAGGACAAGAGATAAGAAAACGTGATAGGAGCTAACAGATCACCTATTCAGTATATAGAAAATAAGTTTCACTACATCAGATATATTGCCCTATTTCAAATTATCAGATTTTTAACTTCTCTTTGGCTAATACTAGTTTATTCTAAGACATTGTATATCTTATTATTTATTTATAATTTTTCTTAGAGTTTTTTTTAATCCAATCATGTAGAAATTTAAGTAGGAAAGTAGTAATGGATCAAAAAACATACATAAAAAAATACAAACTCACTTACAGAGACTTTGTTCACTTTTTTACAAAAAAAAAAAAAAATCCCTGACACTAAACAGTACTAGCTGTAGTTGTTAGATGGTTAGAATACATGAGAGTGACAATTTTCTAAGTTGGCAGATCTTTCTGTAAGTAAAGTCACTGAGTAGAAACCACCACTAATGTTAAAGATTAGAATTAGTACTAGGATGATCCCACACTAGTTTTCTTTGAATATGCTTGCTTATTTCCCCCTTAAGATGCAAAATTTCTATTTAAAATTAATTGACCTTTTTTTTTTTTTCCTTTTGATACAGTCTTGTGATGTGCCCAGTGTGGCTCTGAACTCCTAGACTTAAACGATCCTCCTGTCTCAGCCTCATAAGTAGATGGGACAAAAGACACACTTTACTGCTCCTGCTATAAATTGCTTTAGAAAGGCAATGGAAAGGGCTGTTAAGAAATCTCTACTATGAAAAGTTCCCAAATACCTGCTTTTTGCCAAAATAATTTTTTAAACACTAAAATGATTTAAATATTTAAATCGAACAAAGATGCAAAATACAAAAGGAAGAAAACATAAAAGAATGAAAACATTATAAGATACACTTAAAGACGGATGTGGTGTGTTTATCACTGAACTGAGAAACAGCCAAATAAAATGTAAGGACAGGTTTTCGTTGTCTCTCATTTTCAAACTACTGATGACCAGAAAATGAATAAGGAATTTTAAAAGTACAGATACCAAGATTGGGCTTCTTTTGTTTAAAATCTCAGGACAAAGTGAATTTTGCCAATAGGCGTGAATTAATTCTTTTCTCGTTGCTATGACTCAATACCTGACATCCACAAATTAAAAGAGGAAATATTGTAGCTCACAGTTCACAAGGTCTCAGTTCATTCGCGGGGAGGCAGCTGGAATGGTGGAATCAAACAGTGGGGCTGCAGCTAGAGCCCGAGCTGGAGTCGGAGCTCCAGAGACCAAGATCCTCACAGCAGCATGTCAGAACTGAGAGGAGTCAGGGAGGAAGGACAAAGCCAGCACACACCCCTCTAGGTCAAACCCCAAGCACGCACACCTTGCATCCAGGCCCCCTCTCAACACTACACAGTATCCATACATACAAGGCTGCTGGAGGACACTTCAGACGCCAACCATGACAAGGTGATTTGATCTTTCTTGTATTTAAGTTTGTCTCTTACTTACATACAGTAATAGAATGTGCCCCGCCTAGTATCCTCTACACCAGATGTGGGGGTATGTGGTATAGTCTTCACTGATCAGGCTGAGGCGGGAGAACTTCATGAGCCTAGAAATTCAGAGCCAGCCTGGTCAACATAGTAGAACTTTGCCTCAAACAGACAAAACAACTGTAAACGGATAATAGTAACTTTTCCTATGTGAGATGACTTCACACAGAAGCATATGCAGTTTTTCATAGAATTTTAAATATTCAAGATTTTTAAAAAAATCATCTATCTACCTATCTAGGAAGTTAGTCAAGTAAACTTTAACAGTTTATGATCCTAAGTTCTTTTATTTTGCCTACTATTATATCCTTATACAACAATATAAGTCTAAGTTTAAAAAGGTCTCTTGACTTAGAAAAATCCATAATATACAATGAAAAGAGCCCATCCTGGATTTTAAAATATGGAAATTCTTGTTCTAGACCTGTAATTCATATAATCTGACAGGTGAGGTGAATTTCTTAGCTGCATGTTTCTCTATTTCTTAACATAGAGTAGCAGTGTGGGCCACCCTACGAAATATGTGGGTTTTACTCACCCAGGGTCCAGAACGTCCTAGTTGCCCTCTGGATAAAGGAAAGGTTGTTTCCTCTGACCCACTTCAGAGCTAACTTGCCAGTTTTACAGGCAGAAAATCAAGGCCAGAAGGATGATCACAAATGTGAATGTGGAGCAAGAGGCAAACTGAGCAGATAAGGCCTATTCTAAAACTGAGGGATGAGAATGGCTGGGAAGGATCAGGACTTTCTCAGATTCCCAGGGCAGATCAGCGAAGTCCCAGTGGCATGTTCCCCGTATTGAACCTGAGGGTGAATGGGACTCTCACAGACGTTAAATAGGTAAACAAAAGAAAGAGTAATATACCAATTAAAGAAAAACCTAAATACTGAAATACTAAATACTGAAATCCAGCAATGATACCTAGGCTAGCGTTTGCATTTCACTTGGGATTAGCAAAGTGCTCACATCCAACTCTGCCACTCCCACCCTGCTCCCATTGCTCCCAGACAGAATCAGGTAAAAAGGGACAGACTGAGCTCTGTGGGGAACTTAGTGAGGAACAACAGGAAACAAGCCCTCTCAGCCCTTCAAATGTGTCTTTCAAGCCCCGTTTCTCAGAATAGAAAATTCTAAGCTCAATTTGAGTGTCACTACAAACTCTTGTCTGTGCCAGATGATTTTACCCACATATTTACATTGAAAGTACAAACAACTTAACATGTTTACACTGAGTAGTAATAGAAGTCATGTGTCAAATACAATGGGGGGAAGAATAAAGCTTTCTTCAGAACTGAAGCTTGAAGATATACAATATCTGTGGAAAATCTGGCTTACAAATGAAAATGCATTGTTTACCTATTCCATTTAATTACAGAGAACATGCCTTTCTACCCTTTACATACAATCTCTGAAGTCTCTTTTTTCAGTTTTTGGTTTGTTTTTTGTTTTTTGGTTTTTTTTTTTGCTCTGAAGTGTTGCCTGAAGCCATGGAAGTCCCATCCTTCCACAAACCGAGTTCCAAGAAACAGGGCCACACACATATCCCTGCTTCCTCTAAGCTTTCACCCTCCAGGAAGACACTGTGAAGAAATCTTCCATTGAACCCAAAAGCAAAAGAGGAAAAACAGTGATGAAATTCCCTTCAGTCATCTTTTCAGCAGCCTCCAGCATGGCAGCTTTCTTCCTGAATACTGGAAAGATGAGGTAGCAAGGATGGGCTACCTTTCTGCTGAGTGAGTCCTCTGAATCTGTCCCTACATGCAAGCTTGTGAAGACAGCCTCTTTTCAGCAGCAAATCCCCAGTCATTGAGACACAACCACCCACTCAAAAAAAACTTGATAAAAGAAATCACAGGCTAGCTTCACAGCCTCTAGTCTTCCTTCTAAACAGAATCTACCTGAGGTTAATACCCTAGAGGGGCCACAAAGATATCAAAGGAAGAACACAGTCATTGCTTCCAATATTTCTGACATAACAAGGCTTAGAAGGATCGATCAGTCATGAACCTTGTTGTGGTTAGGATCTGGAGTGTCCCCCAAAAGTCTCATGTATTTTAACGGAACCATGTGATGCTGGTAGATTGGGGTCTGGTCTAGAGGGGTGGATTGCAGTTAAGTTAGGATTAACAGTGTGTAGTGGCCACACCTGGATGCAGGAGGGCCTGGTTACTGGGTGGAGATCTGAAAGGATACATACGCTGCACCTGCCTTCCTGGAGGATGGGGACTAGCCTCAACTAGCCTCAGCTTGTCTTCCTGTTTGTCCGGGGAAGCTGCCTCCACCTCTGTCTCTGCCATGAACTTCGATTGTTGCCGGCCACCCCTGAATGGACTGTGACCTTTGAGACTATGAGCTAAAATAAACCTTTCCTTTCCTAAGTTTGTGGGTGTCGGGTATTGAGTCACAGCAACAAAAAAGTAACTAAGACAAACTGTAGCTCTTTTGTGTGTGTGTTACCAGATATCGAGCACACAACTTTATACTGAGCTACCTTCCCAGCCCACTATCACTGAGAGGTCTTGGCAAATCACTGAGTTGCCCAAGCTGGGATCAAACTTCTGATCCTCCTTTTCAGGGCTTACAAGCTTGTGCCACTGGCATGGCTGAATTGTTAACTCCTATGCAAAGTCCAGCTTTTAGGTTTCGAGAGGCAAGACTTCCTGTGTTGAGTATTCCCCTTCTGTATTTTCATGCATCTTGTCTTCGATGGCTCAGGTCAGGTGCCATGGCTGACCAAGGGCCTGCCCATCCCCCCCCCCATCCCCTTACTTGCCATGAGCAAGGACCTTTGTACTTCGTGAGGACTGTACTGCATACCTTTCTGAAGCCTTTTGTTTTAAAATTCAGATAAAGTGATACTGTTCTACCTTTCCTTAGCATTTCCTTTCATTTGTCTCATCCTGAGTATATCTGCTTCCTCCTTTCAGAAGGCAAAAACAGCCTCCCAATGTACTTTAGATACAGATGGCCTACTTTGCAAAGACGTGGGCAGTTCACCTGAAAATTCATTTTCTCTCATTAACCTGACCAGCCCCTAAACACTCGAAACCTAAAGGCTGAGACTACTACAAGGAAGCAACAAATCCTAAAGGTAAAACAAAAATAAAAACAAAAAAGTTTGTGAGTTGAATTAAACAATGGCCAAATTCTCTCCACATCAGTTTTATCTTTTGTACTAAATTTTTACTTCCTTAATGCATAAAGCAATTTTAAATACAACCTAATAAAAGCTAAAAAGAACCAACCAAAATATATTTGTAATTTCAACTTCTTTATTTTCCTTTAGAGTCTCTGGCTATTTGATGCATTAGCATCATATGCATTTGTCCCAAATAAAAAAGTCGGGAGACTTATGATTATTAAGCTACATGGTATTAACTGAGTAAACATATCTTACCTGCAAGTATGTTTCCAAACCTTGTCGTCGTTGTTCTAAGACTTTTGGAACCCAGTTCCTAACATGCTTAGAGGGAATCTCTGGAGTTTTTATACATTTCTTAAGCTAGAAATATAGAAAGAGGAAAAAAAGAGAGATGCCTGTTAACTATATAATACTGAGGAAAAGCTAATTAAAGAAAACAAGCCACCGCTATCTCCATTTACAAAATATTGTAAAATATAATTATAATAAGATTTTTCAAAAATTATTTTTGATGCCTCACTGTTCAAGTTTCAGGAGAAGGGTTTTGTTTTAGAGGCTGTTACTGATATTTCAGATTGAAATTGTTTTCTCATTTTATTAATATGGATATATGTGATATGTTTACATTGAACTTGAGTATTTTTGTGCACATATATCTTGCGTCAGAGTTACAAACCTTTCCCCTCTCCCTTTTCTGACACTTCCATACCCTCCCCACCTCCTAACTCCCACTCTCTCCCCACTTAGTTGTATGAAGTGACTGCAGTCTAGTTTTCTCATACTAGAGAAACCATTCACTATTTCACCTTCTGTATCTGCCTCACTTCACTGCACACGATGGTCTCAAGTTGCCTCCATCTACCTGCAAAAGCCTCAAAACTACCTGCCTTTAAAGACAAGTGGTACTCGACTATGTATATATACCACAATTTTGTAACCATTGGTCAGCTGATGGGTATTTTGGTGTCTTCCACATTTTAGCTATTGTTATCTGTGCTGCTATGAACATAGGTACACATACATCTCTTTTATATGATGCTTTTAACTGTTTTTGAAAGATCCCCAGAAAAGATATTACTGGATCAAAGAGGATATCCATTTTCAGCCTCTTGAGGAATTTCCACACTGCCCTCCATAGTGGTCGTAACATAGAATTGTTTCTCCTAGCAAATTAAAAGTCCATTAAATGAAGTAAAAGGAAAGTAATTTAGCTTTTGAAAATCATTTTTTTTGGTTAAAAAAGTCAACTCAAAATTTTGTGTGAAGTACTTTTCTGATAAGTCTTTTCTACATTTCTTTTCAAATATGGAAGCAAAGCAAAATGTAGTTCTTTATAAACACTGCCCCCTAAAATTGCCATATCAACTAGCCTAAAATATGTGGAGAGGTTCTTTAAAGTTCTATAATAGAAAAAAATTAAGAAATACAGAAGCTAACCACTTCAACATTCTCAATGACTAGGTTCATACTCTATTTATGAACTCTGAATGATGGTTCCTAGCTAAGTTACTATGGGCAGAGGCTTTAAGAGACACTATTAAAAAAAATCTATGGGAAGTTGAGCTTAAGTTATCTGTGGTAGACAGTATGCTATTCCTCTACAAAATCCTAAACCTATGAACATTAATTTACAATATATGGCAAAAGATGTTGGTTTTGAAAAGCTGGTTAGTGTCCTTACCTTAAAATAGGAAGATTACCTGGCAAGTGCAATGTAACCACAGGATTCTTTTTTTTTTTTTGAGACAGGGTCTTGCTCTGTAGTCCAGGCTGGTCCTGAATTCACTATGGAGCCCAGGCTGGCCTTAGACTCATGGCAATCCTCCTGTCTCAGCCTCCAGAGTGCTGGGATTATAGGCGTGCGCCAACACGCCCAGCTTATGTGGTACTGGGGAAATCGAACTCAGGTACTTAGCACTTGGCTTAGTGCTTGCTCAAGCGCTTTAACCGCTGAGCCATTCCTCCAGTCCCCAGAGGATTCTTGTGTGTGTGTGTGTGTGTGTGTGTGTGTGTGTGTGTGTGTGTGTGTGTGGCACTATCAGTTGAATGCAGGGCCTTCACACTGAGCTACAACACCAGCATCCACCCATTTATTTTTATTTTTATTTTTAGAGAGGGTCTCACTAAGTCACTAAGTTGTTAACACAGGCCAGGCTTGAACATGCAATCCTCCTCAGCTTCCCAGAGTGCTAGGATTACCATTCCATATCACTGGACCTGACTATTCAAAAGGATCCTCAAAAGAGAAAGGAAGGAGGATCAGAGAGAGAAAGAGACTAATGGACATTTGGTGGCTATCTCTGATGATGGAAGCTGGGGCCACAAGCACAGGCAACCTCTAGACCCTGGAATGGAGTATGCCATACAGCCTCTACAGAGAATGCAGTCTTGCTGACCACTTTGATTTTAGCATAGTGGAACTCATTTTGGAGTCCTAACCTCAAGAAGTATAGGATAATATATTGCACGTTTTAAGCCACTAAACTTATGGTATTCAGTTACAACAAAAGTAGAAAACCAATATACTGCCTCTAGTAATGAGATGAATATTACGGACTAATTAGTCTTGGAAAACCTACCAAATATTCTCTTTACCATATACACAGCAATAGCATAATGATGAACAAGAAAATGCACACAACTAAATGTAAGCAATAAAAATCTTCCCACATATAAGAATATATTTATCACTAACTATTACAGGTTGAAATGTGCTTTGCTTCATGAAGGCATTGTTATGCATTTCCAAGCATCAGGCCGAGCCTAAATGCCTCCTCCCTCCTTACCTAACAAGCCACTAAAATAACAGGAAGAAAGAAATCGATGAACCCCCCCAACATGTCCTCCCTTCTTCACGAACTAGGAATAGCAATGTATTTTGTTAGATATAGGTAAAAAGTTACATTCCTTCAACAGATGGAAGAATCCAATCAAATCTAACGAGAAGCTCTGGTACAGGGCTTTCCATTAAGGACCCTCTGGAGTGGGGCAGAATCAACTGCCTACACCTTCTGACATGATACTGTCTTTCACCTTCTTTCTTCCTGGAAAGTGACCATGGTCACTAGAGCTACTTCAACCATTTGTCTCCATTAGGAAAATATGGGGATGTAAGACAGGTGTTCCAAATGGTCAAGCAGAAAGAAAATGCCAGGATGTTTAAGAGCCCACAAGTGCCCTGATTTGCCCATTGCAAGATCTGTTTTTTGAGAAGAAAATAATCCTTTAAAAAAAAGTAGTGATATTTGGGCTTTTTATGTATCCGAATTTAATTTTGACAAAGAATTAAGAAAAAACATAAAACAAAAAGCTAGACGAAATAGGACAATGAAGAATTTAAGTAGAAAGAAAAAACTACCAACTGAGAGAGTAACAACATTCTAAAAGACAGAAAATAGAATAGTATCAATATAGAAATCAGTAGAGAAAAGCTGGAGATCAGATCCTTCAGGAAAGGCGGTACAGGGGCTTGGAACCTCATCTCCTTGGCTAAAATCAGGAGGATTTGTGCTCAGAACAAGAAAAAAAGAAGAGGGAACAAGAGGATTGTCTTGTACTATACTCCATGCCAGAGGACAACCTATTCTTTGGCTCCAAAACCAAAGTGACTGTTTATCCTAAGCACTCATACACATACCCCATTTTAAAAAGTCAGTGTGCCGAAAGAAAATGAACGGACCAATGGATCGGGCCACAATGGATACAAAAATGGTGGTATAGGCACAAAACAGAGTACTATTGTTCCAAAAAGCCAGACTGGAGGAATTAGCAGGTAAATGGATGCAACTTGAGACCATCATGTTTAAGTGAAGTGAGTCCAACACAGAAGGTTAAATACTGCATGGTTTACCTAGTATGAGAAACCCAAAATACAGGCATTTATAGAACCCAATGGGTGTGATACAGGGAGTCAGCAGCATGCGGGAGGGAGGGCCATGAAGGGGAAGAGGAGGGATTATAATGCTGATATGATATATGTGTACAAAATACTCAAGCTCAATGTAACCATGTGTATCATTACACACACTAATAAAATTTTAAAAATGAGAAGGGGTTGCGATGGAAAAAAGCAGAAGAGCTTCTAGAAATTAAAAAAATCATGAGAAAAAATTAAGAGGAGCAAAATATAAAATCCAGAAAAACCTAACAAGATGTAGAATAAAGTAAGAGAAAGAAATCATGAAAGGATAAGACACAGAGGAGATAAACCCAGGAGGTAAAATATTAAAGTTAGAGGCTAGAAGAATGGCACAGCAGTTAAAGTGCTTGGCTAGCAGCACAATGTCCTGACGTTGATTCCCCAGCACCGCATAAGCTGGGTGTGGTGGCACACTGCATGTAATCCCAGTACTTGGGAGGCTGACGAAAGAGTACTGCCATGATTCCAAAGCTAGCCTGGACTACACAGTGAGTTCAGAACCAGTATGGACTACACAGTAAGAGCCTGTCTCAAAAAAGATAAAGTTAATAAATAATCCATTAAGAATAAGAATAAGATATGCCTACCAAAGACATATCTTCAGATTAGGTATCTATTCAGTGCTGGGTTACAGGTATGTGCCACCATGTCTGGTGTATGTGATGTTGGAGAATCAAACCTGGTGAGTGATTTACACTTGCTTGGCAAGCACTCTAAACACTGAGCTACTCCCACAGGCCCCAATCCATTTTGGAGTAAGCTGAAGCATATTATTCTTTTACTAGTTAGAAAAAAGAACATTGTGGGCTGAAGGAAAAGCACAGCAGTTAAAGTACTTCCCTTGCAAGCACAAAGCCCTGAGTTCAATTCCCCAGCACCACATAAAGCTGAGTGTGATGGTGCACACCTGTAACCTCAGCGCTCGGGAGACTGAGGCAAGATTACCATGAGTCCAAGATCAGCATGGGCTACAAAGTGAGTTCAGGACCAGCCTGGGTAACAAGACCCTACTCCAAGAAAGAGAAAGACAGAAAGACAAAGAAACAAGAAAGAAAGAAAGAAAGAAAGAAAGAAAGAAAGAAAGAAACAAACAAACAAACAAACAAACAAACGAATGAACATCTAGTTGGCAGAACATGAGGTGATAAGCTCCTCCTTGGTGTAGGGACTCTCCTACTCTAATGTTACAGCAAAAAAACAATAATAAACAGTAATCAAGTTATTAAAACAGGGCAAAGATTGACAGCGTTGAATAGAATTGATACTTGGGGCAATGAGGGAAAGCCTACGTGAGGTGGGAAGATTTAATGGGTGGCCCAGCATGCCAGGGAGGGAAGCAGGTGAGGAGCTCAGAGACTATTCAGTCAAAGAAAAACAAGAAGGAGGAAACAGTCTTGGGACATTGAAAAGCAGCAAAAGCAGATGGGATAACAGAGGAAGCACCCCTACCTCTACTGCAGGGTCTTGGATATCAGGGAGGAAACTTGCTATCGTTTTTAATGGGAAGTAAATGATTTGAGCAAGGGAGTGACTTAATTTTTACATAAAAGAAGCCATGTTGAGTTCTATCAGCAAGGTGGATTATACAGTGGCTGGATTACGGGCCAGAGGACCTTCCAAAGTCCAGACAAGTGCTGATGGTCTTGGGGCTGGGGAAACAGCTCAGCAGTTAAGAGTGATTGTCTTGCAAGTGCAAGGCCTTGGTATAAGCGGGGAGTGGTGGCACACACTTGTAATCCTAGCACTCAGGTGCCTATGGTGGGAGGATTGCCATGAGTTGAGGCCAGACCCCTTCCTTGTCTATAAATAAACAAATACAAACTACAAAAAGAGATAATGAGACTATGCTGACTGTTGGGTGTGCAGAGTAGAGGTTATTAGGATGACTTCATGACACACAAACATTCTTAATTTTTCACCTCCCCTGCAGCCATATTCTGGGTGACCTGGCTGCCTTTTACTGAAAAGTGGTAGAATGCCAGATTAGCAGTGATTATAGATACAGTATTATCTCCCAAATTATTCTACCGTCCCTTTGTTCTATGGAAGATAAGTCATAATTTTTGTCTGAGTTCATGACCATTCAGAATAAAGAACGTATATTCCAGTTATCCCCAAAAAGCATCCATGTGACAGAATTCTGGTCTCAGGAAAGTAAACAGATAGGCATTCACAACTTTTAGGAAGGATTTTTAAAGGGAAGGATCATTTCCTTGTTTCTGCTCAGTCTTCTTACTAACTAAATTACCTATGCAATGACTAGAACTACAGCAGCCACCGCTGAATATGAGACAGAGCTGCCTATAATTATTATGTATCATAAATATATAATAGTAAAAATAATAATTATAGGAAAATATAATAAAAACAATGAATATTAAAAATAAATTAGAAAATAGCAAAGCTATAAGGGTCTGACTCCTGATGAACATGAACTGCCTAACCAGTTCTAGACACTTATGCAAGAGAGGAACAAAATGATACTGTTGATGTTACCATTATTTTGGTTTTAGGTCATTTTTGGCCGAGTTTACTCCTATGTGAACAGGGGATGTGGCTGACATTGCTAACTACTTACCAAATACTAATTCCTTCTTCGGGGAAGAAAGGAAGGAAAGAAGGCAAGCAGGAGGCCAGGCAGGAAGGTAGGCAAGCAAGCCAGCCTGCCCAAACTAAAACCCAGCGTCACCCAGAATGCCAACATGTTGGGCTAAAAAAAAAAAAAAATCTTGATTTCCTAAGCTCTGTTGTAATTACAGTGGCCATGTGACAAAGCTGTAAATGGTAAGCAGTGTAAGTCTACAGGGAAAAAATTCCAATTTCCCGGTGGGGGTGGAAGGCGGGGAAACAGTACTTCTTCTTGCCAGAAATGTCTGAAGCAGGAACACAGGAAGAACCTGGAACGTGGACATGGGGGACTGCTGCACCACTGGGAACTGTGTGCTTTTAGTTTTCTTGTATGCAAGAATAATAAATTCCTTACTAGTTTAAGAAGCCTAGTCAAGTTTCTATTACATGCAATCAAAGATACACCCTGCAATAAGGAATCAATTGCTCTATTTGGAGAATTTAATTCAGAGGTGCCTTATAAGCATCCAGGTGGTAATGATGTGTACACAGTTGTGCAGAAGTCTATACCCCTGGGGGTTGAACATGCAGGCATCTGGAGCCATGGAACTAAAGGAGATGACACTAGGAGCTAGGCTTGGATGGATGGAGGTGTTGTGATGAGCAGAATGGTGTACACACCCTGGTGTGCCCTCTTCCCCAGCTAAGGGTAACACCTGTGAATAGGATGGAAAACTGCTGGCACTGAAGAGGTGAATTGCCATGAGAGGGACAATAGCTAGGACACTATAGTGGCCTATATAGAGCTGTTTCTGACTGAGAGCGAGGACGAGGAAAAGAAAAAGGAAATAAAACAACTTCAACAATGAACCTCTGCCCTGGACCTGCAAGTCAGCCTGAAGAAGCCTGGGGAAGGCCTGAGCCTCGGAGAGATCACAGCCTTGGCTCCCCACGCCTCGAGGTCAGTCAGGCGAGACTCGGAGCACAGAATCTGGAAAACCTGTGCTCAGACGCCTGACCCATGAAGGCTGTGAGATAATAAATTTGAGTTTTAAGATTCTAAGTATGTTGCAATTTAGTACATGGCGGAACATTGATATGATGGCCAAGGCCAATACAACCATCTCTGAGGAGCTGGGCAAAGACCACGGAAAAAGCAAGCTCTGCCAGGGATGCAGTTCAAGAGACAACAGGACCAGAAGGGGTACTGGGGAAATGGGGAGGTGCAGAGACTCGTCCTTCAGGGAATTCTAAAGGAGGGCGTGGGGTCAGCAAGACAAGAACATATGGCCAGAGGGGCTCTATTTTGTTAAATGGGAACAAGTGTAAGATGCTCACAAATAGATGAGACTTATCCAGTACTGAGCAGGAAGCTGATAACGTAAGAATATGGAAGAAGAATAAGAGTTTATGACTGCCCGCAAGGGAATAAAAATAGATCTGATCTACAATCTGAAGTTTTTCCCAACAAGAACAATGCCAGAATGCTAACCTGTCCTGTGGTAATAATCTTACTAAGTTTTAACATAAAGGAACTCTTTAAAAATTGTCGAGTCGCAACACGTCTTATATTTCAGAATAGAAAATCAACTCTATTAGTTGCCTCTTTTCTTTCTCCTTTTAAATCTTGAAGACAGTGCTGAAAACATTTTTTTCTTTTTTTTAATGTGAAAAGTCCTGAGGAAGCCTATCATCACAGCTATGGATCTGTGACCCAGCTGCAGGTGAGTAATGAATTGTTTCAGATGAGAGACAAACCCGAGACAATGTTTCCAGCAGGGCTCAGCTGCTTACAAGATAAATACTCCTCTGCCACTTCATCCGATGATTAACTGTCCTGGCCATAAGGCAAGCAAACGGCACTTCTGATCCACAAAGATAAGTTCCAGATTCCATGATATCACAAACCAATCCCCTTTTCTGGAATGAACATTCCCTCTTCCTTTTAACACAGAACTCGCACAGAATTTACCGAATGCAGACTTGACGGCACATATATGAGTTAGAAAACCTACCATTTTCTATATAAGGGAACAGGAATATTTTTCCCTAGCACATAAATCAAAAAAGGAAAAAAATTTAAAAATTCGAAAGGCAAGAACATTTGGGGGGAAGATAACCCATACCGTCGCCCCAGTCAGTCAGTTTCCTTTAGAGACAGTGAATAGGATGCGATACCCACGGTTGGATCCCACATGACAGTTTCTGGTTCTTCTGCAATGTGTGCTTCATTAAATTAAATAGAAGAGAATGCAACATTTGATTCAAACCCAGAGTAGGCAACAACAAAAATGAGGACAGCTAATTTGAAAATGAACCAGCACCATAGTTCAATGAAAACTCCGAATAAATGGGTGGGCTGGAACTGACAGAAAACAGCTGGAAAGGCATGAAAAAATAAAATCTGCAGAGCCATTTGCAACACAGAGAAGGTTTTCCTGCCCGTGCTTAAGATCTGGGGCCTCTAAAGGTAAAGCGTCCTGCAAGCCCCCAAATCAAAGATGGCAGCTTACGTAGCAGTAGGGGTAACTAGGGCACAGAGGAAGGCATTTACAAGTTTTGGAGCTCACCCTGTCACAAGGACCTGTGCCAGTGCTGTGAAGAGGGCAGCCTACCACACAGAAAAGGATGGGTTCTTGTTGTGCTGGGGTGGCAGTGGTGCTTTTGTCAGCTGGTGCTAGCAGAGTGGGACCTACAAAGGAACTAGGGGAACCTGGGGTTAAACTCACAGTGAACATAAGCTCCCACAGAAGCACTCACAACACTCACCAAACAGCCCACTCGCCAAATACCTGATATCTAATATGTGCTCAGCACCCTAACAGTGTAGGAGATACAAAAATTAAAACAGATCCTTTTATTAAAAATGCTTCCAATTAGATAAAATTTAGAGATGACTAATTTTTAGTTATGTCTTAAAAGATGTTCTGAGGCCAAGACTGGGGGTGCAGACCTGCAATTCCAGCACTTTGGCAGGCTGAGGCAGGAGGACTGTAAGTCTGAGCTCAGTCTATGCAAAGCAGCAAGTTAGCAAGGCTTTATCTCAAAACCAAAAGCAACAGTGTACTGAGGATGTATCTCAACATGAAGGCCCTGACCTCAGTTCCCAATACCAATTTTTTAAAAGATGCCTTCAAAGTTTAAGTAGAAATCTTTATTCAGGAGTTTCAAGAACAAAAGAATAAAAGAAAAGGAAGCTGACATGAAAGAAGAGGAAACCGAAATGTCAGGTCAGAAAGCAGAGGGAAGACATCTGGCTTAGAAAAGACAGGGAGGCTGTGATTTCCACTGCATACACTTATGCAGGGCAAGGAAGACTGGCTTGGCTGACAGCAAGTACGATCAGCTAGTAAAGGGGTCAGAGTGCCCAAGAATCCTTATATGGAAGGGACTTCGCAGATATGATTTAAGTATCTTGAAACTGGCCCTCTCTCCTGGATTATGGAGTGGGCCCGGTCTTAAGCAAAAGTGCCCAAGTCAGAGCAGGTGATGGGAAGATAATTTCTGACAAAGGCAGGTTCAAGGGGCCTGAGGACCAAGAGCCAAGGGCTGCGGGCAACCTTTGAAGGTGGACGCATGAAGAAAATTGACTCTCCTCGAGTCATCCAAAAGAAAAGGAATGTAGCCTTGCCAGCCCACTTGGGTAAGATAATAAATATGGGCTGTTTTAAGCCCCTACCTAGGTATTTGGCAATTTATTACTGCAATGGTAAGAAACATGAGGTTTAGGAACATTGGCCTTGAGAGTCAGTCTGTGATAAGTAAATAGTAGATGACACAGATGCATTTCAGGACAAGTGGGAGAATGAGGATGAAAAGGAATGCATAGGTGGGCAAAGATCAGAAACGGGTAACGTGATTACTAAAATAAAGTACCCTAACTGTGGACTGGAATGATAGGAATGCAAAAAAAAAAAAGAAAGAAAGAAAGAAACAATCAGCAGGACTTAGTGACATACTGGATCATGTACTGAAGAGAAAAGGTAGGGAACAACCGTCAAGTCCTACAGCCCGATGCACTGTTCTAAGCCTTAAGGATCCATGTGTGTGGTAGGGGTGGGCTGTTTTAAATGATGCCTATGAAAGTATAACCCACGACAGGAATTTTCAAACTTAAGCCAGCATGAACATCCTAAGGGGCTGGTATATAGGTCAGTGGCTGGAGTGGCTCTCTATCAATCACAAAGCCCTGAGTTCTATCCTCCAGAACCATATAAACTGGGCATGGTGGCACACGCCTGTAATCCGAGCACCTGGGAGGCTGTGGCAGGAGGACTGGTAATGTAGTCTGGATCCTGAGTGTCCCCAAAAGCCTCAGGTATTTGGAAGTGTGTGTTATTGGAAGGCAGAGCATGGCTTGAAGGGGTGGATGTTTGAGCTCTGATCTGGAGGGATTGTGTCCACGTGTTAAGACTGGGGGTTGCCTAGGGCAGAGTTTTCAGGTGTTTGTTACTGACTTTTGGACATGAAAACGGGGGAGGGGCACCCATGTTGGGGGGCCCAACTAGCATCTTGAAGTTATAAAAGGAAGGTAGAAGAAAAATTGTTACAGCTTTTTCCTGGAAAAGCTGTAGCCTTGTGACTCTCCAGAGATTGGCTGTTTCACTGGCTTCTACCTGAAAATGGTTGAGCAGCTCTCCTGCCTCTGCCATGCACTACTTCTGCTGTTGTGGGCTGCCCACGGGCTGTGTGAGACCTTCTGAAACTGAGCTAAACAAATCTTCCCTCCCTTAAATTGTGGATGTCGGGTATTTTATCACAGCAATGACCAAGTAACTAAGACAACTGTCATATGTTAAAGGCTACCCTGGGCTATGTAGTGAATTCAGTAACAGCTTGGAATAGCTAGGTATGGTGGCACATGTCTACAACCCCAGCACTTGGAGGCTGAAGCAAGAGGATTGCTTTTGCTTTGAATTTAGGCCAGCTTGGGCTCCAAGTGACCTCAGGACCAGCCTGGATGACCGAGTGAGGTGGTGTCCTTTAAAAAAAAAAAAAAAAAAAGGAGTTAGACACCCTGTCTTTAAAAAAAAAAAAATCCTTTTGGAGGCTGATTTAACATGTAGATTACTGCCTCATATGTTTGGAGTGGTATCCAAGAATCTATACTGTACTTAAATTCTCCAAAGTTTATACACTAAAAAATACTAGTCTAGAAAAACTAAAAGAAATGGAATAAAATTTTTATCACTGCTCCAAAAGAAATGACAAACATTAAAAAAAAATCTGAAAGAGTAAAACAAATTGACATTTTAGACAATGTAAAAATATAAAACACTTGTAAATTAAAATAACTACCACACATAAAACTAAAAAGGCACATAATGAAAACTACTTTCAACAAATGGTTCATTAAGCAAACGACTCATATTTTATTAATAGGTCACACAAACTAACAAGGAAAAACCGAGACCCCCAAAAACAAATGAGGAAGCACATAAAAACAGACAATTCAAAAAAGAGGGATTAAATTTACTAAATGAATTTAAGAAATGGCAATTAAAATTGTGCCTCATGGCACAGGCCTAAAATTACGGCCATTCTGGGGAGGATCACCAAATTCCAGCCCTGCTTGGGTGACTTAGTGAAAATAAAAAATAAAAAAAATAAAAATGAGCTATGAATATAGTTCAGCGTGAAGACACTGGGCCCAATCTCCTATACCAGAGAGAAAGAGAGTGAGAGAGTGAGAGAGTGAGAGAGAGAGAGAGAGAGAGAGACCAACTAAAGTAACAAGCAACATATATGCTAGCTAAATAAACATACAATTTCTGGAGTAGTAATATTAAAAGTTGATCAGAAGGGGCTGGGAGTATAGCTCAGCATTTGAAGCACCTGTCTGGCAAGTGTAAGGTCCTGAGTTCATTTCCCCAGCACATATAAACCAAGCATGGTTGTGCACACTTGTAATCCCAGCACATGGGAGACTAAGGCAGGAGGATTGTTGTGTATTCAAGGTCAGCCTGGACTACAGAATGAAAACCTACCTTTAAAAAAAAAAGGAAGGAAGGAAGGAAAGAAAGAAGAAAAGAAAGAAAACAAAGTTGGTGAGAAAGTATGGGCCATATATTTCTAACCCTACAAGTTGCATTATAAATCTGCTATAACCACTTTGGGAAGTAATTTGGTAATATGTATCAGAAGATATAAAAATATCCATGTGCTTTGACTTTTAAGAGTAGTGCTTCTTTCTGTACTCTAGATCTTAGAAGTGATCTGCAATATGCAAAAATATATACATAATGTATGATCTCCACCACTGAAAGCTTACAACATGATGCCTCTGATCTCATATAGTACATTCAACAATCCTACTCTACTCTCAGATTCAAGCGAGGAACCAGTGGCACAGGAAGACCGTGCATCCTACTCTCAGAACTCAGAGGCATGAGGTGGGAGGCGGTGGAGCAGGCTCGTGGGTAGTTAACTTGCTCCCGAAGCCTGTGTACTTCCACGTACAAGCCAGTTACCACCACATGTCACATGTGCTGAGTATGGCAGGATTCGTTTCAGCAAAAAACAAACAAACAAACAAAAAAAAAACAAAAAAACAAATTCAGGAAGATTATTGAAAGAATAACAGCAATGGTATGCAGAGATAGGAAATTACACTAGGATGTGCAGGTAATGCGCCATCCCTCATCTCTCCAGTCCTCGGACTTCCCATACAATTTTATCTTTCAAATCTGAAAAGCAACTTGAGGAGAGGAAAATTACATATGAGAAAAAAAGTTCTTGATTTTAAAAAAAGACAAAACTAAGAGAAGTACAAACAACATTTTAATATCACAAAAGTCTTAAAATACTGATATTCATTATGGACTTTCTTCACACTACCTAGACCAATTCTCAAGCAGGTGATGGTTTTAGGTTCTGCTTCAATGCCAGCAAAGCCAATCAACCAGCAGGTACTTTTGTGTGTCTGGGGTCCATGGACCAGAGCCAGGCATCTGCCATCCCAAAGGTGCAAAGCATTTGCTAATTCTCATATATTACTTGAGAATCAATTGGGGACATTGGCTAAACACTATTAGTGAGAGAGAAATATACAAGAAAAAACAGGGCAGGTAACAGAATGTACTGCACGTAACCGAAAAATAATTGAGTATTTCAAGAAAATTAACAACGGACTTAACTACATTTAAAGGCAAAACATTTTATGTAAGCATGTAACAATCCTAGCATGTCGCAAAATTCAAATACAGAACTTGAAAGTAGCAAAATTCTAACGAAAGGTTCAGATGCATGTCAGGCAAGTCTGTACAGAATTCTAAAAGTTTTTTTAGCCACTTCAATCCTCCTTTGCACAAAATTTGACAGTTAAGATTACAAAATTATGTTTAGTTTTACATCTTAATATTACCTACATTTAACTACCTTTCTAGCTACTTTTCTGATGAATCTCACACAGTGGCAATGGGGCGAGGAAAGGAGCGTCTAGCAGCAGCGGGTCGCTACAACGCAGATGAGACAGTGCAACCCAGCTAAAACTCCACCCTGCAACACAACTTACATTGCTATCTAGTCCCTGTACGTGTATTTTCAATATATTAACAATGCTGCTAAAATCACACAAAATTAAGACATCTTAGAATGTTTACTCTACTATCACTTGCAGATCTCACTATACATGACTGGCTAAATTCACTAATAGAAATGCAGCAATTGAGAGAAAAGCAAAGGCTAGGAAGCCTAGGAAGTTTTTATTACCCTGAACATCTAAGAACTGCCCATGCTCACTGGGAGATGGCCCTCCGCCACAGAAGAAACCAAACTGTATTAGTGAAAAGCACAGGAAGGCAGACCAGGTGTGCGAGAGGGCGGCTCAGGGCAGGCCTCACTGGGAGTCCCCTCCCTACGTCTCATGTGGAGTCGCCCCACAGTATTTGGAGAAGACAGAGGGGCAGGGCTGGGTCAGGGAGTGCTGGCAGGTTAGGAAAGAACCTGCACAGTAAAGGCTTCCCGGTCCAGGCTGGTTGGCAAAAGCTGAGAGGGGACCTTTTTGTGGGGGGAAAGTACAGGGTCATCACTCTGAGCTATGTTGCCTATCCCTTCTTAATGTTTATTTGAGATGGGATCTTGCCAAACTGATAAGCTGCCCAAGCTGGGCTAGAACTTGGGATTCTCCTGCCTTGGCCTCCCAAAGTGATGAGATTGGAGGCCTGCACCAGTGGGCCTGGTAGAGAGGGGTGCCATTCTTAAATCTCCCCACAGGGACTTACTTATCAGGTAGCCAGCAGAAGCCTCTCTAGAACCTGCGTTTTCCAAAGCAAAAGCAGAATTCTATGAAAAGGAAACGGGTCCAGGTCCCAGCTCGCTCTCCAAGGCCCTGGTTCTGGCTGTGCCTTTGTACAGTGCGCTGGCAACACCTGGCCGCAATCTGAACTCAAGCATATTGTTTCTTTTGGAAATAGATTTGGGCTTGACAAAATTCTAATTGAAGAATTAAATGTGAATTACATCTTGTCACCCTAACAGAGAAGTACAGTAGCTTAGACCTCCCCTTTAAAAAAAAAAAAGCAGAGGGAAACAGTCTCATTAAGAATCACTAATTTCTTTATAATATGCTGTTAAAAATTTATACTGTTATCCTGATTAAACAAAGAAATTTCATTTAAAAAATGCTAAGGAATTGTTAATACAGAGCTAGAACACTACCAAATTATTTACACACTAACGTCTTCCAGAAAATTTAACAGGTAACTAATGAGATTAAGAGAAAAACTCTATTTCTTTCTTTTTATGACAAGGGTATTGCTCTAGCCCAGGTTGATCCTGAACTCACTGCGGAGCCCAGGCTGGCCTTGGACTCACAGCAATCCCCTGTCTCAGCCTCCTGAGTGCTGGGATTACAGGTGTGTGCCACCATGCCCAGTTTATGTGGTTCTGGGGAATTAACTCGAGTACTTAGCACTTACCCAGCAGCACTTTAACCACTGAGCCATTCCTCTAGCCCCCGTATTTCTTAATACACGTCATATACACGGTATCTCATCATCTAATTTACCTATAAATGTGGAAATTGAATTATCTATACGTTGTGTATATGCATATATTTCCTCACATATATACATATATTTCAAATATGTGAAAGAAAAAATGATAAAATTGCACTGAATCATACATCATGATTTTCTAGGTAACTGCATGAAGTAGTTCTAGTTATTAAGACAATTCCAGCCCCCCCCCCAATAATAATGGGTAACCTACAAATAAAGTGGGTAAAAGAGAAAATATTTACCTTTCTACTCATCACCCTACTTATCACCATTCTTCCTTACAGCTCAGTTATTCACTTTGCATTTGTTTCTTTTACCAAAGACTTTCACGAGACGTATTCTCGAATTAAAGTGTTGGTCTTGCAAGTTGACCCTCTACAAGTCAAAGGAAGTGTTGCCCAGTTCATTTATTTAAATATGTATTTTTCATTTTGTGGTACTGGAGATAAAACAGCCTTCATACTGTGCTGCATTTCTAGCCTATTTTTTAGTTTTAATTTTAGGACAGTGTCTCACTAAGTTGCTAAGATGTCCAGCCTTCATATTTGCAATCCCACTGTGTCAGCCTCCCAGAGTGCTGGGATCACAGCCCTGTGCCACTGGGTGTGGCTCCTTAGTTCTTGAATACATGTGTATAATCTTTTTATTTGTTCATTTTAATTATTACCTATTTCCTATCTTTTCTAAGTAAATGTGTGCATAAGTTGAATTTAACAAAATTTTTCCTGTAAAATAATCACTTGTTTTCTCCTTTCTGTAAAGAACATTAAGTATGTTTCATGGACAAAATGAGCTGGACATGGAATATCCAACACAATGTACTTAGAGAAGCTTGTAGCCTCAGATTTGTATATAGAAACGATTGTAACAGAAAAACCACTACTCAGAAAGAAAGCACACGTCAGATGCTGAACAACCTATTTTAATGAAAAATATGTCACAATAAGAGAAACTATAAACAAAGAAATATTCTGCTCTTAGAACTATAAAAGAGTATTAACATTATTATTATCTGCTATATTGTGAAAAGAAAAAAAAAGAACAAAACCCAAAAGTTACCTTTTTGTGCAACGCATGAAATTCGCTGTACCTTTTTTCAACAAAATGTTTTCTTCCATTCATTAGCACTTCTATCTTAAATACCTAAGGAAAAAATTAAAGAGATTAATTCTACTAGTTTAGGACCCTCAATTGTCTGCTGTGGTAAGTTTGTGACCATGATATATTTCATCCCTTTAATTACAGTGCCGATTCCCCCCAAACTCAGAAAGCTCAGGAGATGCTGACCCAATAGCACTGATTAATGAGCTCTCGAGCCAAAAGCAGGATTCTCCCAAAACACGTCTAGAAACAAGGGAATATTAGGTGCACTAAATTGCTACTTCATTCTTTTAACCAGAGAACATTCTTCCTTCAAAAATGACTTCACCAAACCAGCATGATGATACTGAAATGAGAATGGTTGCAAACGTTTAATATTTTGGTAAAAATCTCAGGCACATCACATGGCTTTCTATTACAGGCACTTCAATGAAGGCAGTCCTGTGCTCTCTCCACGCCAACCATGCAAATAGTAGTGGATTTTAGGTTAATAATTCCTTTCTAACCTGCGTATTCATCTCCAGTCTCAGCTGGACTTATGCTGCTGTTTGCAAACCAGCAAAGATGTAGTAAAGCTTCCTTTTTCCTGCATGATGTGACAGCTTGTGCTCCTACCTCCGGAAGGTTGAAAGGCCAGATGAAAAGGCTCTCTGGGTGCACTAATTAGTAGGCACTAACATGACACTTTCTTGATTCTTGGGTCAGTGGGTCAAGACTGGGAACAAGGGATGAGAAATACTGTGAAATGCTCATGAAAATACAGTGTTCAGGTCAGTGGGGAGGGATGCTCGGCAGGAGGTAAAGAGCAGGTGCTCTGTTATGTTAAGAGTCTGCATCTGATGTCATTCTATTAAGTGAGAGTCTGTGAACACCAAAATGAAAGAATACTGCTCAGTTACTTGGTAAAACTAATTTCCTGCTTAATTGCCTTTTATTGGGAGAAAAATAAACTGTAAAGGCACAGGACACTAAAGATTGTATGAAACAGGCTTTAAGTCTAAAAATAAGAACCAGTAAAATTTAACATTAAGAGATACACACTTAAACTACGAAAATAGATTCCTATTGCTCTTAATTCCTCCCTTATGCATAAATATGACTATTTTAGAAGGCCAGAAATTATATCATTAAACATAAAATCTGCTTGCATTAAACACAAAAGCAGCTTGCAATATCTTTTTGAATCAGAAGAAAACCCTCCCAGTACGTGACTCAGTATAAGCAACCAGTTTAAGTGGGAAAAGTTTACCAATGTAATCAATTTTTAACATTTCATTATGTTAATTAATCTCCCTAAAGAAATACTGAGGTGAATTATGAAAATATTTTCTTCTAAAAGTATATATGTATAGACTTCAACTAATCAGATATACAGCTATTATTTTTTAGAAAATAATCTATTAGTTCACAAAAGAAAATTATCCTTCCTCAAAGATCCTGACAAAAATAAACACCTGGAGAAACACAAGAAAGAGCAGCACAGCTTCATCCTGAGGCGTGCCAAGTGCCAATCGAGGACAGAGCCTCCTCTTAGTGTCAAGTCCCTGATCTGAACCTAGACAATGCGGTAGCAGTGAAAGTAGTCTCCGTCTGCTGAGTCACATGAAATAAGTGAAGTTATGCCTAGGCAGAGTTACCTGAGGTTTCATCACAAAGGTCACCACATCAATTGGCACATTTGAAGCAAGCCCAGTAGGGACCCTCTTCTGGATAATGGGAACTTTTACTTCTCTGTCCTTCGTTTCTAAATAGTGACTTGTTCTACATCTGGTGGTGGTGTGTGTAAGGGGATGGGGGGTGTAACTGGCTCATTTGCCCCAGAATCCAAAGAACAGGAAGAAGCTTGAAGATCCAATGAGACTCAATCTACTGGGTCAGCCCACAAAGCGCCACTTCTTAAGGGTCACTGATACCACACAGTATGCAGATGCTGCTTGGGGGAAGGTCATTCCTTCCACTGACCCAAGGGTTCCACTATCAAGTTCCACAGTTACTCCTCTCAAGCATTAAACTCACAATGGGAAGCAGATGGGCAGAGGAACATTAGTGACAAGATTTTACCCCAATTCTTCTATTATGATGCCACTGAAAAAATACAAAGTATACTTATACTGTTAAAATTCCTTCTTCTAAATTCAGGGAAAATATCTTGGAAAAGAAGTTGGATGACTGGATTTCCACTGCAAAATGAAGCAAAAAAATGAAGCCAATTTAATAAATCCCATTTTTTTAAACATAGCAGACTGTTAAGTTGTTTTGATTTTTTTTCAGTTGTTTCCCTGCTACACAGCAAACCTTTTTCACAACTTCCTCTCCTAGCAAATTACTACTAAGGTGTGTACCCTGCAAGGTGCTGCCATCACAGGACAGAGCTTGGAAGACACGCAGCAGCTGGCATTCGTTTACTAACAGATACTCACTGACGTCCCATAATGTGCATGGGAGTTGCTCCAGGTATCAGGATATAGCAGTAAACAAAACAGACCAGAGCTCTGCCTGCACAAAGTTTCCGTCCTATGCAGGGAGGAAGGCTGATTACACAGGTACAAACAACGTGCCACCAGCCATCATCAGTGCTCTGAAGAGCAGCACAGCAGGGTAAGAGACAGGGTGCAACACATGCTCTTCAGCGCCATCAGGACAAGCCGCCCTGAGGACAGATGCAGGGACAGCCACAGACTGGAAGGGTAAATATCAGGAAAAAAGAGGACATGAGTGAATATTTTTATGAATATAAAAATATCCATCACCCAATAAAATTCACAAAGTATAGTAATCCAATCAAAATCAAGCATGAGTTGAGGACACAATTCAACAGTAATGCTCTTGCCCAGCATCATGTGTGAGGCCTTGAGTCTTATACACAGGATCACATTAAAAGAGCAGCAGCTCATATTACAATGCACAGTAACAACAACAACAACAATAAAAAAAAAAAAAACCCTGAAATCATCTCAGAAATGAGAAACTGGCAGACAATGGTATCAAAATTGTTACAAGGGAATAATTCCTTATGTTCAAGAAACCAGAAGAAAATCTGATTATGTTAAAGGAAGGCATGGAAGAGAGAAACAGATGAATAGACACAGATATATCTATAGGCAGAGACAAGAGATCCCACACACGTGATCTGGACCTACTCATAAAATCTCCTACAATTAAAAAAATACAACGGATGGGATTAATAGCAGATTTTACTTTGCAGGAGAAAAGATTATCAATGAAGACTTAGCAATAGAAATTAACCAATAAATAAACAAATAAGAGGAAAAATCCCCTAAAAAGTAAATGAAGGAATAATATCAGTGAAGTATGGAGCAGTATTAAACTAAACACGTTTAATTGCAATCCCCAAAGAAGAGATAGATGAAGGTGAGGGAGAAAGGAAACTATATTTAGAGACATCATGGCCAAACATTTTTCGGACTTGATAGAAATTATATGGAACTTGGAAAACAACAATAATGACAAATACCCAAAGCATATTATCATCAATTTGTTGAAAGCCAGTAGAAAACAGAATAATCTGAAATGCAGGTAGAGAGGGGTTAAAAAAAGAACAAAGAACAACAAAAAAATCAGAAATTCTGACAGCAATTTTATTATTACTATAAACTACTGAAATTGAGTAAATATGTACTGAAATTATACACATGCATTATTCCAATCTATTCTTACAAAAACTCTGTGAGTGTTAGTATTCTCACATTCCCAATTTCTAACTAAGCAGGTAAGGAAACAGAGTAAACAAATGGGGAGATTATATACTTATACCCTGTCCACGACCCAGTGATTTGGCTGCAGAATCTATCTCTTTTTCTTTTTTGGACAGGATCTCACTCTGTAGTCCAGGCTGGTCCTGAATTTATTATGTAGCCCAAGTTGGCCTTGAACACATAGCAATTCTCCTGCCTCAGCCTCCCAAAGGCAGGGACTACAGGCATATGCCATCACACCTGGTTAATGTAGAATGGAATCCAAAGCCTGGCCTTGAGCTTGCTAGGTGCAAATTTTCTCAAGATAACTGATTTTAAAAAAAAGATAATTGATAACCAAAGAAAACCACTAAAAAGTTGAAGTCCAAAAGAAGGTCAGGTTGAAAAGCAACATGTAGAAAAATACAATGACCATTCTCATAAAATTAGTAAAATATGTACAGTGAAAAGTCAGTGTGGAAGAAACAAAACCCATGTGCAAGAGAAGCTAACTTCACCTGCCAAAGTGGAGGAACAATGGGGATTTTTGAAGATTCAGACAGTAAGAAATACAGAAGCAGATATTAAAGCATTATAGTCACAATGTTTAAAAATGGCTTTTCAATTGACTTCTGTTTCTGGAAGGTTCATATCTAATTTGCCTTTACATGTTTACGCAGTATTGAAATTTTCCCCACACAAAAATATTACTTTCAAACATCTAGTAATAATGCAACCCATTAAATGTTTTAAATTTATCTGGAAAGATTGTAAGAAAGGATTTTCTTGAGTTTATTGATATCTGTGGGATTATAGAATTAGATATTTGTACAATTTCAGATATTTAATGCAAATTTTAGCTACAGCTTCTTGACCGATTATCTGATTATGAAAGTCCTCACTTTTCTTCTTATTTTAAGCTGCATCAACATGACACAAAACCAATCAATCAGTATGAGGGAAAAAATGTATTCAAATACATCAGGTCATACATCTTGAAGGGCTACAGAGTTTTTCATTAATTTCAATATTATACAGCTTTGACTTAGATAGTCAATACAATGTGAATAGTGCTAGTTCTTTGCTTCCTGAGTTGCTCTAGCAATACATCATACGTTAAAACAATAAAAGGCAGTTGTTATATGAGGTTTATTATTATTTTCTTTTACAATGAAACTTGATAAACAGCAAGGTAAGCTGGTATACACCCACCTGTAATCCCAGTGCACAGAAGGTCAAAATACAGTATTTTCAGCTCAAGACCACCTACACTATATACTAACAAATTACAGCCTCCAAAAGGAGAATAGATAAATTTTAATATCTACTACTTACTAACTTGGGCAAATTTCTAAATCTTTGAGCCACAGTATCTTCACTAATAAAATAAGCATAACTAAACAACATCTACTGAACCAGTCTGTTGGATAATAAATGCCTTGGAGTTTCGTAAGATGCTTTGAAATGGAAGAACATTTATTGCTAATTATGAAAAGGTTGATAAAATCTTCAGCAGAAAACAAGAAATGGTTTTCAAGGACGTTTGTGGACAGATTTTTCCACAGGCTGCTTTAAAAGGGGGAAGAGAGGGGATTTGTGGTTGAAATAAATGTCGCAGAGAGGAATAAAAGAATACATCTTTCTTCTCACAAACTCCTTAGCAGAAGATTTTACTTACAAACTCATGCCATCTGCAAAAAAGACCAACTCTTCAACCTGCTTCCAAAATTCTCCAGAATTTGCTTCAATGTATCAACCTAATCTTACTGTCCAACAAGACCCAACTCCTTGAATTCTTCCTACTCTGGGCACCATCTGTGCAGAGAAGGACCATCTTTTGCTCAGGGGTGACCCTCTCTAGTCATAAAACTAACTCTTATCCTATCCTCCTTTCCATAGATAAGCGAAGGTCCACCTTCTTCGTGGGCGTTCTGCACTAACAGGGATCACTGTCTTCCATACCTCATCTTTAAACAAAAGCATCTAAATGACACGATCATATGTAAAATATAGTTGTATCCAAAATGAAAAATTATGTAAAATATAGTCACAATTTCTAATTGTCTGCATTACCAAATGCATTCATATTCACTATTTTGGATAAATACGTATAATATTTATGTTCCAAATAAGTTGTAATTTTTAGAGGAATTAAAAAAGAGTCTGCAATGATGTTTTGAGAAAGCACTGGTAATATAGTAGTAACTGAAAAATCAAAATAAAATATTTTATTTCCACTAAGCTCTTGACTTCAATAAATACATACAGAAAGATAACACAGGAAACAGGCCAAAATAATACTTGAAAGGTAGTATAATAAATTATTATACATTTATCTTATCTTAGTTACTTTCTTGTTGCTGGTACAAAATACCTGCCATCCACAATTTAGGGAGAAAAGGTTTATTTTATAAGTTTTAGAAGGTCACTCCCTTCATGGGCAGCTGGCAACAATGGAAGCACATGACGGAGGCAGAGGTGGAGGCTGCTCCTCACAGCATTGCAAACAGGAAGCCAAGTCAAATCCCAAAAGAAAGTAAGGAAGTAGCACATACCCTTCTAGGTCCTGTCCCAGTAATCCTCCCCTTTTGGGTCCAGCCTCAATGTTCTGCCTGTTCCAGTCTTAAACACCTAATCCACCACAAACCTATAACCTATAATCTACCACTCACCTGCAATCTAATCCGTATGTTCATAATCTGTAATCTGTGCCACACTTGTCTGCTACCACACACCCATAACCCACCACTGGCTCACAATTCACCCTTCCACACCCTAATACCCTAGTGGCACATGGTTTCATGGTTCCATAAATAATCCAAAACATCTAAATACATGAGACTTTTGGGGGACATTCCAGATCCAAGCCACAGTATCTCTGAAATAGAAAATTTTCACAAATATATACTTTTCTTATCATCAGAAGAGAAGATTTAATCAAATCTCTGCTTTCTAAAGTTATACTAAAAAAGATAATTTTTCATTTTGGATACAACTATCAATTTCTTAAGAATTTCATTTATGTATTTTCACAGATATTAATAAAGTCAAGATCCAGGTACTTTGCTACTCTTGGTATTAATAGCAGGAGAAGCAGCTAACATCACATTTTATAAACTGCTTTGATAACCATTTTAATCTCTTGCACTTCCTAGCCTGTAAGCATCAAGAAGGATAAGGCAATGGGTTTGTTATTAAAGACAAAGAAGTATTAAATAAAAAAAAAGACTAAATGAGCTACAGTCAATACAATGACTCTTTTAAAAGAAACTAAAAATCATAAAAGAGGCAGGGTTTCTTCCCAGAGGTCAGGAAAACTTTCCTTAAGAGCTGATGCTTCAGAACATACTTACAGTAAGAGCTATAAAGAGACAGAAGACCTGTAGGCGGACATGCACACAGGCCCTGGAGCAGCAGTGAGAGGGCATAAGAATCTGAGTGTAATCCAGTCATCCAATGTGGGAGCCCCTCCTTAGGAAGCTGGAAAAAAAAGCGAAAGGCAAACTCTTCAACCAGAATTGAGCCCCTACCACACACAAGGCTCGGTTCTGTTTCCTGGAGACACAGCAGTGAACACACACAAAAGTCCCTCGAAGAACCTACTTATACTTTAATGTGGGAAGTAGAACAAAGAAAACCATATGAATGAATGCACATTGGCTGATGATAAACATGACCAAGATAAATAAATCAGGTTAATGGGGACAGAGAGGGGCATTGCAGGAAGTACTCAGGGAAGGTTTTGCTGATAAAAGAGTATTGGAACAGAGATCTTGCATAGTTTTCTATTCCTGCTACAATAAGTATAACCTTTCATTATTTCATAGTTGGACAGGGCAGAATCTCAGTAGGCATGGCAGGTTTCTATAATCAAGTCTCACTGGGCTAAAATTAAGGTGTCAGCAAGGCAGTGTTCCCTTGCTGGGACTCTCACAGACAGCAGGGCCCTGCATCCGGGTAGTTTATGACTGAGCCCCTTACTGTCTTGCTGGTTGTTTGCAGCTCCTAGAGGAGATGTATTCATTGGCTCACAACCTCTTTTCTCCACCTTCACAGCCAGACCCAGCAGCACCAGGCCCTCAGGTCATATGGCTCTGCACTCTGTTGTTCTCTTCATCTTCTGGGGACTCACATATTACTCGGGGCCCACCCAGATAATTTAGTATAATCTTCTTTATCTCGTGGTCCCTAAATGGAATCACATCTTTAAAAGTCTCTTTTGCTAGCCAGTAGAATTAACAAACTCACAGATCCCAGGAATTAGGGTGGAGCATTAATGGGAGATGGTTGGCCCAGGAAGGTCAAAGAGTAAACGCTTGTCATGTGTACATGGCTCGTGTGATCCATAGCAAGAGTATTTTTTACAAAAGGTCTAAGTGGGGCTGTGAAAGCAGAATTACTGATCAAGCTGAGGACTAGACACAGGGAGGGAGGGAGAAGAGGAGAAGGAGGGAGAAAGAGGGAGAAAGAGGGAGAAAGAGAGAGAAAGAGAGAGAGAGAGACCACTCTCAAATGCAACGAAGTTTGTGGTGTGAACACATGAACAAATGGACTTCTGAAAATACTGACCTTCCCCAATTAATGAATGATTTATCAAAAATTCTTTTTCGAGTAGTTTAAAACTCAGCACAAAATTTCCTATAAAATTACATACAAGATAGTGAGATTTCAAAAAACTCAGAAAAAAGAATCCTACTTAGTCCCAAATACAAATAAATTACAATACAGATATTATTCCCTACATAAGATTTGCCATATAGCACAGTGGTTAAATGCCAGCTCTTGAATGAAGCTGCCCAAGTTTGAAGCTTGTGTCTTCAGCTGTTCTCTTGTGGACTCTGCTAACACACTGTAATTTGCTGTGAAGTATTTAACGTTCCCAGTCCTCAGCAGTCTCCCCTTGAACATGAAGCAAATGACAGTGCCCAGCACACAGGTTTGTTGCAAGGATGGTATGTGATTACCCAATGAAATAATTCATCACATTGGCTTTCAGCAAGACCCTCAGACAATGTACCTAATCTTATCACTATTAATTTTAATGGCTGTTGTATCTTAGGGAAGGGGCACTCCTACATGGAAAACAAGAAAAAGGTGATCCTGCATGGCAGTAACCTACCACATCCCTGCATCTCTACCAGAAAACCATTGCCAGAGGCTCTGACTACAGTACACATGTATGTACTCACCTCTGTCCATGCCTATTCAGAACTCTGGACCTCTGAGGAAGCCTGACTCTTGACCAAACAGGGCCGGTGGAATACCACCCTCGCTTGATTTCTGCATAGGATTCTCTATCTGCAACCTGTGTTCACCTAAATGATTTCGTCAACTGTATCTCACTGTTGGCTCAAGAAGCCCATCAAATCAAACAAAATCTCTAATAGTTTATAAAAATAACCTGTTAAGTATATTCCCAGTGCTTAACAGCACCTGGCAATAAAGCATGTTGCACCACTGAAACAGGAGAGGGAGGGAGGGAGGGAGGGAGAAAGGGAGAAAGAGAGAGAGAGAGAGAGAGCGAGAGCGAGAGAGAGCGAGAGAGAGAGCGAGAGCGCGAGAGAGAAGGTAAGTAGGTAATTGACAGCTAGTGCAATTGTTTAGATATTAAGAATTCCCCAAGTCCTATGTGTTAAAGGTTTACTCCCCAGCTTGGCATTACCAAGCAGTAGGGGAAACTTTAAGAGGCAGAGCCTAGTTGGAAGTTTTCCATTCATCAAAAGTAATATAGGAACCCCAGTCTTTCCTCTTCCTCTTTTTTTCTTATCTACCAAGCAAACAGTTTTGCTTTGCTATGTGCTTTCTGAAATGATATACTGCCTCACCACAGGCTCAAAGGCAAGTGTCAAAACCTTCAGAACTGTGAGCTAAGCAGAGGGGAAATGTCCATAACGCCAGCTACTCAGAGGCTGATACAAGTTCAAGGCCAGCCTGGGTAAATTCCTAAGACTATGTCTCAAACCAAAAAAATAAAAATGAGCTAGAGATACAGTTCAGTGGTACACAATTACCTAGTGTCTTAGTTACATTTTCACTGCTGTGACAAAAAAAAACCTTAATATGCACAAATTAGGGGACGAAAAGTTTATGGTATCTCAGTTTCAGAAGGTCAAAGTTCATTCATGGGCAGCTGGCAACAGTGGAAGCACAACACAGAGGCAGAGGTGGAGGCCCCACCTCACAGCATTGTAAACAGAAAGACAAGTCCCAGAAAGAAGGAAAGAAATAGCACACACCCTTCCAGGTCTTGGCCCATTGATCCACCCATTCCAGGTCCAGCCTCAGTGTTTTGCCCCTTCCAGGTTTAAGCCCCTAATCCACCACATACCTGTAATCTACCACATGCCTGTCTTTCACCAGATCCCTATAATCTACCACAAGCCCATAATCCCCTCTTCCAGACCAGTCCCCTCATCTCCTAACAGTATATACTTCCACAGACAATCCATAACATCCAATAAAGGAAGGAGATTTGGGGTGACATTCCATATCCAAACCATAACACCTACCATGCATAAGTCCCTGGTTTTGACCCCATATCTCTCCCCCGAAAAATACAACTCTGAGGCAAAATAAACTTTCCTCCTTATGAGCTATTCTATGCCTATTTCTGAAAAACATTTTCACTAAAACCAATGCAGTCCCAAAACTTAAAAACTTTAAAGTCTCTATGTCTCTCCCTCTCTTTTTCCAGATATACTTACATACATATATAAACACATGCATACATGTGTGAGTAAGTGGATACTTTTTAACCAAAAGAATTAGAAAGTGTAAGCATTCTCAGCCACCCAAGTCTATACTTTCTATCTCATTTGGTTTAAAAAAATAATTACCTATCTTCATGCAGAGGTGAGTTCCTCTGAGTATCAGGGAAATGAAAGTCAAGCCTTTTCTGTGTTCTCTCAAGACTGATTTACCATCTGTTATGGTATGAATCTATAATGTTCACCTAACTCTAAACTCTCATGTTTAGAGGTGGGGCTTTTGCAAGGTGGATCATGGGGCCACTACACTCATCACTCTCGTGAGATCAGGGAGGAAATGCACAGTTTATGAGGGGTCTTGGTTGGAAGCGCATCACTGGGAACAGGATCTGGAAGGGTGTCTCCTTGTTTCCAGCTCCTTCTCTCACGGCCGCTCCCTTACTATCACAAATTGAGCACATTTTCTCCCTCATCCCCATTTTGAAGCCAACCAATCATGAATCCTCTGAAAACTAGGAGCCAAAATAAACCTTAAGTTACAGATATCAGGTATTGCATCTTAGCAATAGGAAAGTGGATAAAACAAAAAATCACTATGAGTGAGGTTGTTGCTGTGCCTATAATTGATCACGTGGTTTAGAAACCTTTGAAACTAGTTCATGGAAAGGAATTTGGAAAATTTTGGTGATATAGACAGAAAAATCCTACAATGCTATGTAAAGAGCTTGAAGGGTTATTCCAGTCAGAGCTCAGAAAACCAGAATGTTCACAGAAATGCAGGCAGTTAAAGGCCAGGCGTAGGAGGTTGAGAGCAAGAATTCTATCTGCAGTTGCACTAGAGGCCATTTGTTACACTATGATAGAAAAGTTGCCTTCATTTTGCCCATGTCGCAAGAATGCAGAACACTGAGATTAAGAATCATGGACTAATTGATCAGGCAGAATGAATTTCAAGGCGGTCCAACACTCAAGTTGTGGCATGGATACTGCTGGGTGCATTTGGCCAGATGAACTGGGAAAATCTGAAACGAAAGGCAAAGCCAAAAGATACAAAAGATTTTCAGCTTTTCCAGAAAAAAGCATCTGCACAGCTGGAACAAAGGAAAGAAAGCATATTGATAAAAAGATTGGCATTATCAAGGAAGTATTTTGTATTGGGTCAATAAAAAGATGGAGTGAAGGCACTTTAGAAAAGGCCCACCCTTCAGAAGTTCAAAGATGTATAAGAAAAAACTTCTTGGGCTGAAGAAATGGCATAGCAGTGAAAACACTTGCCCTGCAAGCTCAAGGTCCCGAGTTTGATTCCTGAGAGCCACATAAAGACAGGCATGGTGCCACATGCCTATAATCCCAGCACTTGGGAGGCCAAGGCAGGAGGACTGCTGAAAATCCACGGCTAGCCTGGGCTAGTGAGTTCAGGACCAGCCTGGGCTACAGAGCAAGATGCTATATAAAAAAAAATTTAAAAAATTAAAAAAAATTTAAAAAAAAATTTAAAGAGAAAACATCTTTAAGTCTTTGCTTTGACAAGACAGTCCCAGGAGGTCCTCCTTGTTCAGGGCCCCAGCGGGAAGTGCTTTTCTAAGTTCAGCCATTCAGGTATCCCGAAGCTACATTCAGGCCAGCAGCAGAACTTAGTACTGGTTTTTCAAGCACAGAGCTAGAGGATTTAATGTTTGACCAGCTGGTTTTTGGTCAGGCTTCAGTTTGGTTCCTTTCTATCTCCCATTCCTCCCTTCTGAAATGAAAATGTTTATTTTATGCTACTGTGTGTTGGGAGGTATTTGACTTTCTTTTTGATTTCCATAAGAGCTCCCAGCACAAAGTTTGCCTAGACAAGATTGTGGACTTTGACATTTCAACAGTGCTGAAACTGTTAAAACCTTAGCAACTCTTGGAGATGGACTAAGTGCATTTTACATAATGAAATGAGCGTGAGCATTCTGGAGGCCAGGAATAAAATCTTATGATTTGTAACTAAAATATCCCCCAAAAGACTCATGTGGTTCAAAGGTGGGGGACTGAGAAAAGTAATTAAGTTATGGGGATGCAACACTTATCAGTCTCGTGAATTCATAAAGAATGTTTTTCTAACAACAAAGTGGAGTGGTCAGGAAGTGGGTCATTGGAATATGATCCATTCTTGTGCCCAGATCCTCCTCTCTGCTTCCTGGCTGTCATGGGTTGAGCAGATTTCGTTCACCATGCTTACCATGCCTGTCTACCATCCCACTTCTCTGTTGGAGCAAATCAACTATAGAATCAATCTCATGAAAACCATGAATCAAAATAATCTTTCCTCCTATATGGTGCAGGAGTCAGGTGTTGTGCCTCAGTGAAGAGAAAGTAGGCAATATATAACCTTTATTGTACCAAGAAAGTGGAGGGCTACTTGCAAACAGGCAGTCTGCAGTAGGACTGCCAGCTTTGAGGCTCACTCTGAAACACCGGCCATTGTATAACATCTGCAACAGAAGATGAATAGGGCCCCAATTCTTGTTAAGGGAAAAGAAGTTCTGCCCTATGGACAGGTTTTAAAAGTATGCATTTAAGGTTTTGAAATGCCCTCTTCAAAAAAAAATATACTTCTTAGGATCACGGAATTCTCAATTTTACTTCAAAATTCAGAAATTCTATTCTTAAGAAATGCTTATCAAGCCTTTTATTCTTCCAGAATATGCTTGGTTTAATAACTGCTGCAGTACAAAATGATGATAATATTCATTTATTCACTTTTTTTGAGCATTTGCCATGCACTGCACCTGTAAAATGTGACTTAAGTCTACACCGAGGTAACGAGGCAAAGAGCTCTGTTCTCCCAAAATTTTCATTCCAGTAAAACAGATGGAAAACAAACATAATATTTTTAGAAGCAAATCACATAGTAATTTAAAAAATAAAAACAAGAGCCAGAAAAAAGGTAAATTATATAGTAATTTTATAAAGTGATTATTTGGCTTAGGAGAGTAGGGATGAACCTAGGTCAAAGAAATTGGACATGCTAGAGGAAAGGTAGCAATTTTTAACAGAATGGTCCAAAGGGATGGTGTGGAGAAGATACAACTGTACAATGTGAAGTTACATCACAGAACCTAACTTAGTAACTTTGCTATTTGTTTTAAATTTAGGTTAACTTTTTTAAAAACTTCCACTGTCACAAAGGTTTTATTTAATGAAAAAAATTACAACTGCATTTTGGTATGCAACCAATTACTGCCCCTTTTAGATCCATATAACCATTACCAGTGTCAAAAATCCTTCAAGAGATATTAAGAGACTAAAGAAGCCTGATCTCAGCATGAATCACTGTCATTCCTCACAGAGAATCAGCATTTCTAAACCCATCTTTCTAGGGACATGCTAAAGAGAGAAAAAGGCCATTCTACTAGCTACTCATATTGATTTTTTTACCCTGAACAAAGAGATTCCCTTAGTTACTTGATATATCATAATCACTTAATTTGTCTAACTGCTTTAAAGAAAGAACAATGGACTCAAGAAAAGGTGTTGACTTGCAAAATTATAATCATTTTGCAGGGCTTTATTGTTTGTTTGTATGAGTCACTTTTCCTTAGTCTTACAATGTATTAGTTTGTGTACTTTCAAAAGGCAGAATTTACAAAAACAAAAAGGATCTATTCTGAAGGCTTACAAAGTGAAGGGCAGAGATAGTCCAAGATGGCAGCCTGCACATGCAAATGTTGGAGGGTCCAATGGCTGCTCAGCCACAAAGTAGAACACCTGTCCAGGACTGCAGGACAGCCAGTGAGAATCCGCTGCAGTTCCCAGTTATTTGAAAAACAATGACAAAGACCGGAGACTAAAGATCAGTGACTGAAAAATCAACAGTGCGCAGACAGACTCAAGTCGAGACTACAGCAAATCTGTGGTGAAGAAGTGTGGTGTGTCGCAAGTCGCCATCCACAGACAATTGTGAAGGTGAGAGTTTTCCCAGAGGAGGAAGCTGTAACAATCTTTCTTCTTCCTTTTTACACAGTTCAAGTTCCCAGGTGGGCCCTCCACATCTGGGGGTGGGGGAAGTGCTCTTCCTCATTTGCTGGCCCATAAATCTCTCACACTCTAATCCAGGCTGGTTCCCAATTGCCTAACCTAGGCATGGTTCCCAAATTGTGATCCAGGTGTGGTTCCCGAGAGCCTCAAATTGATATAATCTCTCCAAGGGTCACAAATGACAAGTGTAGTCTCCACAAAAATACTGAAGATGCAAAGCTCTGATTCATGCCATTCCCAAGAGCCTGTGCTAAATCTAATGCAGCTCCTATTTGAGAACTCTTCTCCTGTCCCAAGTGCAGGAAGAACAGACCTTTTTTCCCAAGCTTTATGCATATAGGTTTAACGTACTAGAACTTTACAAATGAATTGCAATACCTCCTGGATGTGATTATGTTTTTCTCTTTGCAGTGTTTCTGCAGAGATAGTTCAACTGTGAGTCTCCTGAGAAGCACCTCTGCATGGCGAGTGCACAGACTTAGCATAGCAGTGGAGGAAAGCAGCTCACAGACCACAAAATCATTTAGCTCGAGAGCACTTTCAGCATCACGTTGGGGTAAGTTAATTGTTTTATCTAATATAATAGGCTAACTTCTAGGTTGATACTTTAAATGGCCTGTGAATGCTGTCATAAATATCCAAATGGCCCTTGTCAGAAAAAAGGTTTCCCACCCTTGACTTAGAGAAAACTTTAAGATGAAGTCCTTTCCTGGGCAAAAATGAATCACAAGATATAGAATTAGTAACTAGTAATTCATTTATCTATTAAGTGTCTAAGCATTCTACTTCTTACCATGACTTTGCCAAGCCTATCCTTTTTCAGTCTAAAATTCGCAATACTAGTCCAATAAGGACAGACACACAAATACACTTCCAACATGGTAAGCTGCTTGGCCCTTCAGGGATAGCTAGTATACCAATTTAATTATAGTAGAACAGAATGACAGTAGAACAGAAAAGATGTATCCACCTGAATATGAAATTTTTCAGGAGATCAAAACATAGTACTTTTAATTTTTTAAATATTTATTACATTAAAGGACACACTGGTATTAATCTCCCTCAAAACTCTCCCCCTTTGCTTCAAACACGCTTATCCCATCACTCTTTCTACTTTCTGAGGCAGTTCTGCAAGTTGTCTTTTTGTCTTTAATTAGGATGTAGTAGCCACCTCTAAGTCCTAAATCAATTCTGACTTTGGGGCAGAGCTACAAGTTGTAGGATGTCAGATCCAGTAGATAAGGTGTAAGAACACAATGTAAACATTTTTATTTGACAGACATTTCCATAAGGGTTTGGAATGGACTCTGAGTATCAAGGCCACCATGCAGAGCAACTAAAGATATTTACAAGAAAGAATTTCCAGAACAGCTTCAGAATGTGGGAAGAAAGATGGGATAAGTGCATTGGAAACAAGTGGAGTATTTTGAAGGGGATTAATGACAATGTGTCATTTATTATAATAACTTCTTAAACATTCACTGTACTTTTTTATACATCTCTCAAAAATAAATCAACTTCAAATGACACATATGAAGAGTAGAAACAAAATATATGCAGGGAGGAGTATTTCTCAACTGCCATATAAACATCAAATATATTGCTATGAATTATTTGTATTAATACAGTGGTATCAAACCAAAATTAAAACACAACTTTTGAAACTAAAAAAGTGTATTTATAGTTAAAACATAATAAAAATGCACTTAAAGTTATAAACCTAATATTTTAATAAAGAATTAATAAATGATGGCACATCCTATCATGTCTCAAAAGATTAACATGAAATTATATTATTTATCTTACTAACATTTTAAAAATACAGGCAGGCTACTGAAAGAATGCACTGCTGTGTTCCATTTATTAAATACACGTATAATTGATATGTGCATGTGCACACACACACACACACACAAAGCATTATTTACCAAACTAAAGAACTCTGAGTTCCATGTCTCTTCTTGATGCTTGCTTGCTATGAAGACACACATCACTTCTGAGTGTTCTGTCTGTTCACCATATGTCACATGAGAAGCGACCAGAAGTCTCTTCACATATATTTTACTTACACGTAACAATGATGCATTGCTTGGCTGTGTTTCCTTCCGAGTTTGTGTAGTTTTACTGTATTAGGGAAATAGTTAATGCCGAAATAAAAAGGAAAATACTTGATTTTAATTAAAAAGGGTAAAACGCTGATGCATTCACTTATGCATGCCCATATTCTACACTGTGTTGACAAATGCCAGCTCACGCCTAAGTAACCACACATGCTCACTTACCCTAATGTTCAATCACTATTTTCAGGATTGGACTCTGAACTTACTTGTCTCAGTCTATCTACCTTTTACCAAACAGCAAATTTAGTCCTCAGTGCAGGACAACTCTATCCTCTGCTTCACTCCCCATCCTACTTCTTTACTCCGTATATAGTTTCCAGTTATGATATCAGAGACCCCATCAAAGGTAAGCCCAAGTTTATCTTGGTCAGACAGTGCTTCTAAAGAAGGCTTCAACAGACTGGAGGAATAGCTCAGCAGATAAATGCTTGCCTCACAAGCTCAAGGCCCTCATTCCCTAGCACCCGATAAACTGGATATGGTAGCCCACGCCTGTAATCCCAGCACGGAGATAGCTGTGAGTTCAAGGCCAACCTGGGTGCTACACAGTGAGCTCCGAACCAGCCTGGACTACACAGGGAGACCCTGTCTCAAAAAAGAAAAGTCTTGATTGCCTGCTGTCTGCTTCTGCTCCCCTCTCACCCAGCTGGCTTCCTTCCCCTCCACCCCCATCCTCACTTTGCTTTCTTCCTCAGTGTAACAGAATAGGCAGCAAAGCCTGCAAAGACTTTCTACCTGACTTCTCCTGTTTCTAGACATTTCCTCCTGCTTTGGAGAGACACATAAAACATCCCACAGTCAAAGGTCATGAGCCGACACTTGAGTTTATTCTTAAGAAAGGACGATTTAGCCGACAGGCCTCTATTAAAACAATGCAGCTCGGATTTGGTCGTGACAAGATAACACATAAGATTCGGTTCTTTCAAAGGCATTTTTCTAGAGTTTTAATATGTGTTGTAACTTTTTTCATATAAGTATATCAGAAGGATTCCTTGGGACCTTATGCATATGACCTGCACAGCCAGAGTCTACCCTGAAAGGGATGCTGGTGCATCACCAGGCCACTTGGCCTCTCTCGGCTATTTCGCAAAAACAAACTCCCTCTGACAAGTGAGTACATCAGTGTTTTATCTTTTTAAATTAAAATTGTTGCATCAAGTATTTTCCTTCTTGTTTTATTTTTGGCATAAACTATTTTCCTAATCTACACTAGGATTTCTCCAATACACTTTCTGAAATACAATAAAACTACACTAATTAACTTTTCTCCCCATGAAAAGGCCAAGCACCACAAGAGCGAGTGTAACAAAGCTCGGTCCCTATTTTTCTGCACAGGTTGTTAGTTCTGATTTCAAGATATGACCCCTAAATGAGTTTTGTACTTCTTTCTTATTCAAAGATATTCCTACTTCATTAACACAATTCTTTATTTTTTACTTCTTTGTTAGTTCCAAGGAGAAATTCCAGGCTTTAAAAGATTCAAATGACTTGTATCTAAATCAGACTTGGACTCTCTCTTCCCAACACGCCGATTTACATGAAATCTCTTAGAGTTTCTCTGCTTCCACAAAATGCGGATGCCACTGCCCATCAGGCCTGGGTTTGCCTCTCTGCACAAACAGTCCAAAACAGTTTTCCTGATCTGTTTCAACTTGAAGTGTTGTCAATATATGGATTGTCTTGCTTTCTAATTCAGTGAAAAATCTAGTTTTCCATTAGTCTCTGCCTTTCTAATTTTCGATACAGCTTTACTAAATGTAATTATTAAAGGCAGATTCAAGAAAGCAATTACTGAGCTACTGGTTTGTATCTCTGAAGTCTTAATAAGCGACAAAAAGTTGTAATTGCCCTAACAGTATAAAAGAAAATTTTCCATAGATTAAACATGTAAACCCTCGAACTTGTATATGAGGAGACATATTTAAAAGAGTATATAAAACTGCCCCTCTTAAGCCACAAGTTTTAACCTCATTTAAACTTTATTCAAAGGCAGTGCAGTAGGTTGTTCAGGCCAGGAAACTACATGTCAGAAAAGCTAAATTCCATCTGGCTTTTGCCCCAGGACTCTGTGACTTTGGTAAACATTCAACTCTACTGGATCTCCTCTTTCTTTCCATCTGCAAATATGAGAGGGTTTTTTTTTTCTTTTGTTTTTTTGTTTGTTTGTTTTTGTGGTTCTAGGGCTGGAACCCAAGGATTTACACCATGTTACTTCCAAGTTTTGATTTTAAGACAGGGTCTCACTAAGGTGAGACTAACTTGCCCAGGCTGTGGTCAAACCTGTGATCTCCCTTCCTCAGCTTCCTAGAATGCTGGGATTACAGGCCTGTGCCACCAAGCCTAATGACAATGTTTTGCTAGATTGCTATCATATATTCTTTCAGCTCTAAAATATGCAATATGTATTAAATCCCTAGTTTGTCCTAGGCTTTATACTAGACACAATCCAGCTTTAATAGGTTTAAAATTTAGTAAAGAAAAATAAGTTACTATAAATGGTTATACGGTAATGCACAAAAAATGCTATCCAAATGATATAACCCAATTATCTTTCAAAAAAAGTTCTAAAGAATAGCTGTACACATAAATGGAGGCTGCAACTTCTTTGGCAGCACTCAAATGATAGAATGTGGCTTTCTAGTTCTAGGTAAATAGGTCAGTATTCACTAAATGTTTACCTAACATTAATCTTGAACAAACAACAACCTCTGCCGTTGCCTCTGTTATAAACTGAATTGTGAGACCCCCCTCCCGGATCATATGTTAAAGCTCCAATTCTCCATGAAACTGTTATGTATAGATAAGGCTTTTAAGGGAGTAATTAAGATTACATAGGTAACAAGGGTGGAGCCCTAATCCAATAATACAGGTATCCTTGTGAGAAGAGAAAAAGAGATCAGAGATCTAGTTTTTTCTTAGTGCAAACAGAGAAAAGGCCATGTGAAGACAGAGAAAGCAGCTCTGTATAAACCTATACCAGAAACCAACCCAGCGAGTATACTGATCCTACACTTCTAACCTGCAGGACTCTGAGAAAATAAATTTCTGTTACTGAAGACCTCTAGTCAGTGGTATCTACCAGTCCTTGCTCACTAGCACTGTCCTCAAGCCAAGATGCCTCTGAAACATTAAAGAGTCATGTAACAATCACTTAAATATCCTTATCTGAATATTGTCCTATTACTTAATAGCTCATGTGAGGCACAAAGAACTATTCATTATCTGCATTTTATGGATGAGAAACTCTGTAAAAGATCTGAAAAGTAGAAGCCTCACAGCAGACCAGTGGTGTGTCCTCCATGATGATATCACAGCTGCCTTTTTTCAAAATTATTTATCGCATAAGGCTAAAATAGCATTTATTGCAATGATCTTTTTTCTCCCCAAAAAATCTTCTCTGTCCTCCATGATGTCTCCTGGATCGCCAGTACCTTTCAAAATAGTACCTGTTATTTGCCTTGAACACCATGAATTTACAGCAAACAGTTCGGTCTTACATGTATTTAAGGTGATATGTGAAGAATTTAGCTTCATGATTTCTAGATTCTATGCTAACAGATTATGGGTCATTATACCAAAGCCTAAAATTTTACGATGAAACAGGAGGACTATAGTGAGTCCAAGGCCAGCCTGGGCTACATAGTGAGTTCAGGACTAGCCTGGGCTACAGAGCAAGACCCTGTTTCCAAATAAATAAATAAATAAAATCTAAGGAAAGAAAGAACAGAACTAAGCAAACAAACATGTTTATTCCTCTTATTCTCAAAGAGGTTAAAGCCCTGTTTACTAGATCCACAGCAAATAACCTCCTAAAAATGCCAGATTTTAAGGTCATTATCCAGTCAGACTGTCTTCTCCACAGAGCAGCCAGAGGACCAAGGCTCTTCCCTTACACCAGAGATGTCTATTTTGAGGGACAGGTCTTTTAGTACTTTCAGTGCAAATGAGTAGAGGAATTGTAGTTAAGTTTTATAGCATCCAATAACAGAATTAAGACCAGCTAGTAAATATTCTGTATAGTCCAGAGCTAAGAAGAGAAGATCATTACAGTTGCCATGTGAGTATGCCAAGCCCTCAGCGCAAGTCACCTACCAGATACAATGGACCTGACAGTATCCAGGCAGCTTCTGGGAGAAGGAATATTTCTCACCCCAGGCTCTACTAGAGGCTGTACTGTGGAAAACAGAGTACTTGCCATTGCTACGTAAACAGCATCTTTCAATAAAGTGAGTAAGTACAGGGGTGTTATTAAGCCATACAAATAACACAGGATTTAATATGTAGCATGTTAAAGATTAAGGCCCCAGACTTACTATTCAAAACCAAAAGCCTTTGACAAGGAAGCAGCAGGATCAAAATTCAAAAATAAAAACTTATGAGATACAAAGTCATAAAATATTATCAACACAAATTTGAAACAATCACTGTGAAGAATTAAAAAAAAACTGAGAACATTCAAGAGATTGGGGCAGAAAGACTCAGAGTTCAAGGTCAGCCTGGCCTATGAAGCCAGACTGTCACAAAAAAAAGAATAGAAAAGAGAAAGAGATAAAAAAAAAAAACAGAAGAAAATCAAGAACCATTCAAGTTGTAGCTTTATGGCCTTGAGAAAAAAGCAGACCTCACCCAGAGATGAATATCAAGAGGGCCCAGGACGTGTACTAAAAGGACAACTCCACAGAAGACCTGCAAATAAGAGCAGAAATCCAGGCCTTCCTGGAAACAGAGTCAGGGCACAATCCTCTTGCAGTCAGAATGAGTCAGTCACATACGTAGTAGGAAAGAGAGAAAAGCCAAAGTGGAAAATGACATGGATTTTGGCCTGCTTCTGATATTAAGTGGTCATGCCATGTTGGCCCTGGTTGCTTTGTTTAGTGAAAATCTATCTATTACTTGTACATGTGAATATGTGCATGGTGCTGGGGAATACAGCGAGGTAGGGACAGTCCTATGGGTGCGGAGAGGGGAAGGAAACATAACCAACAGCAGGGGAGGCGAAGCCTCCAGGATTGAGTCTCTCGGGGGTGATGTCAAAGCTGAAGCCTACAGCTTACAGGAAAGCTGAGGGTGGACACCAGGACAAGGCAAGTAGGGACGGTAAGATTAATAAAAGGCCAGATTCGTTTCAGGAACTGAGACTGTGAGACTGGGGCTGGGGGAGGGGAGACCAGGAGCCCCTCAGCCCCAAGCCAGGACCTCATAAGCCACAACCAGGGACTGGCTGCCACCTCAAGAGCAAACAGAAGCTGCATAGTGACTACGAGCAGGAACTGACTTCATCAGAGGTGCAGTGAAATAATCTTTTTAATTGCAAAATAATGGATTCCAGAGAGCTCAGAACGGATGGCAAAGGCCACCTGGAGATTGCTACCACAGTTCCAGGAGCGGTGACAGGACAGCGGGAAGGAGAGTGATGCCAAAGATGAGTAGATGGAAAAGAACGGACTGTAAAGACGATTACAAGGCAGAGTCAACAGGACTTGCGCTGGAGTTCAGACATGGAGGCAGGCAGAAAGGGAGGGGACAGATAGCTCCTCTGTCTGGGGTTGAAAGGGAAGTGCATGGCGAAAGCTGACAGAAGGGAAATGTAATAGAAGACTAAAAACAAACTAACAAACACAAAAAAGAGGATAAACCCCCCTTCTCTTTCTCTGCAGCTTCTTCAAAGTCTTCTCCAAAGGTCTCTTCCATTTCAAGTTTTTGTGTTTCCAATTTTCAATTTAGCTTTTTGTAACTACATGATATCAACTAAAAAAGTAAACTCAGTCATGTAACAATTAAAAAGCTGAGCCTTTAGAAATTCAAAAAGGTAGTATATTAAGAATGAAGCTATTAGTGACCTCTGAAGAACTATTTCATCAAAGGCTATTCTCCTTTTCCTACAAAACCCAGGCTAGCATTCATCGGGGTGAAAAGCATGTATTCTATTGATGACAAGGATTACCTGTTACAATGATCAACTTCGTGTTTCAGTAAAAATGCGTAACAGGCTGATAGCCACTGTGAACCAGAGCAAGAAGTCCTGACCAGATACTGGTTCGCTACCCAGAATATCACTGAGAGAAGTGACAGGATACCGTGGCACACAGTATCTGCAGCCTATTTGTGCACTGTAGGAAGTGCCCAGAAGGTGCACGTGAGGATCAAGAAGGTTCTTTAAACCAGTTTTAGGTAAGGAAGAGGTGGGGGTACAGTTTTCACATGCCTATTGAACAGCATTCCCTCCCACCTCCGCCTCCACTAGATCACAGGAAAGGTGGTCCGATGTCACCCACTGCGGAGCCTCCCTCCTCAGTGGCAGCGCACAGAACCTAAATTTCTTCTCCCATCTCCCTCATGAGTTCACCCGTGAGCCTGACTTCCACCCCGCCTGGGCACTGCAGGAGCAGGAGGCTGGCCCTCATTTGGAACTCCTTCCCATATTCTTATAATCTCAGTCCTGAAGCAAACAGAAAAAGAACTTTTAAAAAAGTGAAAGTAAAAAAGAAAACAACAGTTTTCTTTTTGGTGGAGGGAGGTAGAAAGTGAGGTTGTGATTAGAGCTGCAGCCTGGCCTGTAGCCCAGAAGATTAGCTTTGCAGAGTGGAGGGCTTAGGACGTGGAGAAACAGGCAGAGTACCTTAACCCTTATCATCACAAGGGGAGGGTTAAAGTCCTAAAGCAGCCTCTATTAGAGCCCACTATTGTACCAGACTGTTTTAAGCAAACTTCCCATTCTCGAAACCTGATCTCCTCAGGGACTTTCTAACTTTCCAATCTTCTTTATTTACAGCTCTTACACTGAGAGTAAAGTGATGGTTCCTTATTTATAGGATAAACTATACTTTTCTCTCTTGAACCTTCAAGCTCTCAATCCACTCTGGCCTCCATGCTACATTCCTCATTAGTGAAAGGCATGCCCTAGAAAGAATTATCCCATTAGATAACCAAAGTAATGGGGTCTTGTCGTTGCTACAGGATCTGCCTGAAGCATTGGAGTCACTCTTTCACCAAGTAGCTATTAAGTACATTCCGTGGCCCAGACTCTGCCCTGTGGTACAGCGAGCAGCAAGACAGACATCGTCTCTCCCCCATGGAACTCAGGAAACAGATTAACCAACTCTAAGCACATGATTATGACTAAAATGGGAGCTGGAAGAAAATATAGCTGATGCCACAAAGTCACTGTAATAGTGACAGCCCCTTCCATACAACAGGCAGCACATCACACGTATCCTCCTCAGTCACTGTCTCCACAATCTTCACATATCACTACACAGACTTTCCCGTTCTTCCTTTTATTGCTGTGTAACATTCCATTTCATGAACACAATTATAATAAATATACCTATGGCTACAACTTTTTCTGGACTAACAAACTTTCCTAGTTATAGTTTTGGCAGTGGGTGGTGAAGAAAAAGGGTAGAGATATAATCGTTTTTATTCATCGCAATTATTCTTTGTCAAAAACTAACACTAACTACTTCTCTTTTACACAAATAACCTATACAATCACCATGGCATATAATTTTCCCCTTAAACTATTTTAAAACATCTGCTCTGTCTTTCACACATAGCAGGATCATTTTCCCTCATGTTTTCATGGGAACAGTGCCGGCTGCTACAGTCTCCAATCAGTTACCCCAAGGAGATGTCAGCTGTCAGCCATGTCCATTGCGGCGATTTCCCTCTCCCCTCCCTGCCCACTCTAGGCGAGCTGTCAAGTTTCTAGTTTCTGACGTGCATTTACATCACTCAATGACATCTGACAGCAGTGAAAGGCCACAGAAAACTGCTTATTGATCAGAGCAAAACTAGTTGACGGAACAGATGAGGTTGTATCACAGAAATGCAGCCACATTCAGGTGATGACATTTGCTCCCCATACACAAGAGCCTAATGGAATACAACTTCATTATATCATGCCACTCGTGCTTACAGCATCAACCCATCTCCCGACTGTTTTGTCTAAGTGGTGATGAGGACAATCTATCTGTGCTGGTATCAATGTAGTACTACCCTGATTTGGCCATGAGCACTTGCAAACTACTTGTGAACCTGTCCTGACAAACGCACCAAGAGACACTGAAGTCTCAATCTCACCAAAATCTAATTGTGCTGCTCAAAAAAATAGCATTACCATTTAGTGAAGTACAACTGCTCAGCTGAAAACTTTTATATTACTGCATAAATAAGTTTAAATGAGTATTTCCTCCACTTATGTGGCACTATCAGGAAAACAGATAAAAATTTGATAACTTGAAATACAGTCAATTTTACTTATCAATTTGTCTTCAAGAACTAAGGTACCATATGAAAGACCTTCTGTATAAAAATCACTATTTTCAGTTTAAAGGAACAGTGTCAACCACTTCCCATTTCCATTACCAATGCAGTCACATGGCCATAAAGTTGTACACAGCCGAAACAAGAATCACTAAATCAGATTTGATATTCTGCAATGCTACTTCTCAAATATAAGAAAAAAACTCCTAGGTGAAAATGCTCACATTCTACTGCGAGGGCCTTATTTTTACCCTTTAATTCCTCCTGTAAGGGTCTGTTTCATTAAATTATGAATTCCCACTTTCTTCACAACCTGGTCTCATGTGCATCCTGTATGGTCTTAAAAATCTTAAGGTTTGTAGACTTTCTACTTCAATATAATTTAAAGAAAATTTGTCAGAACTAGATATGTAAGGTCAATATCACTTGCCACATGCAGAAGTTGAGTATTAAAAAATACTGAAGGCTCTGAGCCTGAGATGTCTCTCTCTGCCTTTGACACAGATCCTACTAAAGTCAAATTACAGCTTCTGGAGAATGTTTTAGGGGAGTAAGGGAAGTGACACCGTATTAAAAGTGCAGAGAATAACCTTCTTCCTGTGAATCAATGCTATTAAATGTCCAGGTACGACTTACATCATTTTCTGGAGCACTGGTGGTCCGTATCCAAACCCAGGGAATTCAGAATGAAAAAGAAGCCAGCGTTGGAATCATGCTTCTGGGGTTCAAACCCTGCCCCTCCCACATATGATACATGGCCAAGTCACCTAACCCCTGTATGCCACGCTTTCCTGTGTTCCATGAAGAAAGACTTTAACAACATGTGAACCTTAAAAAAATCATTCTGAGAAATGAGACTGTATGTATAATGTGCTTGGCACAGTATCTGACACTAAAAATATTTAATAAATATTATCCATTATTATTCGTTTCTTCCATCTTCTTATGCAGACCTCAGTTAGAACAACAACAAAAAGGCCAGCAGTAGAAGAAACTCAGACCCTCATAAGCAGCCTCCTATATTAGTAAAGCTTTTCTCTGTGCCACTGTTTCGAGCAAAGATCACAGTTCTCCTTCCAAAGTTCAAGTGCTGTATGTGAGCTTCCCCTCAGGCCCAAGCTCCTTGAAAAAACAGGCCAAGACCTCCCAGGCATCCTCAGGGCTGGGCACAGTGTCCAGGCCCAAAAAGCACAGTGGGGAGCACACACCTTCACTGCCCCCTTCAAAAGCCACACCAACATGGGGAAGGCCTCACAGGGGACATTTGTGTAGATCTGAATGAAGGATTGTCTGGTGTGGCTTATGACATTTAGCTTACAGGCACCAGCTTGAATAATGAAAACAAGTAAAAACAGCAGAAAAATAAGAGTGTTTATTTCAAACATGCTAGATTTTTCAAGAAAGACTGAGTTTTGCCATCTCACAAGCCACATAATAAAATGCTTCAGCTTCGTGTTGTTTGTACTTTGAAATCACTAGAATAGAATCTTTCCAAGATCCAGACCAACATGCATGTTTTAGCATGCTGATAAACTCAGTACTTCTGAACTACAGACCACATGTTACTGTCCAAAGCCTTGTGTCTCACACTCTGTTCAAGGTCCAAATGAAAACAAAAGATTGACTCCACTCAGATTCCCTCTGCTGTCCTACAATTAATAAGGCACATGACAACCATTAAAAAAGATTTTGTAATGTGTGCAACAACAATGGAGCAGTGCAGTAGAAAGTGGAGTGAGCCAGGAGCAGGATGACGAGGGGAGAGAGTGACAGGGCACCCAGCTGTCCCCAGATAACCCAGGTATAGCACAGTTATCCTGGCACAACTAGTAATACTGCCACCCTTTTCTTTCAAAAGCATGTCAGCTTGGGTAAATTACACAGTCGTCCTAAGAAAGCAGAGACAGGCTCCACTCATGCAGGTTCTTAGAGCTCCTTGCATATATCTAATGTGTACACAGTTCTTTGTTTCTTGTGTTCATTTTTATATACACAGCCTCTTCCAGAGTCTCAGCTGTTACTGTAATTCTTTCTCCAATCCTAATTAAGACATCAGAGAGTAGATACTTAATTGTGGTTGAGTGATTAATCCTGAGACATCCACAACTCAATGGACTACAATCTACTGCCAGAAAGGACTGAGTCAAAGCAGTGAAGGTAGTGAATGGTCAGGTGAAACTCATTTACATATGAGCTCCTAATTAAGATCCCCAAATAAAAAATATAAGTTTTCTAGTACTAGTTTAAGGTCCGTTTTACATTTCAACTAGAAAACTGTGACTAAATCTCCTGTTTTGAGGCCAAGTGGTGATGAGTAGTGGAGGTGCCCTTGGATGCAGTCAAGTGGTGGTATATGTATGTAGTGAGCTTCCTGCATAAGTGGCTATGGCTGCCCATCCCAGTCAACACAGAACAGATGTAGAAGCACAGGTTTCTAGTGGGTGGTGGGTGGGGTAGCTCGCTGTGCCCAGCAGAACATACCTGCATGTCCAGACTAAGCACTGCATGCCCCCTTCCCACTCTCAGCATCCCACCTTCCTCCACTTTCTATCTGCTAATTGCCTCAAGATGAAATCAGGACCCTTACCTAATTAACAGCACAAAACAACCCCAAACAAGTAAGAACCAGACACGCTCTTGAGGTCAAATATGCCAACACTAGTCCTCTTTCACTGCTACACAGCTGAAGGGTGGGCTATGTACACACTACATTCTAACACATACTTTCACTGAGGACATCACAGACTTGGAAGAACTCTGAACTGAAACATCCATGTTCTCACACAGTATGTAAAATGACTCTTGAGAGCCAACACCCACCCCAGGCCTCCCAACAGCTGCCTGTGTGTGGTGATTCCTGGGCGAGAGATACCTGCGGCTATTCCGAGCATGCCTGGAGTGCCAGCTGTCTTCTGCATGGCGCACAGCCTGGAGCAGTGGCAATTTTTTCAGCTAAACTCCCATGGAGTTTTAAGTCAAAATCAAAAGGAAAGTTAACCTTGATATATTTTATTTTTGTTTTCTGGTACTGAAGGCTTGAACCCAGGGCCTTTGCATGAGTGACTTCTTCAATTCCTTCTTTTATTTTCTTATCTTGAGCCAAGGACTCAGCAAATTGCCCTGGCTGGGCTCGAACTTGTGCTCCTCCTACTCAGTCTCCCACACTGCTGAGATTCCAGTGTGCACTACCACGCCTGGCTAAACCTTGAGTTTACTATCAATGAAAAACATTTGGTGTTGTCAATTCTACCGGTGCCAGATTATTTTATTATTATTTTACTTTATCTTTTTGAGACAGGGTCTTGCTCTGTGTTCTGGGCTGGTCCTGAACACACCACGTGGCCCAGACTGGCCTCAAATTTGTGGCAATCTTTCTGCTTCAGGCTCAGGAGTATTGGGATTACAGGTATATGTCACTACACCCAGTTGATGTGGTGCTGTAGAACTGAACTCAGGGTCTTGTGCTTGCTAGACAAGTGCTCCAATCACTGCACTATTCCCCCAACTCTAAATTTAATTTTAAAGCACACATTGAGCACAAATTCATTAAGCCAAATTACTTCATGATTATGTTTCTAACAAGAATGTATAAAACACAGAAGGAAACTATAATTCAGAAACAACTTTTTAAATCCTAGGAGCATGTAATTATAAATCCGTAGGCACTGAAAGGCATGTAGGTACTTAATGAACTTAACATATTATCTTAAAAGAGAAAATATTTCACTAGGTGGCTGTTTTATTTCAACAATTTAACATTCTCAAGCTTCTCTTATTACAGTGTTGAAAGCTGTGATTGTAACAACATAATAATAGATGAATAGTTTAAAACAGTATATTTTTCAGCCACAAAAAAGTATGGAATTCTGTCATTTGCAACAACACAGATGGAACAGGAGATTATATTATAGATTATATTAAGTGAAATAAGCCAGGAACAACGACAAAGAAGGACCACATATGTAGAATCTAAAACATTTGTTCTCCTACAAGTTCAAAGTAAAATGGCTGGGAAGAGCAGGCGGGAAGGTGCGGGGAAAGTCTGCTCAATGGGCGCTAAGCTCCAACTAGAAAGAAGCCAGGGGTTCTACTGTGATACTGTGTGGTGTAAATAATGACAGTGCATATACCAAAGAAATTAGAAAAAATGCTTTGAATATTCTCACGATGAAGAGATTATGTTTGAGCATTAGACAATGTATACATGAATCAAAACATCACATGGCACACCAAAAGTAGGACAGTTACATTTCAATTTAAATGTTTTTAATTGAAAAATGGATTTTAAATTTAACCCACATAATCCTAGAATTTATAAGGGCTACAAAAAACAAACACAAGGGTTCCTACCCCTACCTTGCCATTTAACTCTAGGACCAATTAGATGTAAGTCGTAATTTCTATATGGGGCTGGGAGCAGTACTAGAGATTGAACCAGAGACTGCACTAAGCTCATCTTCAGCCCCTTTTAATTGGTTCAATTTTGAGACAAGGTCTAAGTTGCTAAGCTGCCCAGACCAGGCTCAATCTTGTGATCCTCCTGCCTCAGCCTTCTAAGTGCCAGAGATTATAGGCATAGAGCACCATACCTGGCTTGGTTTTAGTTTTAATATGCACTTTATATATTTTCCTATGTGGTTACTGAAAAATATTGTATATGTACGAAAACACATTTAGGATATATCTGTATAAAAAAGTATTTTAATTGAAATAGTAGTCCAAAATGGAAGAATGATCTGCATTCTTCCTTTCACAGACCAGTGAATCAACAGAGCACTGGCCAGCACAACACAGTGCAAATGCTCGTTTTAAGAATGACATTAGCAGGGTACACTGAAATACTGCCCACCTCCGTCTGGGGCTACTAGGCCATAATTCACAGGGAAGCAAGATTCTGGTGAACAGCTGAATGTCAGGTAAGGAAGAGACACAGTTATCTCAGGGTTTATGTTAAAAAAAAAAAAAAAAAACTAGGTAGATGATGATGCCTAGACTCAAACCCATGAAGACACAGAAGACATAAGAATGTTGTATTTATGGAGGTAAGAAGAATGGAATGGCAAAATAAAACCAATTTTTAGACATGTTGAGTTTAGGTTATCTATAAGATGTTCAGAGTTGAACATTCATTAAGGAACAAGACAGGAGAGAGTGGTTTCATATGGCCATTGTGGAAGAGGAACCTAGGACCAGGCATCCAACCCCAAATGCCACAGTCAGAGGGAATAAAAACATGTAAACAGAGAAACAGGTAGCCGCTGTCAGAGCCCCACCTGCACTTGGGAGCTTGGCGGGAGGGGCCTTCCAGTGCTCTGTCCTTTCTGTGTGCCAGAGACAGCCAGATAGCCACTGCCATCAGAGGCCCACCTACACCCGGAGCTTGCTGGACTGGGTCCTTCATGTGCCCCGTCCCTCCTGCATGACACAGACACCTAGGTAACACTTAAAACAGAAAGAGTTAAGAATCTCAGGAAAAGAAACAGCCCATCAATAATACCCGAGCCTCAACTCATTGTAACAGAATCATGAGAGAACATGGTAATAAATCTCCTACTGAAAGACCTGACACACCAGAAAATGATATTAGTGATCCTGAAATAGCAGAACCCAAAGATGGAAAAGGCAAAAAAGACAAGGATTTCTGGGTCCAGAAATACTTAGAATTGAAACAGGAAATGCAAGAGCTATGCTGCGACACAGCCATGCTATCAGCAAACACTGACAAGAAAATTAGAGGAAAACAAAGACGATATAAACAAGAAGATAATGAAGGCAATACAAGAAATTAGAGAATACAGCAGATATAAAAATATTGAAAGCAGACATTAGGATGTGAAAAACACACAGGAAAAAATAAGTAATCAGTTTGAACACTGATAATAAAATATCAGACCTAGAAGATAAAATGGTTGAGTTGGAACCTAAGGCCATAAAGAATGCAAAACAAAAAAGGAAGAAAGGCAATGGTTACAACAGCTGACGGATGACTCAAGGAGAAACAACCTCAGAATTACTGGAGTGTAGGAGAAAACTGAGGACAAAACAATAGGCTTAAAGGCTATGTTCAATAAAATTATGGAATAAATTTTCTCAAATCAAAGGAAAGAAACAAACATGGAACTTCTACAGGCATATAGAACATTAAACAACTTTGATCAGAAGAGAACCTGAATACCACACATCCTAATTAAAATACTATTGACCCAACATAAAGAGAGAATATTAAAAGCTGTAAGAGAAAAGTGGAGATTGACTTAAAAAGACAAACTAATCAGGATAACTGCAAATTTCTCAACCCAGACCATAAAAGCCAGAAGATCATGGAGCAATTTCATCCAACCACTAAGAAAACATAAATAACAACCCAGACTGCTATATCCAGCAAATTATCTTTTAAATGAGGAGGAGAAATTAAACCTTCCATAATATAGAAAGCTTAAAGAAATTTGCAGCCACTAACCAGTACTGCAGAGAATACTTACAGAAAATTTAGAAAGTTTAGGGAGGCTAAAGACATCAAAGAACCAGAGAAAAAGAGACAACAAATATAGGAGAATGGGCTGAGAAGAAAGTAAGTCTAGCAAATAATGCTAAAAAACTCTAAGGAGGGCAGGACATACCAAACATACCTCGATAATTACTCTGAATGTGAATGGCCTCAATAACCTATTAAAAGACATAGACTGGTTGAATGTATCAAAACACAGAAACCCACAATTTGCTGCTTACAAGAGACACACTTCACCCACAAGGAAACTAGACTGAATACAAAAGGATGGGATTCGATATTTCATGCAACAGGACCCAGGAAACAAGCAGGGGTAGCTATATTAGTTTCAGACTCATCAGATTTTAAACAAAACAGATGAAGAGAGACAAAGATGGTCACTTTATACTTGTGAAGGGAACAATATAACAGGAAGAACTCATAATTATCAATATATATGCTCCCAACTATGGAACACTCTATTATATAAAGCAAAAATTATTAGGTCTGAAAGGACAGATAGGCCCCAAAATAATTATAGTAGGGGACTTTAATACTCCACCATCACAGATAGATAGATCAATCAGACAGAAAATTTACAAAGATATACAACAGCTAAATGACACTATAGAAAATCTGGACCTAACAGATGTTTACAGAGTTTTCAACTCAACATCAACAGAATACACATTCTCAGCAACACACAGAACATTTTCTAAAATAGACCATATTCTAGGTCATAAGTCATGCTTAAATAAATACAAAAAATGGAAATAATTCCTTGTATACTTTCAGATTGTAGTAGAATAAAACTAGAATTTCAAAAGAAATAGAAGAAAATACACAAATACATGGGAGACTAACCAACTTACAACTGACAAAATAATGGATCACAAAAGAAATCACAGAAGAAATCAAAAACTTCATAAATGATGATGAAAGTCTATCATATCATATCCATGGGACACAATGAAAGCAGTACTTAGAGGGAAATTCATAGCCATGAACACACACATCAAAAGAACAGAACAGTCACAAAACACATTAATGATGCACATTAAGGCCCTATAGACACAAGAAAATTCTAAGCCAAAAAGTAGAAGAAAAGAAGTTATAAAGATTAGATCTGAAATTAATGAAATTTAAATTTAAAAGACAATAAAAAGGATTAATGAATCAAAGAGCTGGTTCTTCAAAAGAATAAACAAGATTGACAAACCTCTAGCTAAACTCACCAAAAGAAGGAAAGAAAAAGGCATAGATTAACACACTTAGAAATGAAAAGGGTGAAATAACAACATACTCTGCAGAAATTCAGGACATTATGAGAAATTATTTTCAACACCTTTATTCCAATAAGTTAGAGAATTGGAAAGAAATGGATGAATTCCTAGACGTATCCAATAAACCAAAATTAAATGAAGTCATAAAATCTTAAATAACCCCACCGTACACACAGAAATTAAAGCAGTAATAAAAGCTCTACCTACAAATAAAACCCAAGACCAGATAGATTCACAGGAGAATTTTTCAGTATTTCGGGGAAGAACTAGCTCCAATTCTTCTCAAACTGTTCCATGAAAGTGAAAGAAAAGCAATACCACCAAACTCATTTCTGCAGGCTAGCATCACCTTAGTCCCAAAATCAGACAAAGACTTAACCAGGAAGGAAAATTATAGACCAATATCCTTAATGAATATAGATGCAAAAATGCTTAATAAGACACTGGCAAGTAGAATACAACAAATAATCAGAAAAATCATACATCACGATCAAGTGGGCTTCGTTCCTGGGATGCAAGGCCTGTTCAACATACATAATCAATGTAATACACCACATCAACAAAAGCAAAAACAAAAACCACATGACCATCTCAACTGATGCAGAAGAAGCCTTTAATAAAATTCAACACCCTTTCATGATAAAAATTCTGACAAAAATATGTATAGAAAGGTCTTATCTCAAACTCATAGAAGCCACATGTACCAAACCTACCAACATATATCATAGTAAATGGAGAAAAATTGAAAGTGTTTCCTCTCAAGTCAGGAACACGACAAGGCTGTTCACTCTCACCACTCTTATTCAACATAGTCCTTTAAACACTTGCCATAGATATCAGGCAAAAAAATGAAATAAAGGGAATTTGCATCAGAAAGGAGGTAGTCTAACTATCCTTATTTGCTGATGAGATGATTATCTACATAGAAGATCGCAAAAACTCCACTATGAAACTCTTGGAAATAATAAATTCAGCCAAATCACAAGCTAAAAAATCAACACTAAAAAATCAATAGCTTTTCTCTACACCAACAATGAACTCTCTGAGGAAGAGCTCAGAAGAGTAATCCTATCCTCAGTAGCCTGGAAAAAAACCTAAATACCTAGGAGTATACCTAACCAAGGAAGTGAAGGACCTATATAAAGAAAACTACATCACACTAAAGAAAGAAGTTAGATGACATCAGAAAATGGAAAGACATCCCAGTTCTTGGATAGGGATAATCAATATTGTCAAAATGACTACAGTGCCAAAACTGATAAACAGATTCAATGCAATTCCTATCAAAATACCAACAATTGTTTTCACAAAACTTGGAAAAATAATCCTTAAACTCATATGGAAGCAAAGGAGGCCTAGAATAGCCAAAACAATCTTAAGTAACAAGAATAAGGTGGGAGGCATTACAATTCCAGGCATCAAGTTATACTATAAACCAATAGTTGTAAAAACTACATAACACTGGTACAAAAACAGACAAGTAGACCGGTGAAACAGAATTGAGGATTCAGAGACAAACTCAAATACCATCAGCTACCTAATCTTCGATAAAGGGGCCAGAAGCCTACACTGGAAAAAGGCTAGCCTCTTCAACAAATAGTGCTGGGAAAATTGGACACCCACATGCAGAAGAATGAAAGTAGACACACACCTGTCACCAGGCACCAAAATCAAATCAAAATGGATCAAAGACCTAAATACTAAAACTGAAACACTAAACCTTCTGGAAGACAAATTAGGCAAATATCCAAAAGACATAGGTGTAGGCAAAGACTTTCTAAATAAGACACCAAAAGCAAAAGAAATAACCCCATTGTCAACAAATGGGATTATGTCAAATTAAAAAGTTTCTGCATGGCTAAAAAAATTTATCAACAATGTAAAAAGAGAACCGACAGACTGGGAAAAAATATTAACCAACAATACCTCAGATAGGAAGCTCATCACCAGACTACAGAGGAAACTGAAGAAGAGGAAGCCCCTCAAAATCAAAGACCTGATTGAAAAATGGGCAAAAAAATGAATAGGCAGTTCTCAGATGAAGAAGATCAAATGACCAATAAATACGTGAAAAGATGTTCAACATCCTTAGCCATAAGAGAAACACAAATCAAAACATCAGTAAGATACCATCTAACTCCAGAGACATCGGCATATATCAAGAACACAAACAGCAATCAGTGCTGGTGAGGCTGTGGGGAAAAAGAAACCCTCCTGCACTGCTGGTGGGAATGTAAACTGGTACAACCACTAAGGAAAGCAGTATGGAAGTCTCTCAAAAGAGTGGAAATAAATATACCCTTCGATCCAGTGGCAGCTCTACTGGGAATTTTCCCAAGAGTTAAAAAAAACACATATATCAGAAATACACGTATACCCATGTTCATAGCAGCACAACTAAAAATAACTAAAATGTGGAAGACATCAAAATACCCACCAACAGACTAATGGATACATAAATTGTGGTATTTATAGACAATGGACTACTATGCATCTCTAAAGACAGATAAGTTGGAGGCTTTTGTAGGTAAATGGAGGCAACTTGAGACCATCATGCTTAGTGAAGTGAAGCAGAAGCAGAAGGTGAAATATTGAATGGTTTCTCAGATATAAGAAACCCAGATCACAATTATTTCATATAACTTAATGTGGGGAATAATGGGAACTGGAGGGGGAGGGTCAAAAAGGGAGAGGGAAAGGTCTTGTAACTTTGTCACGATATGTATGTGCACAAAATGCTCAAGAGCAATGTAAACTTTATGTTTTGCACTTATACGCGTCAATAAAATGGGGGTGAGGGGAATAAAAAGCAGCACAGACCAAGAGTGAATCAATTTAAAAAAAGAACACGTACACAATATACAAGGTGCACTTAAGGGAGCAGACGAAGGGCTAAGACTGCATGATCGGACTCTGGGTATACCACTATAATAGAGCACGGTGTAGAATGTGCAAAGCCTGGGCTGATTCCCGTCACAGCATGAGGGAGGGTAGAGGAGAACGAAGTAGAAGGAGAAAGGAGGGGAGAGGGAGAAGAAAGGGGAGAGGAA
>PVKB01003587.1:175000-191101 GCA_004027205.1 Ctenodactylus gundi | reverse complement strand
CCGCCTGCCCTTAATTCTCTCCCCAGTAGACTGGGAGCCCGCTGTGGCTACAGCTCAGGAAGCACTTTCCTTTATCCCTCAGCAGTTTCCTAGCGTCCTTCACAAAGATCCCGTGGTGCCTGTCAATGGAGGCAATTTAGCCAGTGGCTCTAAAAATGCTAAGCCACCTTCCCGTCTCAACTGAGAGCACTTCCAGGACAGAAGTATGCTCAGCAGTAACTCTCCGGGATAACATAATTGTATGATGTTCTCTAGTCAGAGGAATTAAGGTGATTAGTTTTCAATGCAATTGATTTTTAATGGGGGGGGGTAGCTTTAGGCTTCACAGTTTGATCCTGTCACCGGCTTAGGAAATGCAATAAAGTACAGTAATCCAAAGCAATTGTATCAACCTCTCTGTTTTGCCTAGAGCTGCGAGTTTCCGGACAAGTTCTTCCCCTTCCTTCTTTAGCATAGACAGTATGGTGCCTGTCGTTTGTCTGGTGCTTAACAAATGTTGAATGAAAATTCATGCAAGAGTAATTTTTTTTTAAATATCAAGTGTTTATGTTATGCCTTCTGTGATCCAAGCACCATATGAAACAACATGAAAGGAGTCTGCCAGGCCCGAATGCGTAGTCCAGTGTTTGCACTTACTAATTGTATGACCTTGGGCAAGTCAGTCATTGTGTGTCTCTCTTTCTCTCTCTCTGTGCCTCTGTCTGTCTGTATCTGTTTCTCCAGCTGTAAAATGAGGCTTTGCATATATTACAAAATAACACAAAAAGAATTAAAATATTTACGTATATGACACAGAACTGGGAACAGCATCAGACACACTTACTTCCTAGTTCCTCATTTTCCTCCCTAGCAGGTTAGATGTCATCGTCCATCACAGTGGTGCTCTCATGGGTGTACCTCTCTCCCTCCACCTCTTCTCCCTCATCCTGGCCAGGGGGAAGTTACACGCTCACCCAGCACTAGTTCCCCCTCTGTCTGGTTCCTGCACTGAAATCCCTGAATGTGTGTGGAGAAACCAGCACTCTCCGTTTCATTTTTTTTTTTTTTCATTGCTGAAACCCACCCCTGACTAGTTACAAGAGGAGGAAGTTTCTGGTGGCTCACATTTTGTGCCATCCAGTCCCTGGTTGGCTGGCTCTGATGCAGAAGGGCTTGGTGGAAGCAAATTGCTCCCCGCTGTGGTGGTCAAGCACAGGAAAAGGAGGAGCCAGGGAAGAGAATACAGTCTTAGAGGTCACACCCCCAGTGACCCTCCTCTAACTAGGCTGTCTCCTTACTTCGCATTCAGCCATGAAATGATCCGTTAACGGATCCGCTGGTGAGCACTGCAATCTCATGACTCAAGCTCCTTCCAAACTCATGAGACCTTTGGGGGGCATTTTACCTCTAACACCTAATATGGAAGCAATTTGACTATCCCATTCACACACACCCTCCCTCCCATCTGGACTTGGGTCTCTCCCTGCCTTTCTCCTCTGGTCCAGGCTGGGCAGTGTCATGCCTTGTGCAGCTGAGCCAGTCCCTTCTGCGTTGCTGGAGGTCATTGCTGTTGCCCTTGCCACCTCTGTGACAAATAGCTCTCTCATCTTTGGAGAAATCCCTTAGCACGTACATCATATGAGTCTCCATCTCACACCAAAACACAACTTCACTGACCCCGCATCTTTCTCCAGGCCCTGCCCTGTTCCTTTGTAGCACCCATTCCCTTTTACAACAAGCATCCCGAGAGAGAGTTGTCTTGCCCGTAAATACTACTCTTCTTGCCTCTTAAATCTTACCAAACTTCTATCTCTGCCCGTCGGCTGGGACTTTCCAGTCCTGACCACCGGTGGTCTCCGCTGGGCCACATTTAGTTATCAGGGTTCCGTCCACGTTTTGCTGGGCCACGCTTACCCTTCTTAAACCTTCCGTTGCTCACCTTCTCTCATGCCACCCCTTTTGGGCACTGCTCCTTCCTCTTGCCAACCCTCCCTCTCAGCCCGTCTTGGCAGCTAGTCCTCTTTCTTCGTCATGATCTATAAGTGATGTGATGCCTGGGGCTTAATCCTTGAAACTTTTTTCCTTCCTTCATTTCATCCAGTCCCTGGATGATCTCATTACTTGAGGTCAGAGGCTTTGAAATATGAACCTTCAGCCTTGGTTTCTCCTCTGGATTCTGGGTTTATGTATTCCACTGTCCGCATCTGCACATGCTCACCTCGGAGACCTCACACTGAATGTGTCCAAAACCAGTCCTGGAATGCAGTATCCGCTCTCCAGAGCTGCAGCTCTGACTGTCCTCCCCATAACCATTAAGAACATGCCACCCCTTTTATTGCTCCAGTTGACCCTTGTGCTCATGTTGGGCTCCTCTCTGTGTTTTCTCACATCCCACACTGAAGCTTTGCAAATCTTGTGCCAGAAGCTGCTCACTTTTCCCTCCACTGCCCCACTCCATCCTTTACCTTTCTCTGAGGGGTCACAACGGCTCCCTCGCTTCTCTCCACATGTCTACCTTCCTCTCCCACACACCTTCTTCCTGGCAAAGACCATGGTCCTTTACAAACAGAATTCAGAGTGTGTTGTTTCTCTGTGCAAAACCTCCTCCTTGAAGCTTGCTGTCTCCTCCAAATTAAATAGTTGTGTTCTCTTCATTGATGTGTATGGTCCAAGTAACCTGTCCCCGTCCTCTCTTTGACCCCTCCAGGCCAGGCCCCCATCTCCTAATGGTTCCATAGATAACCCATTGCATCCAGATATGTGAAGGTCCACAATAAACTACATCTACCCTCAAATTTTTATCTTCATGGTTATAACTTTAATTTTGTTGTTGTTGTAAATTCTTTTCCTTCTGAATTTTCTTTCTGAGACATTCTTCCTCTTCTTCCACGATACATTTGTGGATCTCTTCTCAGAAGTCCTCAAACTGAGGTCAAAGATTTCCAGGAGAACAGAGATGGGCATAAGGTTATATGTGCATGTACACCCACCTCCCCAACACACATGCATGCACATGAGTGCACACACACACACACCACATGGTATTTTAAGCAGCTATAGCTTTTATTTAATTCAAAGAAGGTTAAGAAGCCCTGCTTGTTCCTTTGTTTCCCTGGGTAATCATGCCCAAGTCCATGGTTTCTGCCATCAGCACACTGGAAGGGAGAGAACACAAAGGAATCCTGTCGGCCGTGTCCCTATTTCTATCCCAGCTCCCTCTTGCAGGATTTACATGGTTAAGGGAACATTACCTAACCTCTTTAAAATTTGTTCAGCTACACAGTAGTAGCTTTGACTCCTAATTTTCAAGGTTATGGGAACAAAGAGAGATGTCATTTGTGAAGCTGTTGGTGACTTGTGATTGTCCATGTGTGACAGCTCTTACACTACAGCCCCAAACTCTGGGCCCCTAAGCCACGTGAGCTTGTCCACTGGCAGAGCCTCTCTCTCCCATTCTGAAATAAGTTTTAACTTTAGAGCTGTGCCTCATTGGAGCCATCAGAATTCTATGGCCTATGCATTATGAATGAGTTGACTTTGTGGGTGTTAGAAACTTGCCGGCCCACATTTAATAACGTAAAACATTGAGGTCAGCTGCAGAGAGCACGATGGAGTCTGTATCTGAGCACAATAGTTAGAAAATTGCAACTGGACACTTACATAATGTTAATCAGGCTGGGAGATGCTTATAAACTGTTTTATCAAAATACCAAAAGCGAACCAAAATCGTGCACTCTTAAGGATGGTCATAAACATAGCAAAAACCTCATTACTCAACAGATGCAATGAAATGAAAATTGATGTTACCGTAAAATTTGCTTCTGCATTGAAAGCATGTGTTTTTGGAGCAGTGGAATCTGAGTGTGCCCGCTGTCACACATACTAGTGCATTGTGTGTTCATTGAATCTTCCTAACCTGTGTCTGCCTCACTGATCGTTTACTTACACTTTGGTAGCTAATCTGGATTCCGTGCTGGTGGTAGTGAGCTTGGATTAAGTTTTCAAAGTATACTACACATTTGTAGTCAAAAGCATATGTTCTTTGTATAGCTCCGTGAAATAACACAGCTAAATTCCAACCCAAATATTTTGGTTTGCAAAGCAGCAAAGATGCCAACAAACTCCGTGCTTAGCAGGGATCCCAAGACTGTGAGCAGCCTCGACAACCCGCCTTGGTGTTTGACCAAATGTCCTGCCCCTCCTCTACTCCCAGTGCTAAGGGTTATTTGCAACGCTTGACTACTGAATTTTGGAGAATAGATTTTTAAGAATTCTGCAGCGCCCTTCTCAGTGATTAAAAACACCCTGAATTAGGGAAAAGTTGGGAACTGCTAATCAAAATCACTGATCTAGATCTTTGAGTACTTCAGTCCCATATGGAAGAAAACATCTAGCAAGTGAATTAATGAGGGTCGTATTTAAAAGCATTCTGTAGTGAATTAGATATCAGATACTAATACATTTTTATAATCAAGAATGAACCTCTTAATTGGGGAGTATAGAAAGCCATAAAAATAAGTTAATTGCCCATAATTATATCATCCCAAGATAGTCACTTTTTTATTCTTTTCCTGTTCTCTTAATTTCTTTCTTACTCTCTTCCCTTCTTTCCTTTCTCTACTTTCCTTTTCTTTCTTCCTTTTCCTTTCTCTCTTAGATTTGCAATGGTATGTCTTATCATATATGTGTAAACTTTAAGTTGTGTTTCACATACTGTAATGTAAATATATAATAAGAAAGAACCCTGAATTTCCAGTATAATAAGGGCACATTCAAATATATATACATATATTGAAGGCTATCAATATTTTGATAGCAAAAATCTGAACAAACTTTAGTAGAACATTATCCAATAATTTTTTTTTTTGGTGGTTTTGAGGGTTGAACCTAGGGTCTTCATACTGAGCTGTATCTCTAGCCCTTCTTTTGAGACAGGATCTCACCGAGTCTCTAAGTTTCTTGGGCTGAGTGACTAACTTGGAGGCCTTGTGACTCAACCTCCCAGAGTTCTGGGATTATAGGCATGCGCCACAGTACCTGCTGGCAACCAACCAAGTTTAACAATACAGATTTATGCATAAAGGAGAGAATGTTATGCTTTGTTTATCTAAATTTTTAATGACAAAAAGTGCATGTGGTAACATTCATTGTTTCTTACGTTCCACATAAGAACATTTACTTGTAAGAGAAAAAAATAAGTATTATGTTAGAAAATGTTTTAAATTAGTGTGAGAAAGACCTGTTAACCTGCTTGAATATGAATATCACCATTACTTATTTAGGAATAGCAAATACCATGTAAGATATTTTCTAAGTATTGAGTCTAATTGAGCCTAATAAAATCATCTCCATGTTCTGTTTTGTGCCTTTCTCAAGTTTTGAAAGAGAAATATGAAGCAGGTCTGGGTCTTGCTTTTCGGTTTCCTCTAGAATTAAATATGAGTTTTCTCTGCCTGCATTAAAACCACTAGGGATTAAGTATTTTTCAAAAGAAAGCTTGAAATTGAGAGATTCTTATCTATGTAATATCTTGTGACTGCAGCTAAGGTAAAATTATTAATATCCTGTAGAACAGCACAACAGGTAATAAAAATTATGAATAATGTTTATTCTGGGTAAGTACATAAGAGTTTTTGGAAGCAAATCGGGTGAAGGACAGTGGGACATCATGCAGGGCTGACAGAGCGATTTGAAATTGGCGTTCAGAATCCAGAGTGCTTAATTTCTTCCAGTGCTTCACTCTTGCATATATTATCCACATATTAGTTATTTTTTAATTCACAGAAGCCAAGCTTGGTGGCACAGGTCTGCAGTCCCAGCACTCTGGGAGGGGTGAGGTAGAGGATTACAAGTTCAAGATTAGCCTGGGCAACTTGGTGACTTCGCTACCCTGTGTCAAAATCAGAAATAAAGCACAAGGTGACTTTCACCAGTGTGAAAGTCCTGGACATGATCCCCAGGACCAGAAGAAAATATTCACAAGAACTTTGTATCTAGTTTTAAGTAGAATGGATTGGTTATGTTGGTCATATACACAGTGTGGTCAAGAAATACAGTGTTTAAGTTTTTTTAGTGTATTGCATTAAAAGACACATTAAAATCAGAGGCCTATGGCAGCTTTGCTCCAACTTAATTACCTAAGTAAGACACCATCAAGAGGCAGACTCCTTTTGATCTGAATGTATTTATTCTGCTGTAAACAGAAGCCAAGAGAATGTGCACTGAAATTTTAGGCTTAGAACCCACATTTTAAAAATAAAACACTTACTATCACTATAGAAACCCTTCTTTCTTTCTTTCAAAGAAAAGCCAAAATATTTGAAATCTAGCATTGTGTTAATACATGTTCTTTTGTGTATGGGATACTTTACTCAATTCCTTGATAACATTATGTGATGACGCTCTCCGTAGGGAGGTTTTTTTTGTTTTGTTTTGTTTTGTTTTGTTTTGTTTTTGCAGGTTCCATGAGTTGTACTTGGTGTTTGAGTCATTTTGAAAGTCCTGGAACATGATCAATCTCAATATTTGAAAGAGTGTTTGGCAGCTCTATCCCCAATTACAAGCACTTTCCCCACCCACTCCCAGTGAGGTGTCTCCAGTGTTTCCCGATCTTGTTTGGGAAGGGTCAGTGTCTCAATGAAGCGGAGATGTGTCTCTCAGTCCCTTAATCTGGTCTCTATGAAAAGTTTCATGATGACACATCTCTACTCACTTTCTTGCCTTCAGGGTGAGGGAGGAAGAAGAAGCAACTCCTCTCATGGCTGTTTCAGTAAACCATTGTTGACACTTTGCGGCCAGGTGATCTGCCTCAGTTGCTCACACAGCTTTTGGATCACACTGTTGGCTGGTGCCTCTGTTCAGGAGTCCCATTAAAGATGGTTCCATGACAGAAATCCTCCAGGCCTTTAAGAGGCCTCTTGACACTGTGACAACCTGCTGCCACTCTGAGTTCCTCTGCTGCCCTTCTAAAGCAGGCACATCCTACTTGTGCTCTGTCCCTTTTTGCCCTTGATTTTCTGAAATGTGTATTAAAAATTTAAAGGAAGTTCTGGCACTCGCATGCAATACATCAACTATATGGCACAGTGGAATGCAGTGAGATAATCCTCTGCACTCAAAAAGCAAACGGCATAGAAACACCTGGCTGCAGGTAGGACGAGTTCCTGCGAGGTGGAGGGGACCTATTCCTAATGGTCAGGCTTCATGCCTTGGAGAGCTGCACGAACAGTACTGATAGTCCTTCGAGGTCTTGCAGGTGAAAGGGTTTTTATTTAAAATTCATCCTAGCGAAGATATATGAAAGTCTATTGTCCTAATTAATATTTCACAATAATATATTTTAAGCCTCAACTTTAATTGTGCATAGCTTGAAAGAAAAGTATTTATCCTGTTGGGAAGGAATAATACAGATTTACCATCCATACATAAAAGTCTCATGTAGTGAAACTAATTTCCTGCATCAGAAGTCCAAATGACTTTGTCCACTTGGAAAAGAGCATTAACCCTTCCTGGCCGGCATAATTATGAGAACAGCCGACAAATTGCTATCCCTTTAATTGCCTAAAGTAACCTCACACTCCTGTGTCGGCTGCTTTTTCATGGTTGCTCACAAAAGGCGTGACTTCCTTGGGACCCTTTCCCTCAAGGTCAGCTAGGAGCTCTTCTGCCACCCTGCTCTGCTGACCAGGAGTGACATCAGCTCCTCTGCCGCTCCTCCTCTCTGACGATGTCTGAGATGCCTGGGGACACTGCCTTAGCTGTGGAGGGACAGCAGAGCAGTGACTTAAGCAGCGCCCACACCCCACCCCTGTGCTCTTCACTTCTGCACGTTTGTTCTTGACTTCAGAGTTTCTGAGATACAACTGTCTCGCTCATCCTGACCCTTGATGTGTTTATTTTTATTTCTAGAAATATCTCAGTGGTTTGCATAGGGGCGGAAGGTTCTTCTCAGTAATTCTGTGCTTTAAAAAATCAGTTTCCATTGTATCTTGTGAGCATACTTTCTAAGTACTCATTTTGGGTATGTTGTAGGAAACTGAAAAAGTGAACTGTCACAGTTAATTGCTAACGATGTTCAGGATGTCTGAATTGGAATAGACAAGGAAAATGGCCACTGATGGGTGAAAGTGCTTCCACTTCTTAATGATCTCTTCAGAGCAGTGTGAAGAAATTCAGAATGAAAGTCCAGCCTTATTCTAGGGGATCTATGTAAGTTCATGTTCATACTTGATAGTTTGCATTAATTATAAACATCAGAAAGACCAAAGATTTAGAGGGAGGTAGGTGGGCTTGCTGGTGCAGGCCTGTAATCTCTGCACTCTGGGAGACTGAGACAGAAGAACTGCAATTTCAGGTCTAGCCTGGGCAATTCAGTAAGACCCTGTCTCAAAATTTGGGGATATAGCTTTTATTCCTCCATCTTTTTATTAGTGTATGCATGCAATATGCAATGGTTATAATAAACGTGAGATTTTGTGCACATATCACAACAACTTCGCTTTCCCCTCCCCACCCCTTTCTTGCCCTTCCACCCCTCCCTCATTCCTTCTGACTCCCGAGATCTCACTTCTTTGACTCTATTATTTATAGTCTGAAATTCTCATATTAGAGAAACCATGTGATACTTAATCTTCTGATTCCAACTCACTTGACTAAGCATGACGGTCTCAACTTGTATTCATTTACCCACAACTGATTCACATCTATCTGTCTTGATGGCAGAGTAGTACTCCATTGTGTGTGTGTGTGTGTGTATGTATGTACGTATATACATATGTGTATATATATATGTGTGTGTGTATATATATGTGTGTGTATATATGTGTGTGTATATATATGTGTGTGTGTGTATATATATATATATACACACCACTTTTCTAAAATCTATTCAGTGGATATTTTGGTGGCTTCCATGATTCAGCTATTATTAGTTGTGCCGTTATAAACATGGGTATGCACGGATCCTTTTAACTCCTTTGGAAAGATCCCCAGGAGGGATCAGTAGGTCAAGTGGAATATGTATTTTCAGATTTTTGAGAAGTCTTCATACTGCTTTCCCCAGTGATTATACCAGTTTACAGTCCCACCAGCAGTGTAAAAACGTTCCTTTTCCCCTTCATCCTCGTCAGTATCCGTTGCTTTTTGAGTTCGTGATACAAGCCATTCTCACTGGGGTAAGATTTTATGTTGTTTTGCTTTGCATTTCTCTAATGGCTAAGGATATTGAATGGTTTTTTCATGCATTTACTGGCCATTAGTACTTCTATCCATTTCAGTTGCTCATTTTAGTTGGGTTTTTGATTTTGAGGGACCTATTTTTTCTTTAGTTCTTTGTGTAGTATAGTTCTTAGCCTCCTATCTGAGATGTATGTGGTAGAAAAAATTTCCCATTCTGTTCTCTTTTTTTGTCCTGTTAATTATTCCTTTGCTGTGCAGAAGATTTTTAACTTGACACAGTCTCATTTATTGATTCTGGGGGTTGTTTCTTTTGCATCAGGGGTCCTATTGAGAAAGTTTTTACCCACACCTATATCTTTAAGAGTATTATCTGTGTCCTCCATGAGGTTTCCATTTTAATATCAACATCTTTGATCCACTTTGATTTGATACATGGAAATAGGTGTGGGTCTAGATTCATTCTTCTTCACGTGAGTAATCAGTTTCCCCACCACCATTTTTTGAAGAGGCTTTCCTTTCTCCAGTGTATGCTGTTGGACTCTTTGTCACAGATCAGATGACAAAGGGTACATGAGGTTGTCCCTGGATCCTCTGTTTGGTTGTATAGGTCAACTTGCCTGTTTTTATGCTAATGCCATGTGGCTTTTATTATTGTTGCTTTGTAATATCACTTGATATCTGAAATCATAAAGCCTTCTGCTTTTATCTTGTTCCTCAAGGTTGCTTTGGCTATTTTGAGTCTCTTGGTTCCATATAAATTTTAGGATTGTTTTCTCAAGTTCTTTGAAAAATGTTGGTGTTTTGATAGGAATTGCATTGAATCTGAATATTAGTTTTGGCAGTGTAGTCATTTTGATAATATCAATTTTGCCTATTCAGGCACAGGAGTTGGGGATGAAACGGGGATGTCTTTCCGTATTCTAATGTTTGTTTTTTGCGCACTATTAGTTCATTCTCTTCTTTTTGTTGTCTGTTTTCTGGGATCTGTCTCTATCTGAAACACTCATCTAATGGTCATGATTTCTTTAGGATTTTTCATCATGAAATATTTTAGCCTCTATTTTGAAGGATAATTTTGCTGATAAAACAGTCTGGGTTTGCTGTTATGTTCTATGAGTACTTGAATGATGTCTTTCCAAGACCTGGCCTTTGAGGTCTGTGTCAAGAAATCTATAGTTATTCTGCTAGACTTGTCTTTGTAGGTTGCTTTCTGCTTTTCACTTGCAGCTTTTAGTATACTCTCTCTGTTTTTACTTTCTAAGACTTTGATAATAATGTATCATGGGGGATGCAACCACTGCTTACTGAGACCAGTTCTCATTGGGCTAAAACCTTCCAGGAGCACATTCTTTCCCCACTCTCCTGTTGTTGGCTGTCTTCCTTGCCTGGTGACTGCCATGGAGGGTCCCTGGTTTCCCTGGAATGTGATTTGTCAGGAATCTGTCTCCTGGGAGAGCTCACAATGTACTTGCACATCCCTTTTGTCACTGGATATGATTCCAGCACCATAACACAACAACTGTGACACCCTGGGCTAGACTTTAGTTCACAGTCCCCAAGCTCCGAGGCCTTGCAGACAGGGCCTCTCCCTGCCTCTGCCCTGCAGCCAGAGTGACTCCGTGTTCTGGCACCCTGTAGCCAAGGGCTGCTATTGGGGTGCACAGCCACCAGACTGTCCAGCGCCTTCTGAGCTGCTTCTCTTGCAGCAGTCTTTCACATACTCGCTGCTTGTGGTCCCCGAGCTGGCTGAGCATGCCTGCCCTAGCAGCTCCAGGCCCTGCTGGCCAGGCCTTGCCCTAGTTCCCTCCTTGTCTAGGTGCCTGTGCTCACCTGCTGGGTATCTTCACTGCTTTTCCTCCAGTTCTGTGGTTGCCAGTCAGGTCCAGCAGATCCTCTGCCTTACTAGGCTAGGCTGCAGAGGGCATTCTTTGTCTTGCAGTGATCATGTGGAAGCGTGGATAAAATGACCCTTCACCATTACAGAAGGTCTGTGCCATGCCCTGAGGTTGTAGCTTAGTGCGAAGACTCTTGCTTATTCCCCAATGCCACAAAATTTTAAATATTAAAAATAATATCTGTAGTAACTGGTTTGGCTTCCCTTCCTGATTCAACTAGATAAAACCTAGCCCATCATATTTTTCTGCAAAGCTTTTTAAAATCTTCTGATCTATCTGCCAGTGAGTTGGAAAACAAGTTCCTAGAGAAGTGCCCGGCCAGGAGCAAGGCTAAATGAAAGAGTTCCCGAGGGAGGCACCCTGTGACGCACAGCTGGTAGTAACACTGCCTGCCGTTTTTGAAGATTGCCTAAGTCAGTGTGAATTTTATGTTCAGTCTCACCTGATATAAAAACTAAATGCAGATTTTTAAGAAGGTGGTGTGTAATCAAAACTTTTATTCATAGGTGATTTTTCTTTAGAAGCATGCCAAGTTATGTTACTGTGAAATTTTTGTTTGCTTAGACAGTAATGACGGTCAAATAAAATTGTCCAGAGGTCCCATAATCCCCTGGATGAAGAATTCTGGTGCACCTCAGTGATCCAAAACACTTCTATAGTCTTTTCAAATGCCCTTAAGTTCAACTGTATGAAACAAAAGGTGAATTTTTATTTAACAAAATATAAGTGAAGCCATAAGAACTAATAAGACTCCAGTTCTAAAAATGAAATATCGGTACCTTTTCTTTTCTCCTTCCCTCTCTTCATTCTTTTATTTCTGAAATATTTGAATTTGTAGCTCAGTAATAGTCTTTTCTGGACTTTCTATCTCCGAGTCACCCAGTGATTATAATGTGAGGCATGGACAGACCCAGTGGTACAGGCTTGTTAAGTCCAGCACTCTGGGAGGCTGAGGCAGGAAGATTGCATATTCAAGCCTAAAAAGTTCAGTGACTTAGTGAGACCTTGTCTCAAAATCAGAAGTTTAAAAATAGGCTGCTGATGTGGTGTGAAGATCGTGGGCTTGATCCCGGGTACCATGGCAACAACAGCGAAACAGAAAAGTGTGGTATATTTCTCCCCATTTAAATTCTGAAGCGTGTTGAAACCCATGAGCCATATTAGAAATACATATAATAATTCATCTATCACGGTGTTAGAAAAATAGTATATAGTAAAATGATTAATATGTAATATATTTTTGAAGATACTTAGTAAGTTTGTCAGTAGTTGGGTACTAGTCTTTTGAAAAGCATTGCTTAAAGATTTTCAAAACTAGTTTAAGTTATGGTAATAGAGAGAGGTTCCATTTAAGTATTTTACAATTGTTTTCCTTTTTTCTCCCTGTCAATTTCAGGGTCAGCCTGGTCCTCAGGTAAGTGAACTCTTTTTTTTTCCCCCCCTAACAAATGAATTCCAGTGTGGAGGTTTCTCTGCAGTGCTTTTCAAAGAGTAAAAGAAAGCTATGAACTAGCCATTCCTCCGTGAAGCAGACCGAATACTTCCCAGGGGCAAGGCCTCAGAGCCTCCTGAGAGGGGTGTGAGCCACGCCAGCTGTTGGGCCAGATGGCAAGTTAAACAGTCCTCGTCATATAGACCATGGCTCTTAACTGTTCTGAACCAGCCACAGACCTCTTGTGGAAGGCAGAATGACTTGGTTGATGTGGGATACGAACTGTTTTGCATTAAGTCCTGATTAATCATGTACTAATAATGTTGTAAATCCACAACAAAACCCAAATCTAATTATTTAGACTCTGATCTTGTTGGCTTCTCTTGCTTTAGTACAGACAGATATTAACGTTGTTCTACATTTTCCATGTAAACCGACTGCCCTGGACATGACTTATAATTAAGCATGAAGGCAGTCAAAGGAAAATCATTGGCACTCAAAATCATATTGAAGGAAAATTAGCAAATTTTTAGGGTGAGGAGGAATGTGTGTAAACATGGAAGTGAATTTCTAGAAGCAATGCGACAAACTCAAATGCAGTTATCAATATTTCAGGCTGTGCAGTATGCTATCAAGAAAGAAATGTGGTTATTAATATCCTGCGTTAAACATTATAGTACCTGTAAATAATGCAATAATTTATTGAAGTCCCTTCCAGCTCTTTCCCTGATATACTGAACACTAATTCTGCTCTGGTTTATTTTATAAATCTGCCATATGCATGATATCTTTGTAGTCAATATCATGAATTATCTGTTTTATGCAAATCCTCATACTTGACCACAAGAACATTATTCATAGTTTTTGTGGGTTCTCTACATAAAAATGTCTAACAAAGCAAACAACAAAAAATCCTGCATAGTTATCAGGTGAGCAGTCCTTTTCCCGCTAAGCTCATGAGAAAAAGCTAGCTTCAGTTAATTTATTCTGACATCTGCAAATATTGTCATTATTCATGATTTTCACTTTTATATTCCTAAGTTCTAAGTAATTGTTGCAGGGAAATAAAAAGGCCCACCAAAGAAAGAGCTTGTTCTCCAAATGTGAGATACTGTGTCCCAGTGAGATGAAGCCAGTGACAAAGTAACAGCTCTGGGAAGAAGGCGCTCTCACGTGTGCGCTCTCGCTCTCTCTCGCGCGCGCTCTCTCTCTCTCTCTCTCTCTCTCTCTCTCTCTCTCTCTCTCTGTGTGTGTGTGTGTGTGTGTGTGTGTGTGTGTGTGTGTGTGTTTACATATATTCAGAGAACATAATTGCTTATCTGGATAACACCACAGAACAGGGAATAGACGTCAACCCTATTTAAAAACCGCTAATATCCCTGTAACACTCACCCCAAGAAAGGGTAAGACAACAGATAGCAGAGAATGTACGTTGGTTTTGGGAAAAGTTATCATCTTTAATGTATCTTAGGTTTGAATAAGACCTTTGCTGTAGCTTGGGCCACTTCTCCTGCATGCCACAGCAGTTCTTAAGAAAAAGGATTTGGGCATAAACAGTTTCAAAAATGATTCCAGGAAATATTAAGTGGAGAATGACACCAGGAAGACAGGATAAGCAAAAAATGGTGGCACTAAAGCACAGCTTACTGCTGTGAACAACTGAGGCCCAGTCCTTGGAGGAAGCTGGGGAGGATCTCTAGGGAGTGCCTCGGACTCGCCCCACCGAGGGACAAGGAAGCTGATACAGTTACCCACTGGTTCCCTTCCTTCATTCTTCGTGTGTGTTTGGGAGCACTGAGGATTAAGCCCAGGACGCTAACAGGAGCTGCACCCTGGCCCATTCTCGTTTTTGATTTTGAGACAAGGTCTCACTAATTCGCCTGGGTTGAGCTTGAACTTGCCATCTGGCTGCCCGGCCTCCCAGAGTGCTGGAGTTGCAGGCCTTGATGCAGGCCTAGCTGCTTTTATCAATTCTTGAGAGCCCTGTCTGGATGTTAACTCTTGAGTACTACTGTCCTGTGTAGAAGGTTTTTTAAGCTCTGGTTACTAAAGGGATATAGGAAGCCATTGGAATGATCAGGACCTGTGTCCTAGCACTGTGCTGAGGCAAGGTTGTGGATTCTACTCAGGCACACACGTCCTGAAGACAGCATTGGGAATGAGCAGATTGGAAGACTGAACATCCAGACCATGTTAAAGATGTACTAAGAAGATGCAATAAGTTATTATATAAAAGCAAAACACACTCTTGGGTGTGAGACACAGTTAATAAAAGATCAGTCAAAAGTGGCTAGAACTAGAGCATTGTGAGTGCCTATGGGGGACACGTGGAAGTGTCTCATGGCACCTGTAACCTTCATGCAGAGTCTTATAGCTCTTGTGATTCTTTAGAGCATAAAGTCCAACAAACCCTATACTTGAAATTTTTGGAATTAACAAGCAGAGTGAAACTCACATCTTCAGTGGCCTTCTCCTTAGTTTTGTTTTCTCTACCAGTTTGCCATGAGTAGCCAACCAGGGCACCTGGGAATTTGCTTCAAAAATAACTTCTCACTTCACAGCCAAAAGGAAGCAGTGGGTCTGGGAAGGGTAGCTATAAAGGGAAATGTGAATCCAAGACAGCCCCTTGTGTCGTCTTCACAGAGCGAAAATGTAGTGAAGTGATTTCTATTTCCAGTGAAGAGTCTCCTCTATTTATTAAATCTACTTCATTATTGTGTTGTTCCAAGAAAGTCCATTTTCATGTTTTAAAATAAATAGTTGTTAATAACTAAGTTTTAACTTATTATATAGTGACCATTAGCCTTCCTGTGAGGTTTTTCACAAATTACAGACCAATATTATGTACCTACACACATATATGTGTGTGTGTATGTTGTATGTATGTTTTAGGCTTCTGTCCATACCGTTTGTATTCACTGTTTCTCTACTGGAATATATAACGTTTCAGCTCTCTGTTGCCCACTGAGAAGTTCTGATGATGTTTCTAAAGCTAAAGACAGCTTAGATGGGTTTCACTTAGATTTTTTAGGAAATTGTGAAGGCATCTGCAGAGTAAATGCCAGCAGGTACTGGTATGGTATGGTATGGTATGGTATGGTATGGTATGGTATGGTATGGTATGGGAAAACACGCAGGTCTGCATTGACCTAAAGGGTTGAAAAACTTGTTCTTGACAAAGGAAACAAGATGGTGAAAATATACAGGATTGGGGAAGGAAGGTAACGTTAGAAGCTGGGGTTAAAGACAGGAAAAGGAGTGGGGAAAAAATGGAGATGTTGCTACCGAGTCAAGAGTTAGAATGTTCCAGAAAAGCGACAGGATGGTGTGAACCGTGTCATGAGACTTGGAAAAATTGAGCCAGAAAAGGGAAAGCAGGTGACAACCAAGGATGAAAAAAAGGCAGCAAGAAGGAAAGGAAATTAGAAAAATTTATATTCCAAGCTAGAGCTAATGAGCATTGTTTAATTAATTGAAATGAAAGTAACCCAGACATTGGTTCATGAGTTCAGACTAACACGAATCAGTTCCATCACAAAGTACATATTCAACTCCTGCCAGGCACAAGGCCCAGTGAGGGTGGGAAACTGAGCAGGACCTTCAGACTTGTCTTTCCTC
>PVKB01003587.1:0-170000 GCA_004027205.1 Ctenodactylus gundi | reverse complement strand
CATTTTATTTTTAAGGTAATGTATAGAGGTAGAGGTAAGAGATTGAGCTCCAGAGCTGGATGGTTGGATTTCAGTTCCAGTCTACCTCTTATAAGCTTTATGATTTTGGACAAGTCACCTAACTCTTTTCCTCTGGTTTTTCAACATGAAGTGAGGATGCTTGATATGACTCACTACGTTTTGTGTAGAGAGAGTGTGTGTGTTTCTGGGGAATGGCCCATTTTTATTTTTGATTTTGAGGTAAGGTCTCACGAATTTGCCTAGGCAGGATTGAAACTTAACATCCTTTGGTTTCAGAAGGTTGAGTTTGAGCTGAGGATGGCAGGTCTGGGCTGGGACAACTCCTGAGCATCTGGAAATGTGGCACTTAAACTTGGGAAGGAGTTTGGGACCTCAGTCAGGAAAGCTGAAGCCTTGTGCATGTACCTGATGTCTAATGAAGGGAGTGGAGTAGAAACTAAAGCTTAGGCACAAATTTGGACAACGTGAACACTGATGAGACTTGTCACCTCTTTCCCCAAAGCTCTAGGTTATTTGGTTTCAGTTTGGCCTGGATATCAGGGCCTGGAGGAATGGCTCAGCAGCTTCCCTTCTGCAACTCAGCTTTCTTTTCCTTATGGAAGGAAATGTCCTCAGGGACAATAATATTTCAGTTCTTTTTTATTGTTCTTGAAACCAGACTGTAAAAATAGGTATGTCTTCTCACTTCTCTCAGATTTAATTATGACCCCTCTAATGCTTAGGGAAGTTGGTAGGAAGAATAAAGAAGGAAACAGATCATAAAGTGGGGTAGTATGGGCAAAGGCAACTCATCTTTCAGTGTCTTTAGAAGAGGGTGAAGGAATGTGTTTGATCACAGAGAAGAATCTAAGGGATGATGAGGGTTAAGAGAAATACAGAAGGGGATTGGATGGGGCGCAGCATAGAAGTTGGGGAGAAGGTGGCTTGGTTAGTTCTGTATTCCTGCAGAGAGAAGAGCGTGTAGAAAATGAATCTGACCACTGGGAGTGTGGTAGTTACAAAAGTTTGTATAGTCCCTGTATCCAAAAAAACAACTAAATAAAAAACCTTTGGCCAGGCCCAGTGGGGCAGACCTGTTATTCTAGAACTCTGAGAGGCGAAGGCCAGAGAATCATAAGTTTGAGCCTAGTGTGATCAATTTAGCAAGACCCTGTCTTAAAATCAAAAATGAAAATGAGCCATGAACATAGCTCAAACTGAAGGTCCAGGGCTGGATCCCCAGTAACACACACCCACACACTTTTAATCATCCTAGCCATTGGCCGTGCAAAGGCCCGTGCAGCGTACATTGGAAGTTTGCAGTTCGGGCTCTCCTAGCCTCATCTTCCATTCCCTCTGAACATGTCTTTAGATGCTCATATTTAAGAGCTAGCTGAGCCTGCTCATCTCCTGAGACTCTAAGGAACATTCATTTGCATTTCTCAAAATCTATACTGCTGGCTAGGTACTCCACATGATGCAGATGGTGAAACTGACCTGCAAACCAAGGTTCGTACTAAATTATGTCAGGACAGTGTGTTAAGAAACATGCTGAAATAGACATCTGAAGTCAAACCCAGGACTGGGAGATGGACGGTCCTCAGGACACATCTGACTCCCATCGGAGACAGTAGAGGATTGTAGGTTAGCTTACAACATTGGCTGTAAAATCGCAGGGCTACTGTGGGCACTCAGAGCACAAGTTGATACTTTTGTCAGGAAGAATGTTTAGAATTCCAAGTCTTTCACCATAGAGTTCATTGTATTTGACCTCTTAAAAATAAGTCCTTAAAAATTCAAAGCTAAAGAAGTGTTAGTGATTTCTTTAAGACATTCTAAGACAGGGGACAATGCTAGGAAGAAGGGACCTGTTTGTTATGATTGGCAGGAGGAGGAATTTGACTGTGTTTAATTTGTATTGTGTTAGAAAAGAAAGCCAGAATGCTTTCAGAAAACCTGAGTCTGTGTCTGTTGTATAAGCCCTTAACTCCATTGAGCTTGGTTAGTCTTACTTTTTGAGAATCTTATTTTTTTTTAATGTTTGATTTTTCTAGATTTTCTTTCAGTACCAGGCATTGCTAATTTCTTCCTTCTGGCAGCTGCTGTGATTAAAGGCTGATCACAGGCCCATGGAATCCCTGTTGGGGGCTCACTCGGGCATCACAAAGATCTCAGAATTACAATCTTACCACAGAAAATAATAGCTGTAAAAAATTAGTTTTCTAGTGAGTGGGGCTGGTTTTGATCTCTTAAATTTGGGTTTATATCCATCCCCTTCTGCTTGTTTCCTTCTAATCTTCAAGGCAAAAAGGAGAAAGGTGTGAAGTCCTAAGCCGTAAGTCTGTTTATAGCTGTAATTCCCTTCCCCATCTTGGCAGAGTTTGGTACTCTAATAAACACAGTCTATGGTCACGTGGAATCTGGCTCTTCTCTACCTCACATGTTATGGCTTTGAACGTCAAGAGTTTTCTTGGATTCTTTGCCTTGTGTTTGGAGACAACAAGAATTAATTGCGCACCTACTCTGTCTGAGGGGTTCCTGGGTGTCTCTAGAGGCCAAGGTTAAGTCTTGTCTTATTCTTCAAAGTAGTGTGGTTAAAAGTGCAAAGGCATTTTTGATTGGTTTTCTTTGGCAATTATTTTTAACCAGAAGTAACCTATATGAAACTTTTACGTTCATCAAATGTTCCCAACCATTCATGAGGGTCCTTTCCTTTTGATTTTAGAAAATAGTATGTTTACTTTCTTCGTCCTTAAAACAAGCCTCTGAAAAGCAAATATTACTTTAGGTATACCATGATTAAGGTATGAAAATATTCATCGCTTAATAATCACTACTATTGGTAAGCCAAACGTTTTAACATTGCTTCATGATGAATGCTCAGTTTTGCACAAACAGAAGGCCTTATTTTCTTCATTTCACAAATGAAGAAACTGAGGCTCAAAAGATGAATTAACTTTCCAAAGATCATACAATCAATTGTGGCCAGGATTTCAGTCTGAATCTGTTTTAATCAAGGTTTTAACCACCAAAATGCTGTTTTGTATACTTTAAGAAGAATTCCCCAAAATTTTACTTTATTGTTTTTATTGAAGTATTTGAAAAGTTACAGTTGAGCACACGTGCTTTCTGTCTATACTTGTGAAACTGTGGCTTTACTTTAGGTTTCTAAAAAAAAGTCCCTCACTGTTGTACCTTGCTGGCTTAAGTTACTTGCATACATAAAAGCCTATAAAATGAAACAATTAGGTGATTTGGAGAATAAATGTCCCTAAAACTATACATTATGCTAGTAAAATTGAAAAATTTAGGCATGAGCTCATTATTGAAGCTTCCATGTAGAAGAACACACATTCACGCTGTAGGGGGAGATAAACCTGGGATTGCCCAGAGCACTTTATTCATGTATGGGATAGAAGTGTCCAGACCTTGGAGCTAGGGTTTGTACTTATCAAGGCAAATACTGTATGTTCAGTGGGTACACTGTTTGCAGTGCGGTTCTCTGCATTTCCATACCTGAAAATGGAAAAAGGGAATAAGGGTGGCAAATTCAATTCTTTCAGAAGCGTGTGATTTGAGCGCACATCTCAGTGCACATCTCCAGAGTAGGAAGATATCTTGCAAATCAATACAACTGTTGCTTCTTAGCTGCACAAGAGAAAACCCGGTTATTCCCTTCTCGCCCTCCCACACCCCCAGACTACACCCATAAATAATAGTGTTTGCAAGAGGGCCCGAGCTCCTACATGGGGAGACTGCTGATGCCAGGCGCGCCCACAGAGGTCCTATTAGGCTCTTAGAGAACCCCGAGGCCAGGACGCTCTTGTCTCTCGATGTTTACAAAGCTAGGGAAGCCGCGCCTGGTGGCACAGGCCTGCATTCCCAGCACTCTGGGAAGCTGAGGCAGGGGGATTGTGAGTTTAAGTCCAGCCTGAGCAACTTAGAAAGTCTCTGCCTCAAAATAAAAATTTAAAAATTAGCTGCACATGTAGCCCAGCATGAAGTCTCTGGGTTCACTCTCCAGCATCAAGAAGAAAATCTTGTAAAATATGGCTTTGAAATACAGGAATACCATATTCAGTTTACAGTTTAATCAGCAGAGAAAGGGAACGGTACTGAAGGGGTACACGATCCAGAAGTTAACGTAGAAGACGGGACCCCTGAGTGGTGGCAGCCCAGGATTCGTCACTCTGTATCATCTGGGCTCCTTGCGCTCAGTGGTGGTGACAGATGGTTCTCTCTGTCTTATTTCCAACTGGGCCAGTGGAGGCTGCCAGCACTCTGGATTTGAAGTATGACCCTAAAACTGTGTTTGAATTCTCTCTGATTCACTTGGCTCTGGAAGTACTGTGTTTATTGGGGCTATACTAGCTTAGGCCAATACTTTTCCTGCAGATTCACAGAATTGTAAACTTTTGGGCTAAGAATGTAGCCCAGCAGGGGAACAAGGGTTTGTGTGTGCAAGGCCCAGGGTTCTACCCTGAGCACCACAAAAAAATAACTTGTAAACTTTCAAATGGGCAGGACTTCTTAAAGCATTAATGTTCTGTCAGTATCCCATCTACCCTTTCAGTAGGTGGTCTTGTTGGTTCTACCCCAGAGATATCTCTGGAATCTGGAATTTTCCAAGAGTCTTCATGGACACATCTTACTTCTAATGTTTACCATCCCTCTCCGGGACCAAGGCAACAACTTTTGAGGAACCCTTGACGCTCCACCTCTGATATTGGGCTCACGTCATCTCACCACCCTCTGTCAAGTTGATGACAGACTCTGGCTCAGACTTCTTTGGGCAGTTAGTTAGCCTTCCAAGACATCTCTCTTCTGCTGTCTCCGCTCCTCACTCCACCTCTGTTCTTACCACCATGAAGTCCTCATCTTCTCTGAGAGCACAAGGTTGTCTCATACTTCTGTATATTTTCCCCTTCTGCCTAAACTACCTCCTCCTCCCCTCCTCCCCTTCTCCCCCAGGACCTCCGCCTCTGGCCAACTTGGAAGAACCCGTTTCATGATCCCCTTTCAACTCCAGCTCTCCAGCCTGCTCCCTGGTGTTCCCACAGCACAGGGCTTCGGCCAGTGATTGGAATTCTCCTACCCATCCATCTCCAGACTCGGAACACATTGCCTGGCTCACAGTCAGCCTGGACTGCTTAGGGAATGAAGCTGGATTGTCCTCTGACTTAAACAGTCATGAAAAGATTCATCACAAAGAGTTTTGTTACATTTCAAGAATTAAACATATCTACACTTTCCTGGGATGTAAATTATAACTTCGTTCTTACTCCAGCAGCCCTGGCTGTCAAAGATTTCTCAGACTTTCTCTTTTTTCGTTTCTCTCCCATCTCCAGCAGCATTTCATTCTGTTTCATGACTACAATCTTTTAAAAATAATCATTCCCTCTTTAGGTTTTGCCAGTTCAAAGTAAGTAAAATTTATAGTCCTAGTAAATAAAAGGCTGTTATTGGCACGTTCAGTGCCAGGAATCGCTCTCTCTTCCAGAGCTGTTGTACTGACTTTTGTGTAGACTAAAATTTTGTCGAGTGTTTTCCTTAACCTCATTTCATTGGGTCTCTCTTCACTTTTAGTTTGGTTCCTTACTTAATTGAAATAGACATTAGAGCGTGGGAAGAACTGAAACTTTATTTGGGCAGAAATAGACTTGGGGAGACCAAAGTTAGCATAGGCCAAGACCCACGTGAAGGGTCTTGGAACAAACAGGAAAGTGGTGGTTGTAAATTTTGAATTTAAAGGCATTAGACCCAGGGCGGGTCCAGAGATGGCCATGGACATTTATACTTTGCTAATAAATTTGTAATATTCTAACAGTGCTCTAAAAAAAAAAGACTGATGGCACACTAATGAATACAAACTTTCTTTGTGCCTTCAAGCATTTTTGTAATTAAAGCTAATGATGTAAAACTTTTAAAAGATCTTGTTACATATTTACGTAATTAAATGGCCCTTATAAAAGATGATGCTCCAGCATTCTAGGCCAGGACAAGAATTCCCCAAAAAAGAGCTGTGAGTCACTCTCCACTGATTTGCGACCACGCATTTTGCTGTATTTTCTTTCCATGGACCTCAACCTGATTTTCTCAATGGAATTGTACCTTCAGCTAGTTACCACCCAGTCATTGATACAGTCGCCTGAACAACAAATGTGCCCACTAAATATTAGGTCATTAAACTTACTATACTTGGAAATAAATCCCCTTATAGGTGAAATGATTCGTCATGAATGTGCATCCCTGCCTGTTCTTTAGTTACTACCAGTGAGTCATTTTATTCTCTAGGCAAAACCGAAATCATGACCCAACTTTAAAGCTTAATTGCCAGTGAAATCTTTCTTTCATTTGTAATATTTTCACTGAAAGAACCATGGCTCCCGATTTTTGAGTGGCTGTTTATCCTTTGTGTGTTGGTGGTACTAGAGACTGAGCCTTCCCACTGAGCTATATCCTTAGCCCAGGCTGGGTTTGAATTTACCATCCTCTGGCCTCAGCCTCCCAGTGTGCTGAGCTTGCAGGCCTGTGCCATCATCTCAGGCTAGGATAACCCACTTTGTCCTTTAAAGGGAGCCCATCTTCTCAGTGTCAGAGTCCCTTTGAAAAGAAGGAGAGTGGGATTTCAGGGAGAGCAAAGAAAACACCTGCTGCTAATCCCTGCACGCAAGTGGGGGCTACGGGGCCTGGAGCAGCCGCCGCAGCTGTGAGTGTGGAGGTTGCCCTGGGCTTTGCACCCGTCTTGTGCTGGCAGGTGCTGGGACGCCATGCTGTCTGCTGAGGAACACCCATGTTAGAAGCCACCGTATTTATTGCCCATTTGTGGATGTAAATTTTCATGCGTCCGTGCGTTAAGCGTCCTTGCACCGGGCACTCTGTCTTACAGAGTTAGAATTGATGCGTGTGACTTTTGCTCAAGTAGCTGGACTTAGAAAAGTTCTTTCTGTTTCTCACTGTAAAAAGGCTTTGACCTCAGACATGTCATGTAAGCGAGCAGAGTGCCTTCTGATGGCCTGGCCTCTGAAATCTCTAGAGCAAGACAAGCCGGACTAGAATAGGGAGGACCTTCTTAGAGGTGGAGGGGTTGTGAAGGCTGCCCAGGTGTCCGTGCCAACAGCTGGCCTCAAAGCAGCTGGATTTTCCGAGGGGCCTTTTTCTTACCACTACGAAAACGCTACTCTTTGGCACTATTCCATTCAGCGTTTGAGGTCAGGGACCCATCCCATCTTTCTAAATCAGCCTCTCCACCACATCCTTCACCGGTGCTTAGAACATTGCCTGGCTTTATAAAAGATATTCAACAACTGCTTGTGGCAGTCAAAAGCGATTCAACAGCGTTCAACAGCGCGTGACTTAGATCAAGGCTAGAGTCACCACGGCGTCACTTGACGTTTTGACAGTAGACATGCCCTCCCGGCGCTTTCCATGCCTCTCCTTTGCCCTAGCAACAGTAGAATCCTGCTTGTATTATCACATTTGTGCACATTTGTATGTGCAAAAATAATCAAATAAATTGCTCAGATTTTAGTTTATAGAGGTAGACCCGTAGACCATGCTCACTACTTGATTTACTAAACATGTTAATGACAATAGTTAAGATGTACTAACTGTACAAAGGAGAAAGAATATTCTTAGCTTCTCGTTTCCAGTGGCAAAATGATTTGGGGATTAAGAGAGAGGCGGGATTCGTCGTGCTAATTTTTGCCCCCTTCTCCTTCCTGCTCCCTGTCTGAGTCTCTTACTGAGAGCCTGAGGTCTGAGGACCAGTGTCCAGGACACAGTGAAACGCAGAACTAGTGACATTGCAGAAGGTCGTGCACTAGATACATGGGCACGACCTAACAGCCCAGTTCCAGATCCATGTTCCAGCACTTAGTAAAAACCATTTAAAGCTGCGTAGATAGGACTAAGGTAAGATTTGGATTCTATTTTTGGAGTGTCCTAGAGGATTATCATAATACTTTTCTCATTGCATTATGGGGACAATTCAGGGCACTAGCAGGTGAAAGTTCTTTGTTAATGGTTAAATATACAAAATATAAGACGTGACGTGTTTATGAATTTCATAATAACATCACATCGCTTACTGGAAAGCCACCCTTGAGAATAGGACTTTGCTGTGGTTCCTCTGTGGCTTAGACTTAGCAGAAGGTATTTTGATAGGTGGGTCATGGCTGAGTTCCCACCGGCATTAACATAACGGTCATCTCTACGTTGTGAGATAGGTAATTTACAAGTATTGTGACTTTACCCCCTGCATGGACTTTCCCTTTAGAACCCAGCTCAGCTAAAAATGAAAAGGAGAGGTTAAGAGTGAGTCAGAAATGCTCCCGTTTTTATTTAAGATTGCACTGAACCACAAGACATAGCTTTATTTTTAATAAAACTAGAAAAACAAACCATAGAGGCTGCTTCTATAATTAGCCTTTCCTGCTGGGATTTTTTGTTTGTTTAAATGTAAAAAAAAAAATTCAATATGATTGAAGAATGAAGAAGAAATTTCTAAAAGAGCCATAGCTAGCTAGCTAGACTGATAGGCACATGGTCACCTGATTTATGGTAGAGTAGCACAGTGCCACTTTGGAGAAAAGATAAATTTGTGACACACACTATTAGCCTGGTAGCTACACTAGGGGAAAACCGTCTTGGTGTTTACCTCACACCCCACACCAAACGTGATATAGTAACAACAGTTCTCAGTGAGCTCAGGTCTGTACAGGAGGGACAATAAAGTTTTTAGAATAAACAGTCTCAACATGATGTTGGTGCAGTGAGATTTAATGGAACATAAAAAAGAATAACTGTGAAGAGAAGAAATGTTACAATTAAGAACTTCTGTTCATGAAAAACATTTTAAAATAATGTAATGTCAGCACACAGAGTGGAAAAATACACCTGCCATAGGTATAGCTGATAGGGATCCGTTCAGAGTGTGTAATAGCTCCACATTCTTATTCATCTGAGTCTCCCCAGGTTTTTATTAGTGTTAATTCAAAATATGCAGTGGTTACATTAAACCTGAGGGTTTGGAGGCTGGAGGAATGGCTCAGAAGTTAAAGCACTTGCCTAGCAAGCTCAAGGCCTTGGGTGCAATTTCTCAGCACCATATAAACTGGGATTATAGGCATACAACTACAATCCTGGCACTCAAGAGGCTGAGGCAGGAGGATCGCCATGAATTTGAGATCAGCCTGAGCTCCTTAGTGAGTTCAGGACCAGCCTGGGTTACAGTGAGACCCTGTCTCAAAAAATAAAATAAGAGTTCATACACATACATACCACATCAACTTTAACCACCTCCCTCACCCCTCCCCTCTTTTCCCCATCCTCCCCCCTCTCTGCATCCCAAAATCTCACCAGCTCGATTATTTATTTATTTATATATTGGGTTTCTCATATTAGGTAAATCGTCTGATACTTGATCTTCTGGGTCTAATTCACTTAACTAAGCATAAAGGTCTCAAGGTATAGCCACTTCATGACAGATGACTCAATCTGTCTGTCTTTATGGCAGAGTAGTACTTGACTGTGTAGACATATCACATGTTCTTTATTCGTTGCTCTGTTGATGGATATTTTCATGTCTTCCACGTTTTAGCTGTTATCAGCTGTGCTGCTGTAAACACGTGTGTGCATATATTTCTGTTACACGGTGGTTTTACCTCTTTTGGACTGAAACCCAGAAGAGAAATTGCTGGGTCAAATTACGTATCTATTTTTAATTTTTTTGAGACATCTCCATACTGCTCTCCACAATGGTTGGACCAGTTTGCAGCCCCACCAGTAATGAAAAGGGTTCCTTTATTTCCCCTGCATGCTTGCCAGCATCTGTTGCCTTTTGAGTTCTTCATAGAAGCCATTCTCACTGGGGTAAGATGGCATCTCAGTGCTGCTTTGATTTGCATTACTCTAAAGGCTAAAGATGTCGAACATTTTCACATGTATTTGTTGGCCATCTGTGCTCCATCTTCTGAGAACTGTCTAGTCCTTTCATTTGCCCATTTTTCAAATGGGCTTTTTGAAAAATCTATTTTTCTTCAGTTCTTTAAATGTTGAAGTCATTAGTCTCCTGTCTCGGTATATATAGTAACCGAATTTTCCCCCATCCTATCAGTTCTCCCGTCACTTTGTTTTCTCCTTTGATGCACAGAAGCTTTTTAATTTGATGTAATCCTAATTGTTCATCCTTGGGGTTACTTCTGTTGTGTCTGGTGTTCTTTTGAGAACGTCTTTGCCCGTGCCTGTATCTTCAAGAGCTTTGCCTATTTTGTCCTCCAGGAGGTTCAGCGCTTCCATTTTGCTATCTAGGTCTTTGATGCACTCTGGTTTTGATGTTGGTACATGGTGACAGGTGTGTGTGTAGGTTGATTATTCTGCATGTGGATAGCCAGTCCTCCCAGTGCCGTTGATTGAAGAGGCTGTCCTTTCTCCAATATATGTTTTGTCCCCTTCATTGAAGATTGGATAGCTGAGGGTATTTGAGGCTGTTTCCACATTCCCGGTTCTGTTCCATTCGTCAACCTGTCTGTTTTTGTACCAATATCATGTGGATTTTTTTTTAAATTACTGTTGCTTTTTCATGTAACTTGATGTCCAGAATCTTGATGGCACCTCCTTTTGTCCTATTTCTTAAGATTGCTTTGGCTGTACTAGGTCTCTTTTGGCTCCATATAAATTTTAAGATTTTTTTCCAATGCCATGAAAAATGTTGGTATTTTGATAGCAACTGTATTGAATCTGTGTATCAGTTTTGGCAGTATGGCCATTTTGATATTAATTCTGCCTCCTCAGGAATAAGGGATATCTTTCTGTTTTCTAAAATTCTCTTCATGTTCTTTTTTTCAGTGTAATACAGTTTTTATTATAGAGGTCCTTCACATCTTTGGTTAGGTTTATTTCTAGGTATTTAATATTTTGTGGGATGGGGGAGGAGCTATTGAAAAATGGGATTCCTCTTCTTATCTCTTAGTGAATTTTTAGTGCATGGGGATGCTATTGTTATAATAATTTTGTATCCTACACGTTGGATTTGTTGATTAGTTCTAAGAGTCTTCTGTTGGGAGTTTTATAGAGAATCATGTCATCTGCAAATAAGATAATTTTACTTTTCAATGCGTATTTCCTTTATTTCATTCTCTTCCCTGACCTGACTAGAATTTGGAATACTATATTGAATAGGAATGGTGAGAATGCACAGCCTTGTCTTGATCCTGTATTAAGCAGAAATGCATTTAATTTTTGCCCATTTGATATAATGCAGCTAGTAGATTTGGTGTAAATGGGTTCTATCAGTTAGAGGTAAGGTCCTTCTATAATTATTTTTGTCAGGATTTGTATTATGATGGATGTTGGACCTTGTCAAAGGCTTTTTTTTTTTGTATCTGATGAGATTATTGAGTAGTTTTTTTGTTTTTTCTTTTATGTTGCATATTACCTTAATTGAGTGACATATATTGAACCATCCTTGCATCCGTAGGATGAAGCCAACTTGATCATGGTGCATGATAGTTTCAATGATTTGTTAAGCTCTATTTGTCAGTATCTAATAGAGGCTTTTTGTGTCTATGTTCATTAAGGAAATGGGCCTTTAGGGGTTTTTTTTTCCCCTTGTTAAGTCTTTGTCTGATTTTGATATTTGGATAATAATCACTTACAGAAAAGGGTTTGACATGTTCTGTCTCTTTCAACTTTATGGAACAGTTTGAGAAAGATTGGTGATAAGTCTTCTCTGAAGTACTGGTAAAATTATACAGTGAATTCATCCAGTCCTGGATTTTAGGTAGGTAGAGATTTATAGGTAGATTTGTAGGTAGAGACTTTATTACTGCCCTAATATCAATACTAGTTATTGGTCTATTCAGAATTTTTACGTATCTTAATTCCATTTTGGTACCTTGTATGTATCTATGAATTTATCCATTTATTCCAAATTCTCTAATTTGTTGGCATATCAGTTTTTAAAATAGTTCCTTATAATTTTCTGAATTTCAGCAGTGTCTATTGTTGCTTCATCTTTTTAATTTCTAATTGCATTGATATCTTTTTTCATTCCTTCTTTTAGTTAGTTTGGCTAGAGGTTTATTAGTTTTATCTCTTCTTTTGAAGAACAAACTCTGATTCAGTGATCTTTTGTGTGTGTGTGTGTGTGTGTGTGTGTGTGTGTGTGTGGTTTTTTGTTTCAATTTCTTTAATTTTTGATCTGATTTATATAATTTTTTTCTATGACTTTGGGTTATGTGTTGTTCTTGTTTTTATATGACTTTGAGGTGACTCCATAAGTTATTTGATTTTGCTCTATTTTTTAAATATGTGCATTCCTAGCTATAAATTTCCTTCTTAGTGATGCTTTCATTGTGTCCCAGAGCTTCCATTGTCATCTGACTCTGGGAATTTTAAAATTTCTTTCCTGGTTTCTTCTATGACCCATTGTTTTTTCAATAATATATTATTTAGTTTCCATACATTTGTTTGGTTTCTATAGTTTGTTTAGCTATTGATTTATAGTTTTATACCTCTGTGACCTGAGAGTATGCAAAAAGTTATTTCAATTTCTTCATACTTATTTTAAACATGCTTATGGCCTACGATATGATCTATTTAGTTGTATGTACACATACACAGGGTATATTATGTATGCCATGAGGTCTAACCAGTAGCACAACTTGATACAAGATGTGAACAATTTATAAAAGAAGCAAAAGGCAATAAATGTATTAAAAGGGTTCAACTTTCCATTGGAAAAATACCATAGTAAAACATATAAAATTACTGTGCCCTCATCTGAGCATGTAAAATGAAAAAAATAAAAAGAGTAAGTTTTAGTGATGAAGTAGAACGAGAGAGAACAGGAACACCATTCTCAATAGCCCCTTATAGATGCAGTGTAAACTGAAGGAACCAAAAAGAAAAACTATTTGTCTATAGATCGGTCTCCTTAATGAATATGGACGCAAAAATCTTCAGTAAGATTCTAGCAAATAGAATCCAGCAAGTAACCAGAAAGATCATACACCATGATCATGATCAAGTGGGCTTCATTCCTGGGATGCAAGTTTGGCTTACCATATGTAAATCAAATATGTAATGAAGCACATTAACAAAAACAAGAACAAAAATTGCATGATCTTCTCAATTGATGTAGAAAAGGCCTCTGACAAAATCCAACATCCATTCATGATAAAAACCCTGACAAAAATAGGTACAGAAGGGCCATAACTCAAACTGATAGAAGCCATTTATGCAAAAGCTACTGAAAATATCAGTAAATGGGGAGAAATTGAAAGCATTCTCCCCTTAAATCAGGAACATGACAAGACTATCTGGTTTCCCCACCCCTATTCAGCATAGTACTTGAAACTCTTGCCAGAGCAATTGGGCAAGAGAGTGAGGTAAAGGGAATATGCATTGGAAAGGAGGAAGTCGAACTGTCCATATCTGCAGATGATAGAATTATCTACACAGAAGAGTCCAAAAGTTCTACCACAAAACTCTGAAAAATAATAAATTCAGCCAAGTTGCATGATACCAAATCAAAACTAAAAAAGCAATAGCATTCCTCTACGCTAACAATGAACTCACTGAGAAAGCACTCAAAAGTATAATTCCATTCTCGATAGCCCATCAAAAAATTAAATACCTAGAAGTAAACCTAACCAAGGAGGTGAAGGACCACTGCAAAGAAAATTATATTATACTGAAGAAAAATTGAAGAAGGCATCAGAAAATGGAAAGCCATTCCTTGTTCTTGGATAGGCAGAAATAGTATAGTCAGAATTACTGTTCTGCCCAAACTCATATACAGGTTCAATGCAATTCCTATCAAAATACCAACAGCTTTTTTGCAGAACTTGAAAAAATAATCCTTAAATTCATTTGGGACCATATGAGACCTAGAATAGACAAAGCAATCCTGAGCAACAAGACAAAGACAGGTGACATTACAATTCCAGACATCAGGTTATATTATAAATCAACAGTTATAAAAACTACAGGGTACTGGCATAAAAACAGACAGGTTGACCAGTGGAACACAACTGAGGATGCAGAGACAAACTCAACTATCCTCAGCTACCTGATCTTTGATAAATGAGCCAGAAGCATACACTGGGAAAAGGACAGCCTCTTCAACAAATGGTGCTGGGAAAACTGGATATCGACATGCAGAAGAGTGAAGCTAGACACGCACCTGTCACTGTGCACCAAAATCAAATCCAAGTGAGTTGAAGATCTAGATATCAAAACAAAAACAACCTTCTGGAAGACAAATTAGGCAAAAACCTAAGGGATCTAGGTGTTGGCAAGGACTTTCTTAACAAGACACCCAATGCAAAAGAAACCCCCAGAATCAATACATGTGATTATATCAAATTAAAAAATTTCTGCACAGCAAAGGAAATTATCAATAGAAGAGAGAACTGACAGAATGGGAAAAAATTTTCACTACCTTTTCCTCAAATGGGAGGCTAAGAACTAGAACATACAAGGAATTGAAGATAAACAGAACCTTCAAGTTCAAAGACCCAATTAAAAATGGACAATGGAAATAAATAGGCAATTGTTGGATGACGAAGTTCAAGTGGTCAGTAAATCATGAAAAGATGTTTAATATCCTTAGCCATTAGAGAAATTCAAATGAAAGCATCACTAAGATCTTATCTAATTCCATAGAGAATGGCATGTATCAGGAACTCAAACAGCGATCAATGCTGGTAAGGCTGTGGGGGGAAAGGAACCTTCTTACACTGCTGGTGGGATTGTAGACTGATAAAACCAGTACGGAAATTTCTCAAAAGACTGAAAAGAAATTTCTTTTTTAATCCAGTGATACTTTTTCTGGTACCAATAGAGGCTTCCAAAGAATTAAAAGCATCATCTAAAAGAGATATATGTACACCCATGTTCACAGCAGCACAACTAATGATAGCTGAAATATGGAAGATGCCAAAATCCCCATCAACAGACCAGTGGATACCATACACTGTGATATAGGAACACAGTGGCATACTACTCATCTATAAAGACAGATAGTTTTGAGACTTTCATGGGTAAATGGATGCAACTCGAGACCATCATGCTCAGTGAAGTGAGTCAGACACAGAATGTTAAATGTCAAAAAAGTTTCTGTAATATGAGAAACTCAGAATACAGTCACTTCATACAACTAAATGAGGGGTAGTAGGAGTTATGGGGAGGGGAAGAGGGTGGGTGAGGGTCAGAAAGGCGGAGGGAAAGGGTTTGTAACTGACATGATACTTATGCACAAAACACTCAAGTTTAATGTAAACATGTCTCACATATAAACATTGATAAAATGGGAAACAAAAGAAAAAGTATTTACTAAAACTTAGATGTACTCTTATTACTTTAAAGTTCCTTTCCTACATATACACTCAACAGAAACTTATACAATTTTCCCCCAGCTCATATATGAGGGTTTCATTGGAGCTCTGTATGTAGCAGCCAAGACTGCAAACTCTTGGGAACGAATGGCCATCGACACTGGGATGAATAAACTATAGTGCATGCATATGATGGGATATGATGCAACTGCAAGGGCAGTCTACAGCTACGCAACGAATTATGAGTAAACTCCACACATGTTGAGCGGAACAGGCCAGACACCTACGCTGAGTTACTTTATGTAAATATAAAATTAGACGAATCAGCCTCTGCTGTCTGAGGTGAGAGTAGTGACCCCTATTAGTAAAGAATAGTGATGAGGACATGTCACAATAAGAGTTTCTGACCTGCCTGAATTTTTCTGATGCTTTAGCTGGGCTCTACTTCAGTAGATATGTTCAGCTTATGAAAATCTATCCAGTATATTTATATAAGTATATATGCATGTATGCCTACTCACACACTTGTATGTTGTGCTTTTTTATTTTCTAATTATTACGATCCTATTTTAGAACTAAATTCCTTAGAGAAATCTGTATCCTTCGCATAAATCTTCCAACTGACCTTGTAGATCTCTTCAAGCTTTTTTTAATTACTTTTTTTCTCTTTCTGTCTTTTTTTTAGGGCCCCCCTGGTCCAAAAGGTGATAAGGTAAGAAAATGTGTAGTAAAAACTACATTAATGGGAATGTTCATTGTCATGTCTTAGACTGGGTCATATTTTGATCTTTGAAACAAGCATCACATGTAGATTTTGGCTAAAGCTATCATCTTCCTACTTTACAGGGAGAACAAGGTGATCAAGGACCCAGGGTAAGTTGTTCTCTTCTATCGTGGGCAGAAAATGAGTTTTCAGTTCCAGATTTATCAAATGGAAGTGCCCCGATATCTTAACTGCCTTTGTGCTACATGAGTTAGTAATGGCCCACAAAGCACATAATATATCTTTTGCATCATCGTCATTTGATGCCTTGATGTGATCTACAGTAATTAGATCAACAGCCAAAATCGCTTCTGAAAGTCACCAGCATCCACCTTTCTAATCACTGGTGGGTCTTCTTATTTGCATGCCTTGTTTTGCAACAACAACAACAAAGCCATATGGAATTCTTGAACTTGGCCTTTTTCTGTAGTTACACTTGACGTGCTATTGCATAAGTATGTTTTATTATAGATAAAAATATTGATGCATTTTTTCATATTGTTCTTTGTCGTGTTTGAATAATATTTATTTGCATTTCTTGTTTTCTAAATGTATGTCTATGCAGATGAAAGGTGTGGTGTGACTTAGTTTAGCATTGTGGCAGGAAGGTCATTCTTCTTCTCAAATGTGGTCCTTTAAACCATTCTAACCAATAGTGAATGCTTTGTTGTTACCTTGGTGGTGCCAAGTCCTCTGCTTCACATCTGTGCCTTATTACCCAAATGTTCAGACATACTGTTCCAATGATGTAGTGGCTCTGTTCAGACATACCTTTCAATTTTCTCATGTCACTATGCACAACAGCGAGTAATTGGTTGAAAAGAATGATTTTTTACAGTGAAAAAGCACATTGAAAGCTTTCAGGTTAAAAACAGAAACTATGTAGGTCTTTGTGTAAGACGTACTATACTTAATTTATTATTGAATTGATTTATATGGCAGAGGGTTTTTTGTGAAAGATGCAGTTGATGCAAATTTGAAGGCGTTTGTATTATCTCGTCATGCTTCTTAAAGTCGATAAAGGTAATGCTGTGACTCTTTTCTTGCTAGCCTACATTCTTCCTCTAGAGATATGGATTCTACCTGAGCATTTTGGTCCTGGGGCAGTTGTTCTAGCTGCTGCCTAGCTTCAAGCTAAAAGATTATCTCAATGGTCAAGGAAATCAAATCCTATGATCTCTACTATCATAGATGAGAATGGAATAAAACTCACATAAGCTTAAGTAATTAGAATACAGCCACTTGCCGTGTGGGTGGTGATTGTTTCACATGGCCTGTCTCCACATACTGAGCGTCTTTCTATGTCCCAATATCACAATCACACAAGTTACCCTTTCTAGGTAAGAGGGAAGCTGTTTCCATTCTGAGAAATCTTCCTTTGGCAAAGGGAGTGGATGGTGGTTCACAGTTTAGCTGTCATCGGGCTGCATGCAATCCTTATTTTCAAAAAGGTGTGTTGGCTTTCATCGTTACAAAAAGTGATGAGGGATTATAAAGGAAGGCCAAGTTTTCAGGATGAAACCTGAAACCATCTGAAATTCACCTGGTTTCATGTTGCATTACAAACGAAGCCCTGGACCCGGTTCCTTGAAAGTTTGGCCAAAGTTCATGAACTCCTTTGACAAACCCAGACTGCCTTTCATACAGATTTCAGCCAGTTTTCACACCGTCTGGGGCCAAGTTTCACACAACAATTCGGGGACCATTTAGCATCTTGAGTGGAAAGTGGCAAAAACTCATGCTGCTTTCTCTTGGATTTTCCTTTGTAGTGAAGAGGTTTTGGTTTAATTCGTAGTGCAGGATGAGTTTTCACCAGTCATACTCTGAAGGCCCGGGAAGGCTGATGGGAAGTAGTACAGTGATAACCTACTGAGTCGCTCCTCTGTCCTCACAAACCTCATTGGGAAATGAGAGTCAGATTCCACAAGATTCTAGAAATGTTTCTTTCTAGCAAAATAGTATCAGCTTGTTTATTTGAAAAAATATCATATAAAGATGCTAAAGGGAGGATTGTTCTATTTCTGGAAAATTTAGAAGTAGTTAAAATTGGGTCTTTGATTTTTAAGGAAAAATAATCCCTGAAGCTCAGTTTAAGCACATTGCCCCAGCTAAAGATGACTTTCTTAAGGTTTTTGTATTTGAATATTCTATTTTAATCCTAGTGTAGATTTTTTCCTTGAAAGGGCTTTACACAATAAGCAATGGACAAACAGACAAATAAACAAAACCAAATGCACACACCGCAGCTTTGTCATTCTTTTTGCCATTTGTTTCAAATGAATTATTTCTTCTCGTCATTCACTTTACTTATGGCCCTTCAAACTTCATGATTTCTGTTCTTTATTAGGTGACATTCCATTTGGGGACCCACAGTGCTTCCCTGGATGTCAGATCCTTTTTTTCCCTCTTTGGCTTCCCAAATGTTAAGAAGAATATAGTTAGCCACAATATGTGATGAAATCAGGAAAAGAGAAAAGATAACGTAGAAGTGAAGAATAGGAAACTATTTTGAAGTGCCTAGGTATATAATGAAGAACACATACTGAGCATCACCATGTTCCAGATGCAGTGCTTAATGCAGTGGAGATCTAAATATCTCCACCTCTTTTTCTTTGCTGCTGCTAAATTCAACCTACGACTGGGGTTGCTGTAGGCATCTTCCGGTTCAGCTTCCTGCTTCCACTCTTGACCCTATGTAATTCATTTTCTCCACAGCAGCCAGAGAGATCATTTTACATCGTAAATTAGATCACGTTACTCTCCATTTAAAGCCTTAGAGTGAAATATAAGCCACTGTGCGTGGTCTCCCTGGACCCACAAGGCCAGCCCTTGCCACCCCTCGCAGCCCCTCGTGACTGCATCACTTCCTCCTGCCCCCACGTGCCTACCCCCTGCTCCAGCCACGCCGCCCTCGGTGGGATCCCTAGCGTCTGCACACTCGTGCCCACCTCACTGGGTTCCCCGGTGCTCTCGTCTGCTCTTGGACTTCTCTCCCCCATGCTGGGGAGAGCTTCCCTCTCTGCGCTGTCTCACCTTGGGCTGATTCTGTTTTACTCATTTACTTATGTGCTGTGGTCTGCCTCTCCCCCCCTTTTAGGACACACACTCCGTTCTCACAAAGGAGGACTTGCCCTGTCGTCTTCGTATCATCTTCCCGTAGAATAGTGCACACTTGACTATTTGTTGAGTGTGTGTAGCGGTCATTAGAATGTCGTTCCTCCCCTCAAAATTGTGGCCTCAATAAGAAAACTGTGTGGTTGTTTGTTACATGCTGTAAACAGCTGTGTGAAACCATACTTAGAGCTAGGATTTGATAATGGCTCTTCTTTCAAAGACACAGTAAAGAGCAAAACATGACATTCCAGGAAAAGGGAGTAGTATAAGCACTATTATGATAAAAGAATTTTGAGAAATTCACTTAAAGAACAATAATGTTCCATATGCTAAAATATAGGTTAAATGTTGAAGAAATCATATCAACTTAAAATATTTGATGGAATTTATATTCTGGAGCATTTTGAATTTCTACAGTGAGAAGGCATTAGGAAGCCGGTGAATAATTTTGAGTACATCCATTTGTTCCCTATTAGCAAATGTTCATTATGAATTCTATTGCTGGGTAGTGTCTGTTGTAGAAAGGAATTGAAGAGATTAAAGGCAAGAACTAAGTAGACCAGGAAATTAAATCAGTTACCTTGGAAAAAGTCATAAAAATCGAGTCTGTGTTCAAGCTCTTTATAAAGAGAAAGAAAAAACATAGCCGTTGGGTAGCAAAATGGGAAAGTAGAAAGGCACAGATATGAAAATTGGGCACAAATCTTGTAGCTCATAGGTTGAAGGAGATGAAATTGAAGAAAGTCAAGGATGGGGCTAAAGTTTCTGGCTTGATACTTGATATAATGGGTCAGAAGAACCTGTAGGTGAAGCAGGATGAGTTGAATTGTAGGTATGAGGAATTTGCGATTTTGAAGAGATAGTTCATTGGAACAGAGCACAAGATTGGAATGTTGCAGTGGTATCATAACTAGGGGTGTCAAGTACAGAGATAAGCTGTTAAAGAGTCAGAAGTAAAACCATAGAGTCAGAAAATCAGTGGGGAAAGAAGGAATTGACCCTTCAGCAATAGTCACCATGAGAGAATGGGGTGAGGATGGAGTGTTACCCAAGAAGAGCCTTCAAAGAGGAAGCCAGGACACTATCATGTGTGAATCCCAACTCGGGAGGAACTATCTTAGACAAACAAGTTGCCAGCCAGAGTATCCCTAATGAAGATAAAGCCATAGCAATGAGGTCTACAGAAAGCTTTTGGATTTGGTAGTTTGGTGCCCTGGAACAAGGAAGTGCTTTCTGTAAAGTAGTGACAGTAGAAGTCAGATTTCATAAGGTTAGAGGGTAAATGGTATGAACATTGACTGTCTTCGGATACTGCTGATGGCGTGTCTTTTAATGCAGAATAAAGTAGGATAATTTTTTGGCACTAATTTTAGTCTACTTGGAGCCAATTTCAAGCTTACAATTTTAGGTATAAGGATAATAAATGTCAGTCTGGTTTTATTCTGTGGGGCATGGAGTGTTAGATTTCCACAGACAAATGCATGTTGGCATTAGATATGGACTCCCCCGCTTGGTTCTTTGAGGAGACGTCTGTTGTAGATTCACCACTGATTGTGATTTGCTTTTGCACGCATTGTGCTTCTCCAGTTGGGTCCTCAGTCTGGAGGCCTGAGATCGCTGCTGCCAGTCTCACGCCTCAGCCTGTTTCCCTTCACTGCCTCCTCAGTGCTCTGCAGTCCACGTATTGAACAATGGCAGTCCCTGTATTGACGCAGGGAGTGAGTGACCTGTGGAAAGGGAGGTGTAGGGGATTCCTTGACTGGATGGAAGTTGAACTAGAAAATAGTGCTTCACATAGTAAGTATCACTACTAATAGCTCAGTCTTCACTACTGACTTTCCTTGCTAGCCACCTTTTTAGGTCAGTTTCACCTTTTATCCCAAAGTCATGAAACAGTTCGGAGCAGTAAGTTATCAGAGAAGAACGTGAAGAAGAGCGAATGCATCAAGGAGAGGAGATCATCCACACAGGCTGGAGCCAGGCGGCACCAGAACCAAATTCTAGCTCTGCCCACTAATAAAAATGATGTATGACAAATTTATACTAAACACTCGCCAGATAGATGCTGATTGTCCTCGTATTTAACGTGAAGAATCTGGGGTGAAGTAACTTGCCTGAGTTGATAATTTGTAAGTGGAAGCGTGAGGATTTAGATCCGGCTCACTCACCCTCTAGCTCGTGGTATTTCCAGAGGACCGGGTGGCTTCCTTGTAAATGGAGCAGAAGCTATAAAGTCATCAACAGCAATGTGAAAGGTAGCCTGGCCTGGTGGTACATGCCTATAACCCAGCACTCTGGGAGGCTGAAGCAGGAGAATTGCTGCTTGGAGTCCAGCCTGGAAATGTAGCAACTTAGCTAGATTCTGTGACAGAAAAATAAAAGAATACATTAAAAATAATGTTGGGGGTGTCCCCAGCTGAGAAAGCCCTATGCTCAATGCCTAGTGCCACAAAACAAAACAGCAATGAGAAATGACCGAGTTCACAGAGCTACCTATTATTAAGGTAATAATGACAAATCATTTCGTGAGTTCTTAACGATTGTTTGAACACATAGCTTACTTCAGCAACCCTCTGAGCTAGGCTCAATGGTGCAGGCCTGTAGACTTAGCATTCTGGGAGGCTGAAGCAGGAGGATCACAAGTTAGGACCCAGAAAGGGCACCTTAGCAAGACCTGGTCACAAAATCAAAAATAAAAATGGGCTTGAGATGTAGCAGTGTGACAGCTGTGGGCTTGGTCACTAGGACCCCGAGAAAGTCCCTATGAAATAGTTTTGGTGTTCCCATTTTAGATAAGAGTAGGCCAAGACTTGTAAACATCTTGACCGAGATAAGTCAGTAGCAGAATCAGCGCTCTTGCGCCACCCAAGAAGTGACGGTCACCCAGACACGTTCTTGTTTTTTCAGTGCCGCCAGGTAGAAACTTGTCTGTCAAGATCCTGGCTTTCCCTTTGCTATTAGTAACCTCTTTCTTTAAGATGACCAGGTGAATGAAAGCTGCTCTCTACTGCTCAGAAGGCTGTTCACGTGTTCTGTGACTTATTGTTGTGGTTTTTTATTTTAATTCTGAGCTTCCTTGGCAAAAAAATTAACTTGTGTTTTTGATCAATTATTGAATTTCACTGGCAAATGTAAAGGCCTCTAGACCCTAGGGCTTTTTGTGCTCTCTGTTTCCACTACGCTACCACAGTCTGTCTTCTCCATTAAAGTGAACTTCTGTTTGCCCCTTTCCTGAGGGTGTCTGCCATCATCGTGAACCACAACCCTGGGAATCAGGGTGACTGACACCAGGGCTTTGATGATAATGGTTCATAGTTCTTTTCTCTCTATTAGTGACTTAAAAACTTAGCCTTAGAAAATAAACAAAGCTGTTTTAATATTTAGTAGTGTCCTTTTTGATTAGGATGTTACATTGTTCTGAAAGTGTAGCAAATTTATTAATCAAACTTAGGCAAAGAGTCTAACAGACACCGTGAAGTTATCTTTCGATTATATGTCAATCCTCTCAATCCGTTGGCTACTATCCCGTCATCAAATAAGAGAGCCCTGATAAAGAGATTGGGTGTCAGTGTCACCAGCCAACAGCTGGTTTTAAATGAGTCCTAAGCTCTCCAAGTTTCCGTCAGCCACCCAGGAGCTCTGCTACACTATTTTCATAAAATTCTTTTCTTCTTCTGGTGTATTTAAAGTAGAATTCTGTAACAGCTGGGACTATGCAAAAACTGATAGCATCTTTTAAAACATCTTCAGCAAGACAGATTAAGTTCCAGAAAGGAAAGCATTTAGAAGTTTATTTTATTATCTTAATCTTTGTTGACTCAAATTATCAAACAGCTTCTTCGGCTCTGCTAGAACATTTAGGCCTGGATATTAATTTGATGCTGTTACTTATTTAACCCTTGACTTTCTCTTTTGCCTTAAATGGACACATTCCACATTTGGTTCTGCACATGTACTGAACACAGTGGAAAGGAAGGAATTGTGGGAAATTTAATGTTGTCCATTTTCAGCAGAAAATAGTTTGGAAGTAGCAAGCTGGGTACAACTTGGAAATGTTCTTTTTGTAATCAGAGGTCTCTCTTGAATATTTTCTCTCACACTTTGAACCTCTAAAGAGTTGAGATGTTAAATTAAATTTCTCCCAATGCAAGTCCATTTTAAAAATAAATTATTTTTACATGTAATGGTTGGTTTGTAGACAATATTTCCCCTGGGATTCATTGTTCTAATTTATGTCTCCAGGCTTCTGGTTGAATGACTAGACTGATTAATAAGATGATGAGATACTAAAAATGTCAAGAAATAATGACTCTCCCTGCCTAATATCACTTTAAATCTTGTGCATTTTTTCCTTCATGTAAAAAAATTACATAAGTAAATTCTGTCCCCTGTGAATATAGTGCGTTTATATGAAATATGGAACTTTTATACAGAACATTTACAAGTAAGAGGGAATGTTTTGCAAAACTCTGAGTTAACAAAATAATAGCAATAGTGAAATTGCCAGACATGTAAGGCCTTAGTCAAAAATTCTTTTAATTACCTCACTGATATTAAAATGAAACCAAAAATCCATCCTAACACATCCTCTGGCAAGGAATTCTGGATAATACCGCTGACAAGTTTAAGCATCCATTGTATTTCCCTACTGTCTCTGAAGGGCAGTGAATTTCATGTGAAATAATCATTTAGCTCCATTCCATGGAGTAAATGGACGATGTCACTGGTTTGTACTTTGGCCTATGCATTATTTACATCAACTGCCATGCTTTTTTGTGTTATATCTAGACATACACCTTGAAGTGTTTCCCAGTCATGTCTGCCATTGCTCATTCTTCTTAAAATTAAGTAGGATGAAGTATTTTAGGTGAAAGAATATATATGTGCACATGTGATTATTTATTTATATTTCTTTTGCCTATGTCTTTTACAAATGAGGCATTTAAAAAGTATTGACTAAAAATTTAAAGATTTCTTTAATGAGCAATACATTACTTATCCTCCCTCAAATGTAAGTCTCTGTAGGAGATTTTCTTCCTTTTGTCTTATATTTAAGCAGACCAGAATTCAAACATGAGAGTCTTAGGTTGATGACGTCATAAGAGCGAGTGCTGTGATTTGTATTAACGCTTACACTGAGGCATACATTGCAAAGAGAATGGTAGGTTTGGAGTTGGTGAGTGTAAATATTGGATAGAGAAGAGAAAGTAGGCCTTGTGCTACATGTACCAGCATTTATATTTTAAATGGACAAAATACTCAAATGTAAATTGTAGTTGAGAATCTCTGTGAATAAAACACATATTGAAAATGGAATATACGGCAGTTCCTAAGCAATTTAACAGAACTCACCATGATAACCACCATTCTCTTGTCATCGTTCCCAGATGCAGACTTCTACTGCAACTGGCAGTGTCTGGAGTAACTGACCACATAGAAATCAAGAAAATGTGGGCTAGCTGACTGGAGCATCAGGATTTACAGACGGGACCCAGGGAGCAGGACTGTGTTTTTGATTCTCCCCTTCAGAATGGGAGGACTCATGGCAGATGCATGGACGTATCGTGTTCAGGAAGCACAGTTCCTGTAGGTCTGGAGGAGATGGGTCTCTGGAAAGTCATTTAATGCCAGACAGCAGCATCCTTTCATAAGCATCCCTGCACTAATGTGTCCTGCAGCTCCTTAGAACAGACGCAGCCTGTAAATCACAGCTGGCAAACAAGACCGCCTTTGTAGAAGGATGTCACTTGCGGGGCCCTCCTTCAGGTGCGTTTCTGTAGTGGCTTTGGGGGAAGTGAACATGCTTTTATTTCCAGCTCTTAGACGCCAATTAAACTTTGAATCGCTTTCATACTCAAAAGCACACTCACTGACCAGTAGTGATTTTTTTGTTAGCACAAATAATAGCAGTTGTAATAAGAATAATACTTTTCTCCCACAATTCCACATCCCAAGAAAAACCTCTGAGCATTCTTCATGTGTTTTGCTAGCTTGGGGAATCTGCTGATTAGGATGAACCTGCTGAGGAAAGTCATTGGGTAAAGGTGAAGGAATAAAACTCCAATACAGCATCCAAAACATCAAAGAACTGATGACGTAGGACAGGCCACCTGGAGGGGTGAAGTTATTACTGCAGTTATGAATTAAGATAGGGAAATTCTGGTGGGTCAGCAAGGAGAGAGCTTGCCGTGGCAGAGTGACAGTGCTGTTCTGGCTTGAAGCCTTTATGATGCCGTGTGCACAGAAGGAGGTAACGATGATTTTGGAGGTTGCAAAGGAACAGGAGGTTGTGGTTCCTGCCTCTTCCACCATGCCTTCTAAAGGTCACCATGGCCTGAACAGTCTGAGTTTATTGGTGAGGGGAAGAAAGGCCCCTAAGGGGACCATATTCCATTTTTTAATTAAAAAATGCATCCAATTGTCTTCAAATGTATTTTTATCCTTGAGCCCCTTGTCAGGCTTATTTTTAGAGGCTGAGTTAATGTGTTTATCTAATGTGTTTATTGTGGCTTAACCTTAAATGTCTCTCCAGAATCTTTACCTCACCATGTACCCTCACTGGGAGAGTTAGCTCTGTGCTGCTCAAGGTTAAATTCTTCCACTGGGAAGTAGGAAGTGGAGGAAGTAAGGGAGGGAGGGAGGGAGGAAGGCCCAGACACAGACTGCACTGCCACCTTCGGAGCCCAGCCTGTCTTCTAAGTCACATGTGCTATGCTCTTTTGATTATGAAGATGTTTCTTGTAGTAGGAATTATCAAAGGATGACGCATCGTGCTGGCCTGCAACCCGCCACACAGGCAGACTGAGGCAAGTAAGTCACAGATGTGAGCCCAGCCTGGGCAACTTAGCAATTGAGAGAGACCTTGTCTCAACATAAGAAATGGGCTGGACATGTAGGTCTGTGGGACGGCCCTGGGCTCCATCCCTAGTAACACACACACACACATACACAGAGAGAGAGAGAGAGAGAGAGAGAGAGAATTATCAACACCTGCCTTTGACTTTGCCACAACTGATTGTTTAAAATTCTACGTGCCATTCTTTGGGTGTGGTGGTCTCTCACATCCTCGCACTCTCTCCCTCCCCCCCCCACACGTGTATTTCTCACTAATAGGAGTTAGTGTATCCATGCATATATTTTATATGCACATTTTTATGTGCATTTTCTCATTACTGCACTTCCCTAAAATATCTTCCTGAAGCAGAGTTGTCCACAAGTGCAGATGATTCATATATGCAAGTTCTAAACACACATATGTGAATCCTTTCTTATTTATCCCCTAATTCCTATTTAGTCAGGATGGATAAATGTTGAAATCAGCCTATTAAGTTCTTTGAAGCAGCTTGGTGTATCTTCCTTAACTTTGTTTTTAAAACCCTCTTTCTATTTAGTGTGGCATTTGAGGATTAAAGAAACCATAACGAACCTTTAATAATTCTATGCTTAGTTTTTCCTCTGGCGTGTCCTAGCATACTAAGAAAACTATTTTTCTGTGTTTCTTTGCAAAATTAGAAGCAAGCACAGTGACTGTTTGCTTGGCTCTGACTTCCGAAAGAGTCTCCAGACGTTTTTCTCCACAATCTTTGAAGGGCAAATGCTCGCCTTGACTTGAATATTTTAGAAGTTAGAGACATGATTCAGAAGTCCTTTGTAGTTCCTTAGATGCTTTAATCTCTTTGTATTTCTTAATGGTCAAGGAATTCACAAACATCTAGAAATCCAGCAGCAGAATTTTCTCCAGGATTATAAACTTTTTGATAACAAAAAGGCTCTGACATATTCCTTGCAATTAACGTAACTGACCACAGCACCTTATAATTTTCAGCCTTGATGCTGTCTTACTCTCAATTCATTTTTATCCCACTGAACTCTTTTTTGAAAAGGTAAGCACTGGAAAGATTGTTAATCATGAGTATTGTTTACAGATGCTTTGCAAAGCAGAAATTTTTGTCTCTTAATTAGCACGGATAATGTCCATCACATGGCAGAAAGTCACAGACCACAAATGACCACTGTCAATTACTTTTTTACATTTGTTTAATGTTACATTCACTGCTTGAAGAATTTATAATCTGATAGTACTATAACTTCAATGAGAAAAAAAAAGGTTAAAAAGTATTTTACCTTTTAACAATGAATCATTCTCTCATTACCTGTTGTGTTTATATTTGGAACTTGAACCCCCACCCCATGTGTCATTTCTACCTTTAGGCATAGATGTACATGCCTTGTTTCTGCGTTGGCAAATTGAAGTTGCTGAGGGGTCTTCAATGTAAGGACTCTCAAGAATGCACATGATAGTGCCATTCTGTTTTTCTTCTAGCTCAGTACAAAAATGGCTTTTCAGTCTTGGAAGTAGTAGTCATTTGCAATTATTCAGCGATACTGTAGAAGGAAATGAATTTTGAGAAGTTACAGGAAGAAGGGACTATCTGGAGGTCTAGTAGATACTTGGATTTGTGTGGAAAGTTAATGTAAAGATTTACAACTTCACTTTCATTTTACACTCCGAGTCAGAAAAGTCAAACAAAATCGAACTGGAGGCAGTGAGCCCTGTCACCAGTACAATGGTGATGGCTAGCGCTGTAACTCTATCCTGCTTGGTGGTATTCCTTCCACTGTGGAGCCGTGTAGTTCTAATAAAATGTGTCAGGGAAGAATGCAAAGTTTGAGTCATGATATCTGCCCAGAATTTTATATAATAACTGTTATCATAACTCAAGATTTTTAGAGTGTGTCAACTGAAACGGCATTTGCCCACAGGGTTGCAGTCTGAAAAACTGTCACAACTTACAGGGGATTTCTTTTCAGAATCCGGACTAGCACCCTTGGTTGTAGTGGAGGAAAGGAGTTCAATGACTTTATTTTCCCCTGTTATTATAATTTTGTTCTGTCTTGTGTGTCTAGTTTGAGTTGATACTTCTCAAGGGAGCAGGCTGGAAGTCTGTCGACTGGTAGCCTATAGACCAGTTGCTGGTAGTAAAAAAATTTTTATTTGGCTTTTCTGAGTTATATACTACCATTTTAATTTAGATAATTCATATAGAATCTTGAGTATTCTTTCATTTCTGTTGAAAAATGAGAAGATCGGGAACTATTAGAAGATCTTGCACCATTGAGTTTTCTTTTTTATTTATTTTTTTACTTTCAGTTTACAGAAGTTGAGCGGACTCCATCTGCTTTAGGGGGACATGTTTTTGCATAGATTCCCCAATACCCCGCTCACTTCATGTACTTATGTAGGTGCACAATCTCTGTGGGCTTTGGAGCTCATACTACTAGATAGTAAAGTTGTTTTATTTCAGGTATTCTAAGGACAAAAGAAACACAATATGCAGATGCTTAAGTCACAAAACAACAAATGCTGCTTCATTTATTTTCTGTGGGAAAGGTAATTACCCCTTTAACATTATTTGCATACTATCTGTTTTAAAATTACATAAAGTTCTTCTCATACTGCTTATTGTCAACCCATGGTACTATATAATTTATTACAATATCAAGTCTTTTAATAGGATAAAGTTAGTACTAGTTCAAATGTTACTTTTATCAAGATTCCAACATAAATTTTGCTGCCTTATGATTTTCTTTAAAATATAAATGATAGGAAAAAATTTCCAAGGGTCAGTGACCTTTTGCAAAGAGTGAGCTCTTTGAAAGTGACATTTCAAAGACTAGTGATTAATACATGAATAATGTTAAAAGAATAAGTTTTAGTCAGATATATATATTTATATATAAAGTTGGAAGTAGCACAGATTTTGAAGACTAGAACTTGAGTAACTAAATTCTTTGAGAAAAAGAAAGTATCCCCTAGATTTCAGAATTTTCTGTAGTTTTTTATTAGTAATATGTTCATTGATTTAGCAAATACCAAAATAAGTTACAGCTGAAGTTCATGGATATTTATAATAATATAAATTTAGTTTATGGTTTCTTAGTTAAGAATCAAATAATTTCCTCTAATACAAATCACTGTTCTTCTAGAAAAAGTCATGGTTTAACTCGTTGTATGTTTTACGAGTTCATTGTTCTGATTGTATTGTTGGATTAATGGAAACATTTCCCCTTAGAAACATTCCTAACAAGACTGTCCTGCCTGTTGAATCAGGAGAAAAACAGTTTCATGAGTTGCTTAGAACCATCACTTAGAGCTTTACCAACAAATCTCCAGAGAAATAACTATTTTGGGTCAGTGTTATATGAACTGTTTTCTGTGTCCTCCTTGACATAAAAAGTGAATTAAAACCTGAGTTCTCTAAATGTACCAAATACAGAATTTGAAGAAATATCCAAAGGGTTAAAAAAAGATGATGTGAAAAGTACCCAATGAGCTTGATTATGTTTCTATGTGTGGAAAAAAACTTGTGTGCACCCGAAATGTTTTCTCATTGTGTTTTAGTTGTCGGACAACACAAGAAATGCAATATAGCTTTTATGGAAGTATAGATTGTCAATGCCAGAAGGCATTTCTAGATGCATCTTGATCATTCTATTTCTGTTGTAACTGCAGAGTAATTCCATTTCAGTCAGCCTAATGCATAAAAATCCCTAGAGGTGCCCCAAGTTTGTGGTTCTTGAGTTCTCCTGAAGTGCCTCGGGTGCAAGGAGTTAACTCTTTTGCAAAGCAGGCTGCTCTAATTAATGGCGATCCTAAATATTGCAGAGCAACTCGATCATTCTGTCAACTCTTACTTAATTCTCCTGATTTTGAGTCAGTATCACTGTTTTTTCTTCCTGCATATTTAGTCTTATTCCTCCTCATGATGAATTCCTCCTCTGTAGATCAGTGAGTACATCAGTGGGTTTGTAGTACTTCTTATAGTGAGGTTATATGCACTGCCATTCAAGGTTAGGCTGAATTCAAGTGCCTTCTACCCTTAACCCATTCAAAAATGGGTGATCCAATGGAACCCTCAAAATCTACCCTTTGGTGATGGGACTTATGCTCTATGCTCTGCATTTCATTGAGGTCTATTTAAAATCCCTCTCGTGTCCCGTGTCCTCTTCTGCCGCTGCACTTGTACCACCTTTGTCCAGCTCTCCTGTGATGGCTTTGTACCTTCTTAACATTGTCCTGATTCTTCTCTGTGCGTGAACTGCGTTAATATATCCTGCTTAACAGGTAAATGCCTGGAACTGAAGCTCGCTGATCCAGATGTGGCCTGTCCCGAGTAAAGGGAGCCATGCAAGAGATGGACATTACATTCAATTCATCTTAGATTAGCTTTGAGAAAATTGGCAGCCAAAGCAATAACATCTAAGTTTATCATCACCTGAAATTCTACACAAAATTAGCCATTCCTGTTGAACTCCTAGAGAGTTAGTTGTGCACTCTAGCATACTTGTTGCGTCCACATGCTGTCCCTTCTTCTCCTGTCCTTCTGTCCTGTTGAGGCCCTCTGCATACCTGTGCTTCTGTCCAATAAGCATTAGATCTCTTCTCCCCCATTTTCTGGAGCTATAGAGGTCATTATAGAAATAGACATAAATAGACAAAAATTCCAAGACTCAACTTTGAGAGAACTAATCTGATGTGTATCTGCATACGTCGAATGGCTCAGGATAGAGGGCATGAATGATGCAGTCGCTGAAACACTCTGCTAGGAGTAAATTGATCAACCAGTTACAAATCCGTTGTTTTCTTTCTGGTTTTCAGATCCGATTTCTCAACCTCATAGTGAAGGACGATGCAAGAAACCTTGACACACCTCTTGCTATAATCTAGTTATGCATAGCCTTCTAATAATCCTTTTTTAAAAATTAGACATATTGTAAATTTTCACCAGTCATCTTTTTAGTTATCTGTCTACCCTTGACTTAGAAATACAGATAGAATTTCTGTCTAGGTTTTGCCAGGTTTCTTTTTTTCTCTTTCTCTCCTTCTCTTCTGCTAGTTTTCTCACTTTTCCCAAAGGTAGAAAATGATCTTATTGATTGAATAATTTTTAGTAAACATTGATTAGTCTGAAAGTCGTTCCTTCAAGCAGAGCTACATTTAAGTTTCCAACATTTTTACTTTTCTTGGAGTTTAATGCTACCAATATTAGCAGCAATGGTTAGTGTAACTAGTTATATCCTTTCTGTTCAGCAGAGAATTGGAAACAAAATAGAAGTCGGTTGTTATTAAGTTTCTTCTATGAACTATTGGCACTTTCAGTTGACTGGAAAAAGAAAAAAAAGACTATTTTTCATCATTTTTCCCTTTTCTAATTCTGTCTGAAAAAAAAAAGATATTTTTGTCTGCCCTTAGAATTCTACCCCAAAGTGTTTCTGACACAGATTATGACATTTCGTGGCATTCTCTGTGTTAATCCTTGGTTTGACTTTCACTTCCTTTTTCCTTATTTCTAATTAGGTGGTTACAGTAGAGGAAGTCTCTCCTCTAAAGAAAAGGATTAGAAAGGAAGTCTCTAATGTGTGAACTATTAAGGGCCTAATAAGTCACAAATTGGATAATGATACCTTGTACAAAAGTCAGCTCTGGCATCTCCTTTGAAAACACTTTTTTTTTTTTTTTGGTCATTTTTTTCCCAGTCACCTTCTCAACAGTGACTTCTCCAATCGATTCACACACCAAGATACATGGACAATTATACAACTAATTTGTGAAGGCTCATTTCCGCTGGGCACGATGTTAGGCAACCTCATCCCAGGATTTGAAATGATAAATTATTCTTCCCTTGTGAGTCTGTAATTGCTGATGCTCCATTGTCACCCTGGGAGAATGGCTGGCAGGGTTTCAGATGGAAATAAGCAATTGAGTCCTGGGAGTGGCATGATAAGCTGCATCTTGGAATTTTTAGCCACATGTGGGAATCATAAACGTTGTAGCTGATGAAGTGACGGAACTGGTACCTTATCTGAATATCCCAGATGCCACCTGGTTTTTAAAACATAAACCTTATTCCTTATAGACACTGAAATCAGAGACCCATTCAAGAAAAAGTAGAAGAATACATCTGTATTTTGTAAATTGAGTATTGTGTTTAGATCTCTTAAGACATTGGAGAAGTTCTTTTCTTTGCTGCGTAGTACAGTCAAACACAGAGCACTGTCATTTGCTTTTCTCTTTTATTAATTGGCAAATAAGGCAAACATCACTTAGTATGTAATAAATTGAAAGGCTGTGTTACATTTTGAATTCAAAAAAGCATAAGAAAATACCTGCTATCTGTGCTAGATGAGCAAATCTCTTTGACAGAGTAAAATATTAGGTATATTAAAATATTATATTAAAATATTAGGTATATTAAAATAGAGAACTGGCCCTGTGAGAAATTTCATGGAGGGCTGATTTTGAAATCTAATTTTCAGTAATTTTCTAAAATAATTTAATCTCTTGACATTTTCGGCTGGCCTATTATCATCTAATTATTTTAATCCCAGCCAAGGGAGGCTGAAGCAGGAGAATTGCAAGTTCAAATGCAATCTGGACAACTTAGTGACTTACAAAGATGAATTCTCACAATTAAATAAAGAAAATTAGAAAAGGGTATGGATGTAGCTCAATATGAGGTCCGGAGTTCAATCCTCTTTATTTGAAAATTTTAAAAATGACAAAAATGCTAAAAACTGAAACATTATCAGCAGGGCCATTTAAAATAAATTATACATGCAAATATATCATTTTAAAAATAAACATTATACAAAACAACATAAAAATTGTGCTGCATTTCATTAAATGACAACATCATCAACCACAACCATGAAATTAAAACCAAAAAGTAGAAATTTCATGTTTTGATTCCTAATATCCATATCATTATAAAGTTTAGATTTAATTTCACAGAAGTCAGGAAATCGTGTTCTGAAATTTCCAGAGAAACCATGCATCTCCCAGAGATGACGACAGCCCCTTTCACTAAGAGCTCAAGCCGAGGGCCTCTTGAGTACATCCAGCCCTACCAGAAGGGGATACTGACTTCTTTGAGAAGGAGTTACACCTGCTCTGCTCAACTTTCTCCTACAAATACTTCATAACAACCCGACTTTGAAATTTTGTGATTTAAGAGTCATGCCCGGAATGGATGCAGCATGAACTTATAACCCTGTATTCAAATGCTAACGCAACAACATGTAGTTCCTGGGAGGAGACTGAGTGTTTCCTTTCTGAGAGGCAAATGGTTTCTTCTCTAGTGATTCCTAGTACTGGTTCAACATTCAAAAAGCATAAGACCACAGCCCTGCAAGTGGGAACCTGCACCCAAATCTTCATCCTTACACATATTTCAAATTGGACGATAAAATGATCTAAGTTAAATTAGATTGGTAAATTGTATTTGAAATCTGAAGCATTCTTTTTCTCAGAAGTCAGGTAAAGATCCCGCAGCACAGGTTGCCTTCTCCTGTGTGGCAAAAGCCAAAGGAGCAGTCGTGTCTTTCCCGCCCAACCTTTGATCTCCTGCTCAGCCAAGTTAACTCACTTCCTTTCGTGTTAAACCTGCTCCCTTATTCACGCTCCCTCCTGCATCCTACCGGGTCTTTGAATGTCCTCTATGTGCACAGGTGACGGCCAACGTACAGGTAATTCCGGGGGATTCAGTCATGTCCTCACTTACAGTCTGTGTTACAGAAACATGGAAATTCCAAGAGTATCTTCAAGCTGCACATTCTGTTTTAGTTTTACGTAGTTGAACAGATTCTATGAAATTGCTAATAGTGTAGCATTAGTAGTGAGTATTACACCACAAGAGAATATTGGGGGAAAAGACCAAATTACTACCTGGAGAAAGTCCCTGAGCAGCCTTACTTTCTGGTGGCTGTATCAACTGTTTCACCAGATTTTCCCTGATGCTGGGGTTCTAACCCGGAGCTTTTGCTGTGAGCTATATCCTCAGCCGATTCTGTTTTGTTTTGAGACAGGTAGGGACCCCCTGAGTTGCTAAGCCTCGTAAACTGGGATCAAACTCTTGATCCCCCTGCCTCAGCCTCTCAGAGTGCCAAGATGATAGGCATGTACTACCAATACTTTTTTGTTGCTAAGATCATTTTTGAAAAGTTCCTGTACCCCAGTGGGCTAAACTTTAAAGGAGATGCTGATCTTCATAAATGCAGTAAGAAGTTCGAAGAGAATTATTAGTCCTCTGTAGCTGAGCTCCCTGGGCCCCTCATCAGCTCTTTTCAGGTAGTTTCTGGCTACTTGCCTGCCCAGTTGAAACAGAAAAGAACACTACTATTCAGAGTGCTTGCCCAAAGAACTCCAGAGTCAGCTCAACCTACCTCCATACAAGAAAGTATAACCTCTACTCACTAATCCACAACTCTTGATTGAGTTTCTAGAGAGTAGCAGGACAACGGGTTTTTCACTCAGCATCATGAAAAAGGGTAAAAAGTTGAACTTTTCTCATAGGCTCCTAGAAACACACCCCCCCCCCTTTCATATCATGTGCTCTGTCAGTTAAGGAATTCTCTTTTCTTAACCCTCTCATTCTTTCTTTCTTGATCCATGCTCAGCCTCCTCTGCCAAACATGGACTTTACTTTCAGAAATGGACAGGATCTGTTGAGGCTGAGGTGGGTGTCTGGCCTGGCAACCTCAGCTAGAGTGCACCTTGGATTCTATGGGGATGTTGGGGCAGGCCATTATTGTGTGGCATACTAGCGTGACTACCATCTTATGAGAAAGACTCCTTGTGAATTCAGCTACTAGTTGAAACTCTATAATTCAAAACTTTGTATTTCAATTGCATGTTGCATGAAATTCAAATGAGGCTGAGTTGAAGCTTGAATTTTTAAAGGAAGTTTTAAGCAAATTATTATGCAGCACTTAGTAATCAAATTGATGTTCCAAATAAGAGTTTTGGAAAATTGTTTATTTCATAAAAGAACATTTTCACAGGTTTTGTCACTTACTTGCAAAACACATGCTAACTATATTCACTAATGCAATTAATTAAAGATACATACCAGATAATTGACCCAGCTCATTCTAATATATAAAGTCAGACATTTGAACAAGTAAATTTCTACTTAATTCCTAAAAACATGCATAAATTGTACTATGTAGTTCATGTAGCCATATCTTTAGACAAGGGTACTTCCCAGAATCACTCGTATTAGCAAATTCATGCCTTTAAGTTTAAAACTTACTGCTTTTTTGGTAATCGTTATCCTGTTGAAAAGCTCTTTGTCATCAACTTCAGAAGAGGCTCGTCATCTCCTTGTGAAACCTCGGAGTGAGAGTCAACTGTGTTTCAGTGGTTAGTTCTTAGGAATTAGGAAGCTAATTTTGTTCAGATTCTGTGTGTTGTCTAACACTTGTAGAAAGGCCACCATGCTGGGGAGTCACAGCATCAAATTTTACAGTGGAACCCATGTATATCCACACTACTAAGAAAAGTTACTGGGGATATAAATAGTAAATAACTTCACATCTGTTCGAGTATGTTTTTGTCCCACACAAATTTGCTACAAACCCACAGAAAACTTTAAACGTACGCACAATATTCCATCTTCAGGGCCTTGCGTTTTATTATCACATATACGGAATCATGGGCTGACTCTTGGTTTTACATCCTTCTTTTCTAACTTAGCTGGGATTGTCTTCCATATGAATGACATCTTGCTGTGTGAAATCTTTCCTGGCTGCCCTTTACTTCCAATTTATTTACTTATTTATTCATTCATTTTTTGAGATCGCCAACACCTACACCCTCTCACCTTTTCCAAGCTGCTCCCTAAGAAGTGTGTGCTTCAGTGCCACCAAACTCACCCGACCAGCGTCCCTGATTAAATCTCTCCCTCTTACTTAAATGTGTGTTTTAGTGCTGGGACATAATACCCAGCTCCTACAGCTTATGAAAGGAAAGGTTTATTTTACTCACAGTGTGAGAAGATCCCAGTCCACTCATGGGGGGCTGGTGGTGATGGAAGGGCTTGGTGGAAGCCTCTTCACTGCATGACAGGATAGGAAGCCAGGAGAGCAAGGCAGGGCCTAGATCCTTCCAGGTCTTGTCCCAGGAACCTGCCTCTTCTGGAACAGTAGCCCCAGTGATCCAGCACTTCCAACGCGGCCCCACCTTCCAACAGCACAGGAAAAAAATGGGTTAACTCCCATTAAGTCATCAAACATGAGGCTTTGGGGGATGTTCCAGATCCAAACCACAGTGTTGTTAAGGCCGAAACAGCTTCTTCCAGATGCCCCAAGTCCACACTCTACTTCAACTACTGTCATCCCATTCATTTTTCCTCACCCTTTTCCAGTTCCACCCGGGTGAGAATCTTACTCCTTCCCCGAGTCAGCATATGCCTAAGTGCTGCCAGCCCCTTTAGAGAACCCATGAATTGAGGCTCATGCCTCATTCTCCCTTTCCACAGCTTCTTTCCCTGCACTTGGTTTAAGGTACATATTCAAGAGATATTGGTGCGGGAAAGAATGCAAGTTTTGGTTAATATCCCTCTCCTCCTTATCAGACTGAACTTCCTCGGGAGTCTCCCAAGTCCTAGCCATTGCCACCACCTGTACCCTGCCCTTGCCTGAGGGAAGAATGGAGCCTGCTCTCAAGGGGTAGTACAGAGGGCCAGCCCTCATCTCTACATTCCCTGTGTTGGGTCAGCCTGTCTGCAAAAAAGAAAAAGTTATCTTGTCCTCAGCTCCAGCCTTAATCACAATGGTACTGTTTGTGAGCAAGAGTGTCCATGCCCCTCTGACGTGGCCAGCCACCAAGGGTCTCAGGGTCTTCCATTTTCAGGCCTCAAATGTCATGTCCTTGGGAAAGTCCTCTCTGACCACCTGGACAGGCTTAGGTCTCCCTTCCAGGCACTCTCACAACTTTTGCTTCTATTAGTGTTAAGAATCTCAATCCCAAACACTCAGAGTAAGGAAATATGACCTAGTTTTCTTATAATAACTTGGTCTCTGACTGATCTTTCATTTCCATGAGCTGACCAATACTGTTGATGTTATGTCATCTCGGGATTTCCATACTCCTCCCCCGGGGCTGTTTCATGATTCTGGTGATCAGTGTACAGTTTGCTGCAGAGGCAGCCTCATGGTTTGACCATTTCCTGTGGCCCTTCAGCTAGCGTCAGGTCCAGAGTCCTGGGAGCCTCTTTGCAACTTCTGTCTGTGCTTTGGGCACACACATCTTTTCCAAGGCTGCCCATCCCATGGGCCTGTAGGGCAGATGTGCCTGATAGCCATTTTGCTGAAGCGCTATCTTCCCAGAAGGGCTGCTTGGAAGCAGGGCTCAGGTCTCCTCTGCTCTTGGAGACCACAGATCTCCTCTCCTAGTTAAAGTATTATTTTTCTAGATACTTTTGTTTTCCAGAAATGTTAGTGGACAAGTTTTGTTTTCCACCCTGCCTTCCCCAGTGCCTCAACGAAGACAGGAGATAGAAGGTCACCTGGGAGTATGACGTGGGAAGAAGGGAATGGAGAAAAAGAGAAAAAAGTGTGGAAAAATATGTCAGAAGAGTTGCCAGCTACACCTGAAGTTGCTGGTTCCACGTCCTCTTTCTTTGCTTAGGTTGAGCTCCAGGCCTTGAGAGTCATGAACTCTGGAATAAGGTCTCTTGTCTGCCCTTATAATCTCAGTGTCATCAGATTAAAGTCTTTTTGAATAAGTGAATGAATAAATGGGAACAGAGTTCAGGGACTGTGACGTACTTATGGCGTATATAGTGTTTTAGTGAGTAGCGCCTGGAGCATAGGGCCTGCGTGTGAATCCTGGTCCTAGGGTTTACATTTAGGCAAATCCTTTGAAGTCGTGCCTCGGATGTCTCATGATTGATGTGAAGATGAAAAGGAGCGGTATTCATAAGGCTCTTAGAACAAGTGGAATGCAATGTCATATGAAAGTTGGTCACAGTCATTAACCATCACCATCATTATCGCCACTTATTATTTTAAATTCCTGAGATAAAACTGCTCTCTGGATGTTTATTTAAAGAGAATATATCAGATCCAATTATAGCAAGATTTATGTAAATGAAATTTAGGCAAATTTTATTTTTGTGCATCTTACCAAACTATGAGACTGTTTTATTTTTCCCTCCATATATTCTCCCTTATTTTATTAATATGTTTATATGCAATACATAGTATTTACATTGAACTTGAGTATTTTGTGTGTATATGCATTGCATCAAAATTACAAACCCTTCCTGTCTCCCTTTTTAACCCTTCCTCATCCTCCCGCTCTTCCCTCTTCCTCCCTAGCTTCCACTATCCCCCCACTTCTGTGAGATGGCTGTATCCTGGGTTTCTCATATTAGAGAAGCCACTGGTTACTTAACCTTCTGTGTCTTACTCTACTAAGCGTGATGGTCTCAAGTTGCACCATTTACCTACAAAAGCTTCAAAGGTGTCTGGATAGATGAGTAGCACTCCATTCTGTACATATATCACAATTTGGTCTTTTGATGGGAGTTTTGGCATCTTCCACATTTTAGCTCTTGTAGTTGTGCTGCTGTGAACATGGGCATACATATGTCTCTTTTACATGATGTTTTTTTTTTTTAACTCTTATGGAAAGAGTCCCAAAAGAGGCATTGCCTTGCCTGTACTATTCTGGTTCCCTTGGGCAGGACAGCTCTTCTCTGGGAATGTGCCTCTTTCCTGGGGTTGCACCTTTGGTTTGTCCCTGTTAGCTGTGTGCATTAAGGGGTGTTTTCAACAGCAACTGGAAGCCCTGACTACATCACACACGGGCAGGGCCTTGTGCCCTTGCAGTATAGATCAGACACTTTGTCTTAGATTTTACACTTGCCAGTTGGAGTTGATGAGCCGTCTTCCTTCTTATGCACAGGTACTTTGTATTTTATTCTTATTTTCTCATGTTAGTCCCTTCAGCATTTGCCGGCATTGCCCAGTATAGAGGTCACATTCTTCTCTTTCTTTTAAATAATGTGTGAAATTCACATTCATCAAAAAGGCAATTACTGACGACACTAGCGAAGAGGGTGGACATTAGTGATCAGACGCGACAGGATGAGACTTACAATACCTATAAGAATAAAAAATATAATTTTTGGTCAGTTGGAAGTACATTACGTCCCATAACAGAAGGCCAGTTCTTCCCGTAACTCCTACTTCCACAGTCAGGCTTGGTCTGTGGTAAGTTCTGGCTTCTACAGGTTCCACCTATCATATTATTTGTTGCAGGGATTCTGTTAGCTACTTATTCTCAGCGTTGACTTTGCTTTTCAGATGCAGAGATTATACCATGTACTGCAATGTGGAACAACTTAGCAGCGAATTTCTTCCTCTTAATGTCTCTTCTCGTTATTTAACCTAACAGTTCCTGCTGTTAAACTGAAGTGAGTCTTTTACCTAAACATTTCTGCATTCTATTATAATACTTCCCCATCTGGTCTCTCTTAGCTGGAATCATCTTATCAGCTTTTAGGAATATTTATTTTTGTTTATGCTGATGCTGCACACACACCCACTGTAATGGTGATGTTGCAACGCATGATGTATTTTCAACAAGCACAGTCATGAAAGCAAACCTTAGAGCAAAACTAGGAGATTTTTGTTTCTCGGCACATCACTTTATTTGTGCTTCTGATAAGATTTGCTGTTGAGATCCCCTGGCCTGCTGTAATTAAAGTAATCATTGATCTCTTCCCCATACCTGTAGAGCCTCAGGTCCCCTCCCACTCTGCTTATCAGTGAGCTGTCATCGTCAGTGACACTGCCCACCATTAGCCTGTTCACACTATAGGTCATTTGGGTGCATTTATGCAGCACAATTAATGATGTCATAAGTGAGTACTTCGGGCTGCCATTTTCAGTCATTTGCCTGAGTAGAATTTTTGTGAAGGACATTGGCACTCTCCCGCTTCTGTGGCCACTCCCCTGATGAATTGTCTTGGTACATCCCTCTGTGTCTGCTCAAGTCTAAATCTTTCAGGGATTCTTTTCTAGATCTTTCCTTTCTATACCTTCCCTTTGCAATTTAGGCCATGTGACTCCTGGTTTTCATCTATCTATTTGCCATCCTGTGACTGTCCTTAGTTCAACCCGAGCAGACACCCGGCTGAATTTGGCATTTGCAGCATCGCTTTCCTCAGGAGCTCACTCTTTCTCGAGCCTTCTATTCATCCAACTTCTGACCTACGACGATTCCCTGCTCCTCATTCTCTCTGTGTTTTAGGAAAGTTGAAAGCCCTTCAAATTCTGTTGTAACAACACCGGAAACTCTCAGTTTGTCCTTCTTCTGGTTCTAAGGCTCAACTTCTCAACTGGACTAGCGTAGCATGTTCCTCCCTGTCTTGCTGTGACTTGTCGGGTCACCTCTGGCACCTGATCACTTGGCTTGCGAAGTCTTCTGCGGCTCCTCAGGCCCAGTGTTAGGTGCACATTTAATTTTCTTGCCACTATAATCTTTAGCTCTTGGTATGGTTACTGACCACTTGTTGTTCCATTTCCCCATGAGATGTTGAACACCTTGACCTTGGGATTCTGCTGCCCAACCCGATCCAGGACCTATTAGGGTGAAGACTGCACAGAAAGCATTTGACAAACACTTCTGAAATATTGTTGAGTGCTAGTCAATTTTTAAGCATGCTGATATTTGAACTCTAAACTGAGTAGAACCAAATTATCACAAACATGTAAGGTCCACAAGGACAAAGTCTGGAATTAGAAGTTTGGGATGAGAGTTCTGACTCTCTATTGCCTTCTTGAATACTTTTGACAAAACCACAAAATTTTCTCACCATAATGTCAATCATGTAACACTCTTCATTTCTGAATATTTACTAAAAATGACAATAACATCTTGGATTTATGGTCTCTGAATAGTTAGATGCCTATCTTTGAAATTATTCATTCGATGTCCCTTTGAGGTGCGTCTTTCCTGGTAGTGGATAATGAAGGAGCTTATAGCTCTTTTGTATGGATGCAAACCCCAGGTCTAGAATTACCTACCACACAGAATGTCGTGAAGTTTTGTGAGGTTATCTCAAAGCTTCACACTCTCGTGCAGGAACACATACTGTGTAAGGTAATATCTATTACATGGTTGTACATCTAGTTTCCTTAGAATTCAAAATATTTTGGTGTGAAAGTGTATGCAAATTGTTTCACTGTTTCAGCTTATTCCTGGATTATTTCTCCATGTTTTCCTGGAGACGCATTTTTTCTTTCCCACTCCCACTCAAACCATCTGTGTACCAGGCAAGTTTTCTGAGATGTAAAACCAAGTGAAAAATGTCCATTTCATTTATTTAGAAATAACTATGACTAATGATACCGTGGAGGGGACAGGGAATGGCACATTAATGAAAAGGGGCATCCTCTGGATGACGACTTTAGAAAGCCTGGCAGGTATGGCCACAGGAAAGCCACGTCCTAGAGATGAATATTCAGCACCAGCCCTTGTCAAACGAACCCTGCAAGAGGCAGGCACCAGTCAGTGTCTATCTGTGATCTGGAGGATCCCCATCAAATGGAAATTCTTTTAAATTGATGCAATTTTGCATTCTACCCCAGCATATGTCAGAGTTTGCTGTACATACAAATGTTTTAAATTATTTATCATTAAAATGGACTTTTCAAGATGAGGTACCATATTTATTGTAGCCTTTAAAGTCTCTCTAGTCCAAGCCTTGTGGTGCAGGCCTGTCATCCCAGCACTCTGGGAGGTTGAGGCAAGATGATTGCAAGTTTGAGCCCCCAGCCTGAGCAACTTAGTCACTTAATGAGACCATATCAAAATCTCAAAAAAAAATACTCTCTCAAACACTGATTTATACTCTGAGGGTGATTTTTATTCCTCTTTGTAATGCACAAGGTCTTAGTACCTTGCAGCCTAGACCAGAGAAGTTCTGTTGGAATTTTAAATTTTTTTCTTGCATGTTTTCTCTTTTATTTTGCTACACGTAAACGTCTGAAGCCCTTTATGAAATGTTTCAACTGTGTCTATAAGCACCTAGTTAGTAGCATTTTCACAGCAAAGATGATGGGGAAAGATGAACTTGTCCAGAGCAGAAGACCTAGGAAGGAGTGATCTTAGGTGATAGCTGCCTACCTACTTCCTCCCGCTGCAGATCTCATAAACATCAGAGCCCCAACCAAAAAGGTCTATGAAACCTAATGCTTTTTGGGTGAGCATCTTGAAAATATGTTCACACAACAAACTGGTCATGCTCAAATAAGAGTACGAGAAGTGACTTATTTATCCATTTAAATTTGAAAACATTTGTAAGGCCTACCATGTGTGCTGTTAAAAGGTTTTTAATTTAAAATTATTTTGTTAGATAATCCTGTTTCAAGTGACATTATGATTTATCACCACTAATCAAGATTCTGATCCCTCATAGACTCCTCGTTTGTATCTGTTTTTGTTCTTTGTTACATAAATATGAGGTTTATATATAAAATTCTGACTGTGTAATATAGGGCTAATGAGTCACAGATGGCAGGATGCTGGCACATTACCATCTAATAACATTTTAAACTCATATTCCATAGTAAAACAAAAGCAAATTGTACACATCTGTTTTCCAACTTGTAGCATTTCTGAGCTTGTGCAGAGTCTACGTTTTAAAGGACTTTTACTGAGCGAGAAGAAAAAGAGGACACAGGTCACCTCGAAATTGCCTAGCCACTTAATGGCCTTATCAGAGTGGATTTGGGGGTGGGGGGAAGCGATTTTCCTCTGTTCGGCTCCCTGAGAAGTTGTAGCGCTAAAGATTGAAAAATCAAAAGCATTGGGGCTCAGGAAATGTCCTCCTACTTCAAGCCTGATTTTCCTGGTTCTCTTGAAAAGAAAAGCATGTTCCTAACAGGAAAAAAAAATATGGAGAAAAGTACCTACAAAAGTAATAAAATTAAAAATCGACAACCTCTGGCCTTTCCTAAAAAACTTTACAATTGAATTGGGTGAGAAGTGGGGATTTGCAGGAAGGAAGCCCATGGAAACTTGAGGCCATGTGTCACCACGGTGGGTGTTTATTTGTATGGTAAACACGTTCCGTGCATGAAAAGAAGAATGGAATACAGGGCTCCAGTTTCATATGCTATTAGAAGAGAAATGGAACAAAGGAAACTTTCCCTTTGACTTTCCCAATTGATAATGCATGTGAGGACAAATTGGTACCAGTTATTGAGGCACGGGATTCTGAAACATCTATGCCTGCAGCGCCCACACAGACATGCACACACGCATGCACCTCATTGTCTTTGATCAAGGAATTCCAAGCCACTTCTCTGTTGTATGGGGTTGTGTGAATTGTCAAGTTCTTTTGAAAAAGTTACGTGACAGAAGTGATTACTGCAGAGTGTGACCACAAATCCCCCTGACATGAAATATACACGTTACAAGAGACAGATTTCTGTCCTCCACCTCTGTGGGAATCAATGAAGCAGGGAGATCTGAGAAGCATCAGCAGATGGGAGAAAGAGATTAAGATATGTGGGTGGTAAGGTTAGATTTGGGGAGATAGACTGTGGAGGAAGACTTCTGGTCTGACAGCAAAAATTCTTTGCCCTGTTCTTCAAAAAGAGAGAATGAATACATGTATTCTGTGTCCCGAGTTGTAAAGAGTATCAATAGAGAAATGACAGTGTTGTTTTTGTAACAATGTCTGTCATGGTCTTCATTTTTGTACTAACGTTTCATAAAGAAGTTTCTAGAAATGTTGAGAGTGGCAAACGTTGTATGCTGATGTAGACACAGACCCCGTTGTACCTGCCAGCAGGGGCAGTGACAGTCAGTGCTGTCTCACTGTTCCAGATGTTCAGGAATGACAGATTTGCTTGAGTGTCTCTCGTCCCTTGTTGTTGACAGTGTGCCCAAGACTGAGCTAAGAGAGGGAGGCATTAGGTGCTTGTTTTGTTTGTCCACGGGTGAAATGTCCGTGACGTTCTGTGTCGTGTTGTTTTGGTCCTGTGCTGTGTCCATAGGGCCTGCCGGGCTTCCCCACAGTTGCTGCCCTGCACAGTAATCAGATCCTCACCGTCAAGGTTTGTGACTGACACTCACGCCTACGCGGTCAGAGACGCAATCAGCATGAGAGTGTGTGTGGATCCCTAGACTGGCTGGCACAGCTTGTCTTAATGTCAGTGACTGCTGAGGGAACCCGGGACCTCAGGCAATATAAAGCAATGTGTTCTGAGCAGATCCCAGAGGAGGATGTTGATGGGACCATGCCACACTTCCAGGTGTGATTTGCATATTCTAATACTCTGTGATGGCTTTCCAATCCATTAAGTAGTTCTAAGGACTCCGGAGTTTGGACATGAACGAAGTGGCAGCCGGGTTACCACCACATTATGCTGGTTGACGCATCTGACCGAAACAGGCCTGGCACTATGTCCGCAGACACTCTGCCCACGTCAGAGCCTCCAGCTCCCTACCTCCTGGTGACGGGCTGGGCTAACAAGACCCAACACCAACAGCAAATTATGAGGCATGGAAGGATTGAGTTCTAACTAAAAATTGGATCTGCCCATCCCATACGGGGGATCTATAATCCATCCAAACCAGGGCCCAGAGAGTCTGATGTCAGATGCAAGTGCCAGTTCTGTTTTGTTTAATGATCCTCATAAGTCTAATGTATATCTTTATTTCTTTCTTCGGGCCTTCTGATGTCTATTCTTCAACTCTCTCACCTCTGAACTTCAACCTTTGACCTCACCTGACTGATCAGATGGTGTTTCCTAAAATCAATCATGGGTTTCTCTCTGCTGATCAGCAGCTCATTAAACGCCGCCTGATTAAGGTAGTGCTTCCTGGTGCTGGAGTGTCGTCTCTCCTTTACACCCGTTTTTTGCTCTGTATACTATGGCTGTACTATTTATCTCTCGTGGGTGGGTGGGTGGGGTGTGGGGGGCAGAGGTGGGGAGAGGGGTGGTTGGTGGGCCTTTATTTGTAAATATCCTAGGACAAAAGTATATTTGGTGAGCTGCATTTGAAGTGTTTATGAACCAGGCCCAGTGGCGCAGGCCTGTAGTCACAGTGCTTTGGTAGACTGAGGCAGGAGGATAGTAAGTTCAGGCCCAACCTGGGCAACTTGGCAAGACCGTATCTCAAAACCAAAAAAACAAAACAGGCTGAGGATGTGCCTCAGAATGAAGGCCCCGGGCTTGATCCCCAAATATGTGAAAGTGCCAAAATAAAAAAACAAAATCTAGAAAGCTGATATTTTAATTGGAAAAAAACTTAATTTGTAGCCAGGAGCAGATTCAGTTTCTAAGCTCTCTGGTTTGGTCATTTACACTTTATTATGCAATATGAATGTCAGGCACCATGTACATACTTAACTTTACAGGCTATGAAAAGCAAAGATATCTGTAGAACTCCTGACGCAGCCACTTATTAAACAAGGTGACTGTAACTGATAGAACATTGCCATAGATAGAGTTATCCAAGGCTTTTATGCAGCTCTGAGCATAGTGATAACACACACGCTCTTCCCAAGAGCTGTGATGTTGGCGCGGAACTGCTTGGATTTTAATAGAGTCTACTCAGCTCACCAGCATGAATATGTATTTGCTCCCTGCTGGCAGGTAAACTGCCTACAGGCTTTGTGTTTCTGCTTGCTCTGGTTCTTCTCAGAGTGTAAATGTGGATTAGATAATCAGAATGTAAAATGTTGAAAGAAGACCTGGGTCTTCATCTTGTCGTGGTTATTGTGGGTCTGTTCCCTTCTCCTTTCCAGGGTGACCAAGGACAGGCAGGGCCTCCGGGACCCCCAGGCCCTCCAGGCCCACGAGGGCCACCTGGGGACACAGGGAAGGACGGGCCCCGAGGGATGCCTGGAGTACCCGTGAGTTGCTTTCTGCATCCATGTTCTCAAGGGTTTTGTTGTGTGTTAAGGGCAGGGCTGAGAGCTAGGATGCAGTAGGATGGCAAAGGGTCACATGAGTAGTGGGTGTCTAGAAGAGTAGGATGACAAGAGCACCCCCAGCACTGCAGGGCACCCCTGGCGGCATTCCACCTCATCAGTCTGTCTACCTGGAATCCATGCAAACGCGAGACCTGGAACCAGCAACAGAATGGGTTTCCAGGTAAGCCTCAAGAAGTTAGGAATTGGAGACGTTCCACCCCACAGTATGTTCTGCCTACCATAGGTGAGTACATGTCTCTGGCTTAAGTGGAAGATAAAATTGGAAATCACAGTGGGTTGTTGGTAATACGCCCTGAAGAGTCAACAGTGGATGTGATGAAGTCCCATGCTATTTATGAAAAATAAGTAAAGCTTTCCAGTATTTGTTTCCATAGAAGTAATGAACTAAAATTGCTAATAAGAACAGTAAAATTAATGGTTAAAGCATCAGTGTGTGTGATTTTGATATTATTTGTCCCTTATGTGTAAGCCTAATTAAGCCTTAAAAATGAGCTCAAATGTCCTAAGATTAACATAATTATTATGTATCACAAACATATGCTAAAAAATGATTTAATATGTAGTCACTAAGACTATGTGTCAATACCAGACTTTTATCCAGTCAAGTATAGAAGTACAGGCCACTCAAGAAATGGTTTAATTCTACAGAGGTAATCATTAACTTTAATATATGGAAAAGAGTTTTTTTAATTAACATGACATTAGCATGAGAAATTAAAGCTTATTTCTCAATTCAATTTTATGTGTTGCTCTAATGTAAATTATTTTTATAGCACAATACTAAGAATGGGTAATTTCTATCCATAACAGAATATTTTGAGAATAAAGAACAAAAGGAAAAAGTAAAAGCCACAATTGTTAATATTATTGTATTTTTCATTATATATGCAAGTATTTTTATAGTTTTTCCAAAAAATGAATCTCTTTGAAAGAATATAGGGTGCTTTAGGTCTTTTGCTGAGATAACCTTCTTATAAGCCCTCTTTTCTTCTCTGAGAATTTTCTGAGAATTTGCTCCAGTGAGATGAGAAATTGGTTCTCAGCATATGACCTAGTGATTTAGGGGACACCTTCCCCGAACCTCCAAAGGCAGTGGTTTACTCCTAAAACTGTCTGCCCTTCTTACCTGTTCTTCACATGGCACCATTAAAGATAGATTCATAGTCTCCGAGTATTTAAGGCTATCTCATTTGTTGAGGGCCGCCAACAGAGAATGGTTTTTTTTTTTGTTTTGTTTTGTTTAATAAGCTAGTTAAAAACATTTGGATGGTACACAGTCATTCAGATCTTTGGGGATTATAAACTACTACAGCAGAAAACTAAGGAAGAATTACTTTTAAGAAACAAGGTATGTATGGTATGGCAAACAAAATGACCCAAAACTGTGTTTTTCTTTACATACTGACAAATACAGTACGTTCATATAAGTCATGGTTGAGTTTATTTTTAGTACAGAAGGACAAATTAACTTTCGAGAAAGACTTCACAATAATTTAAACTTGATTTATGGCCTCCAAGTTAATTTGTACATGTGAACGTGACTACTAAGCAAAGATTTTTTTTTAAGTAAGCTGAAAAGTACTTACTTTGAAAAATCAACAATGTCTACACATTTGACATTGCAAGCACAGATTTCTAAAAATACAGCCAATGACTGTCAATATAATGATGATAAATGAACATTGTATTTTATTCTGGTTATTAGAAAATAATGATAATGAAGTGAGATAGCAGAATTTTCTACATTAATTTAAATACAATGTTATTTCAACTATCATTCATTCAGAAGGACCAAACCCTAAAGCCCGCTCTATCTATCGTTTAAACCCTGTACTACCCGCAATTGTCTCTATCTTTCGTATGAAGTGTTTGAGTTCCCACAAAGGAGACACCATGCCATCATTTTTGTGTCATCATAAAGAAGACATGACCTCCGAGAGTAACTGTATTAAGTCCTGAAATACTTAGAAAATTCGTTTGAAGAAAGAATACCAAATCTCTTTTAATTGTGCTGTGTTTTTGTTTCTCTACTTACCCCCAAAAAAGACATTTTCCCCTAATATTTCTTGGAACAGATTAATGAATTACTGAAATTGTCTTTTTCTGTTTCCATATTATTGAAGTTATTGCTCTTCTGTTTTTAAGGGTGAACCAGGCAAGCCAGGAGAACAAGGCTTAATGGCAAGTATCTCAGTTTATCTCTTTCAATACTAAAAATGATGGAAGCCCAGATATTAAAAATTGTAGTCAAGGTAATAGGTGACAAGCTACGTTTATCATATGACCCATAACAAAAAAACAAAAATTCATAAAAGCTAAAGAGTGATAGGGCCTTTGTACTGCATGCTAAGGGCCACAGGACTACACATCCACACATCAAAAATGATGCAGGAGAGAAAGGAAGGTTGCAAGACAGGAGAGGGGCAGAAAAATGTTTTGGGAGGTCAAAAGAAAGAAGCTCATGTAAGCAACTCGGCTGTAAGTGAGACTGAATTCAGGGACATACCAATTAGTTTAAATAGAAGTATGTTTTCCAAAGAATCATGTGTGGCTAACTATAAATGATCATACCATATCCTGCACAGAGATTCAAGGGAGTTATTCTTTGGTTGTGCCTTTTGGATCTCTGTTACAAAACAAAACACAAAATGATCATGTGGACTTGGGAAGACATACAAGTCCTGTCGTTGTGGTTTCTTGGTCCTCTGTCAGCCAAAGGCTGTCAGGTCAGCTTTCTGGGCCCTGCAGAGTTGAATGCCTTCAGACACCTCTCCTTGTCGCTCAAGCTGCCTTTCTAACCTACATTAACATTTGAACACATTTGGGAAACACAGGGTATGATCATTAATCATGTTATGTCAATTTCATCACGTTATGAAACATGTAGACCAGTAAAATACACCTCCGAACACTTTGAGTATATCACAGAGATATGGTCTAGAAAACTAAATATGGTCCCTCACATATTCCTCTGTTCCAGTGTTCTCTGTTCTGCTCCCTGGCCACCAAGAACCAAACATCTCTGCCAAGCTCTTCCGCCATGCTGGGTTTTTGTATTGTAACCAGCCAGCGATTGACTAAATCCCCTAAAACCATGAACTAACTTGAACCTCTTTTCATTTAAGCATGGATGTCAAGTAGTTTGTCCCAACTGTGAGAAAGCTGGTTGAGACACAGGGAAATTCCATAATCACCCAATGACAGAGGAGAGCTCACATCCATCCAAGGTGCAGAGTGAATGAGCTCAGAGATTGGTCAGAGAGCTGGTGGTCACAATAAGCTTGATACTGTCCATGCAATGTGATGTGTGGCTCACAGTATGCAGGTTACCAGCATCTAAATTCTGTTTTTAAAATGCTTGGCTACATCTTAGTAAACCTCATGCACAGGAGCACAATTGGTCAGGAACTAAAAACCTTCAGCATTGCTCTGTAGTACTGTAGGCAGCCCCTACAAGGTCTCTGGTGGAAGCGAACCACCCTGAGATCCAGTCTCACCCACCACCCGAAAATTCTGTTCCTCATATCAAGATAAACACTTGACACAAACTATAGTTGAGTACTATACTGAATTTTTTAAAATGAAAAATGAAAAAATGTTTGCTCTCAGTGGTAACTGTTTAAAGTACAGCTTATCTCCTGGTGTCGTGGGGTCATGTAGTATGAGATATTCCCGCAAAGCAACGACAGAGCTTCTAAAATCGCTTTATGCAATTGAATGCACCTGTAATTTCCTTCCTGGAAAATCACCAGAACATATTGCTCCCATTCATTCTTACATTAAAACCTGTTCGGGGTTCTCGGGAGCCTAGCTTGTTTCCAGGCAGCTCAGGTTTTTGTCATTGGCGTTTGCTTTCTACACTCACAGTCAGCACGACCTCCTAGTATGTAGTAGCCTAAAACAAAAATGTAGATTTTGTTAAAATCATATTCTTATCTCCCTTGAATTTATAGTCCCGAGGTCATTCTACATGACTAGCAGTAAATCCCACTTTTCTACGGTTCATACTTCTGCTTTGCTTATGGCGTTGGGGATTGAACTAAGAGCCTTGATCGTGCTCTACCCCTGAATGACATCTCATTCCTACTTTGAGATCATTAAATGTGAATGTTTAAACTAAATGAGTTGTGTGCTACTATCCCAACGTATTTCCCTTTCCCATTTCTTATAAAAATTTTCTCTACTTTACTGAAGATTGAACTGTGTAGAGACAGCCCTCTATAGCTTAACTATTTCCCTAGGCTCATTTTTAAGTTTTATTTTTAAACAGAATCTCACTAAATGGTCCAAGCTAGCCTTCAATTTAGAAGTCCTCCTGTCCCAGCCCCCCAGGTAGCTGGGATTATAGGGATTATAGGCGTGTGTCACTGCATCCTGTCTCTTGCAAAAAGATCTTTTTTTTTTTTTTTGTGAGACAGGATCTCACTCTGTATAGCCCAGTTGGTCCTGAGCTCACCATCGATCTCCAGCTAGCCTTGGACTCAGGGTAATCCTCCTGCCTCTGCCTCCTGAATGCTCAGATTTTAGGCATGCACCACCGTGCATAGCGTATGTGGTACCGGAAAAGTCAAACTCAGGGCCTTGTGCTTGCCTGGCAAGTTGTGCCTATTGCTGCAACATTCCTCCAACCCTACAAAAATTTTTGTGATGCAGATAATCCTGATAATTTTTTTTCTGTAAGCCGTTTCTTCTCTCTTTAAACTCTTTAGATTTAGCTCCTGTTCTCATTTTTTAAATGTTGTTAAGATGATTGAAATCACAAATGTCTCAAGGATAGATGCATTTACTAAACTCCTAAAGTACTCTTAAAACTATTTTTGAAGATGTAAAATTCTTTTTTAATGGAAAGTTATACACATTCCAATGAATTTTCACAAAATAAACACAACTTTGGACAAACCAGATCAGTAACTACGACCTTATCGTAAGTCCCCCTTACCTCCCAGCCCTCGGCCTAAAGGTAACTGCCACCCCTTACTTCTGTCACCCTGGATTAGTTTTGCCTGCCTTTGAATTTCAGATTAATCGAATCATACAGTCTGTACACATTTGTGTCTGGTTCCTTTCATTCAGTGTTCTATTTGTGAGATCATCCACCTCTGTTTTAATAGCCTTCACAGATGGCTAATAAAAAAAAAAGGAAGAACATTACTTCCTTCTGGACTACCCTGCTCAAACTATATCATTCAGAACAGTACATGAATGACTGTGTGCTTGACCGTGGGCAAGTCACTTAACCTTCCAGTTTCTCTTGTAATGAAAAGCTAATACCCTCTCTGCCTGCCTTAAGAGGTCGCCAACGACAAATGCAATAAATTAGGGGAAAGAACTTTAAGATCTATAATGAAGAACTGTGTGCGCATGTTATTACTATTATCGCTCACTTTTTTTCCTCTAGAGTAAATTAGAGGCGATTGAACATGGATTTATTTAACAGATGTAGACCTGTTAAGATGTGTATGAATCAGATTTTCATAAATCACTAGATTCTAAATGTGCTGGGGAATTTTGCAATTTGAAAGCAATCCTATTCATTTTTTTTTTCAAAGCAATATAGCTCCCTAATTCTTCTTCCCAGCGAGTTGAGTTTCTAAAGTTGATAGTTAATATGAGCTACTTCTCTGACCTAAAAAAATTTTTTTCTTTTTTTTTTTTTAGAAAAATCCCCATTTCTGTTTGTAAGCTGGAATAGTGTCTACATATCTTAATTCATCTGAGGGAGAGAAATTGATACTGAAAGTATAATTGAAATTTTCCTGAGGAGTAATTTTCCCTTAGAGATTTCCTTTTAAATATTTGTAAGGGGGGAGTGTGTATGCATGTGTGTGTGCTTTAACTCCCAGTCCAGTAGCACGGAAAGTGCCAACAATTCTGGATTTACATGACTGTGGTCTGTGCTCCTTTTTCTAATCTCTGAAGCATAGGTAATAGTTCCTTTTCTGCCTCTCTCACTGGCGTATGGCAAGAAGCAAGTACTAATAGGATGTGCTTTATGAACTACAAAGAATTCAACGACAGAGGGCTAGGAGCAGCTGAACAACCTCCGTATGAATTTCAGCTTGGCACGTGCTGCAATTGGTTATACCCTTTTTTCGTCTTATTGACTGTTGTGTGGGTGATGGTGTTTTGGCCTTCTCCTAAATGTCTTATCATCAATTTGTCATGACATTCCCCGCCTTACCCACCAGCTAAGCAAAAAGAACATAAGAAATACCACTGCTGTCGTCTTTTCCATATTATGTAAAAGCCATTCTGCTGACTGTAGTATTGCTCAGAAATTCAGGCTTTGATGAGGGCCTCAGAAGGCGCTGGAAGATTTTTTTATAAGTTGAATATGTCTCTGATGGTGAAATGAGTGGGCTAGAAACGACCTAAAATTAGCTCTCACAAAAGTATTTATGAGCATGTCAGATAGGGAATTAGTTTCCTGATCCAGGATAGATAGTTTATATTGCAAAGATAATCACCTGAAGATTAACAGCATCAATGATAACAATAAAATAGAAAAACAGCAGCTCACACAGGTCCGTGTTTATTTAATCCCGCTGAGCATTGACTCTGTAAACGTGACCTTGAGGTTTTCTGAGAAGTTCAGGATGAGATTTTTAAAAAGACAGAACCTTGAGCTTGAATACATTTGATTCCATCTCAGTGGCTACAGACCAGTGTTCTGTCTTACAAAACCAGACATAAGAGGAAACCAAGGACTGACACCAATTTGAAGAGCTCAATGTGGTGGTCTTGTACTAGTAATATTTATCTTCCAATTCTTCAGAAATTTAAACACTTAATGTATTTTTAAAGATGTCTTTCCTTTAGATTTTCTTATACTTTCTTTGACAAACACAATATCTCAGAAACATGAAAGATAGCCATTTAAAAAATAGGCCAAGGAGTCCTACTTTTGGAATATTGTTGTTTGGTCTAAAGTATCCAGATCCAGGACTTCCTAGACCAAGTCACTTTTCCTATTATGAGACTCTTCATTCCTTTTCTCTCCTCTTGTCCCAACACACGCATATACATACCTCCGGACTTATCCATTCATCTCTCTCTGAATATAAAAACAGTTAAATATTTGCTCATTGGGCCTTGACAGTATCTGAAAATTCAGAAGTCAAAAAGTTGTCCATTAAAATGAAATTTGAGAAGAAAACTTCAGAGATATTTGTAGCTTGTTTTATAGTTTTGTCTGTAAACCCATTTATTACATTTGGGCCAAGTAAATGTAGTACTTTTTAACATTAGTAGCGTAAGTGGAAGTGATCTGCTTAAAATGAAATCAAAATGACCAGTATGTGAAGATGGGACATACGCTCACATAGTCAGTTATTATGCGTTCCTGTTCCACAACTTTGGTAAAGCTCATCAATTTACTTAAGTGACCTTTGGTCTGCCTGCAGTCTTGATCAGCAGATGGCAGACACAGGGGACAATAGCAGACTTCTCTTCTTCCTGACTTGGATCAGGCAGAGAGAGCAAAAACCCCAAGACTTTGAATCACAAATAACAAAAATGAAGAAAACCATCTTAGCACAGTTACTAGGCAAGATTTTCACAGTGAAATCTTATTTGGCGAAGCAGCGAGTTCCTCAGCAGTGCACGCGGCCTGCTGGGACGCCTTGGCAACCTACCAATGCTTCGTGGTCCTCTCTCAAATCTGACTGTCCGTGAAGACCCTCTAAACGCCACGTGGACACAGGCCCCGCCGCCTCCTGGGCGGTTTCGCCTGCTGCTTGTGGTGCTTTGTCCTCCAAAGGAAGCAGCAGAAAATAGACATTGGCACTGCCTCCTTTGTCCAGTGTACACCCAGGCCCCTTCCACTTGCCCCGTGTGAGGTAACCTTGTGATTCCTGGAGGGCAGACTTCTCTAGTGGTGTCTGAAGGTCACCCAATGAGAGGGACATTGGACATCTTTTGAAACTGGTTCTGTCTCCTGAAAACAAAATCTTGACTTGTCGGTGGAGCCTATTCCCCAGTGATTGAGAAGCATAATCATGTGACATGTGACTGAAGTACAGAAAGATAACCTAAAAGCCAAGTAGGTGATTATGTCTGTATTCATCTATTGTTATTGTGGTTTTCCAAATGGTTTCTAGGCTGTGAATTCCCTCTGTGGCAAACTATCTTTGTACTAGTTCCAGTAAAAGGCTTGGAAAAAATCTGTCTTATATTGGACAGATTAAGATGTCTAGACCTTAGCTTTCTCATCTAATGAAAGTGGTGAGACTAAGCGATCTGAATCCTCTTCCAACTCTACAGTCCTGTCATACTGCCATGTGTTTATTATAAAGGCATACATGCATATTACATTTATCCATTGTATATATTCTTTTAATAATTAAATGAATATTCATATGTTAACTTTTAAAAGAACACCTTTAAAAATCATCTTCAAGGGCTGGGGCCATAGTTCAGTGATTATGGTGCTTGCCAATAACTGGAAGGCCTAGGTTTAATTTCCCAGGACCATGTCAGCCAGGCGTGGTGGTGCACACCTGTAATCCTAGCACTTAGAAGGCTGAGGCTGGAGGATTGCCTGAGTTTGAGACCAGCCCGGGCTGCATATGAGTTCAGGACCAGCCCAAATTACAGAGTGAGACCTTGTCTTAAGCAGAAAAAAAAAAAAAACTTCAAAATTATAACCGACTTCTCTCTTCATTCCTCTAACTTTAGAATCCAATCTATTGTAGCTATCTTGAAGCAAAGTATGGGACTCTCAGATGAAGATACAAGGAAATTCTAGCTAATCTCTGTCACTCGTTTTTATGTTTCATGAAGAAGGAACTTTGGTAATTAAAGCCAGATCCATTTAACATGTGTGCAGCTCCACTTACAGATTTAGGGCACGTGTGTGGATGTCAGGGAAAAAGGACAAGTGGAAGTCCTCACACAAAACGAGCAGATACTGGAACATCATAAGCTGAGCTAGCCAACTGTGAAGTAAAGGGATCTATCTTCTCCCTTGCACAAAACTATTTTCATACTTATTTGGAAAATAAGTGTGAAATATTATCCTCCTCAGAGTTCAAAGCCAGAGTGTGGTGTGTGAGGAGAGCGATGACCAGCCCCAGCTCTGGCCCCTGACCTGCTTCCTCTCTCAGGGCTTCCTCCATCCATTTCCCTCCTATGTAAGACTCAGGCTCTAACTTTGTAACATACGACAAACTTCTGTGCACACCCCAGAACTCCCACTTCCTCGTCTCTTTTCTGCTTTGTTGTGGTACCAATGGCCTGACTGACCTTCAGAAGAGCAGGCAAACTGTGGTCTTTAAAGTTTGTTCAACCTACTGGACCAGTAAATTCCAGGGTCCTTTAATACCCAAATATAGCTTAAGTTGGGGGCAATAGAATGTGGGAATTTTCCTCTAAACATGTAGATTCTTAATCTCGTAAGAAGTATAACTGGAGAAAAACCCCTTTCAAAATATGGGCCCCAATGCAAGAGCCTGCCTGCTCAGGTCGAAGGGATCCACGTCTCTCTGATGAGGGCCTTAAAATGATGACTTCCGCATATCTACTTTGGTCACCTGCTTTCAGAAAATATCACACACACATTTACATTCTCCCAAGCTGAGTTAGTGACTGCCTTCCCCTCTCACCCCAGGGTTTATCAAATTATATTATAGTTGTTATTTCTTAGCCTGTTCAATAAATTAAATGAGCCAAGGACATGAATCAATCAGGTACTAATTCAAAGTAATCGGCTTTCCACTTTCTCCCACTAGTGTCATTGTAACCTGGGGCAAGATGGAGCAGGAAATCCAATAAAATTAGGACAAATTATTTTCTCATCTGTATCTTTTCATATTTGTCCATCCATTATTCATAAGAACGTGTCTGTGCTCAGGAATGTGCTTAGTTTGACTAGATCGATTTTTCCAAAAAGAGTAGAAAATTTCTCAGTCACACTTCTGGCTATTTTTAAGACAGGCATAAAAGATTTAGAAGAAATCTTAGGAATCATCTGCTTTATTAATTTATGGATAAAAATATAGCCATCATAAGTCATGTAGCCAGGGTCACAATATAGGCAGTGGCAGAATTGTGCCCGAATCCAGTTCTCCTGATTGAAGTGTAAGGTGCTTTGCAGTCAAAATCCACGCTGTGCAATACAGTATCTGCTAGCTACATTTCAATTTTAGTTAATTAAAATTAAATAAAATTCACTTCCTAAAAAATTGCAGTAACCACATTTCAGGCACCCAGTAACCACACCTGGCTAGTCACTAACCCATTGGGTTAAACAATGTGGAACATTTCCATCATTGCACAGGGCCACACTGATCTCTCTAGACAGGAAACAGATCTGAAAGGCATATGACCATATATTGTAGTCTTAAATTTAAGACCTTCTGTGAATCATAGGATATTTAAATTCTAGGGGCCAGTGTTTCTCGCTGTTGTTGATTTAAAGTTGGAAAAGCACTTAGATTTTCCTCCTTAGAAATATTTTTTCCTGAGTGTAGTGTAGGGCGATAGGATGCAGTGAACCGTAAATCTCTTCTTTATGAAACACACGGAAAGTTTGTGTAGTCACAGAGGACAAGGGAGCCTGCTAATTTTTTTTCTTTCTTTTGGGGTCATTTCTATTTTGGGTTCAGCACTAAGAAACAATGTATTCAGTATTTAGAAGGGACAAAGGGCAGCTCATTTCAGCTGTGGCTATCTGGTGAAATGTGATACGGAATATCTGTTTTGGAAGCTGATTACTGTGTAGGTCCTCATATACCTAGATCTGCCTTTAATCTGCTAGGGGGACTTAATACTTAATATTTAGTCTTGGTTCTGGCTTTGTCAAGTGGTGAGAAAAAATGTATTACCTCTTTAATTTCCTGAGCTTTAAGAGACCTCCCTTCGAAAGGTCATGACCTCATGATTTTTGAGAAATACTGATAAATGAGTTATCTTGGTTTGGTATTTCCTCCCAAGAAAGTCAGCACATGGGACTGGATTCAGAAAGAATTTACTGTCTTTGAAATACAAAATTATTACTCTGTATAGAACTCTCTCTCTTTTTAAATCAAATGCAAAGGATAAATATAATGCCATGCCATCTTACTAACAGGCTCTAGGTGAACTTTTTCAATTAGTAGAAATTTTGAAATGATGTAATTGAAGCAGAAATTCCACATACTTAAAAAAAGAAGCAAGTATCATAGTGTGGTGAAATTGTGGTGAAAATTTGAATTTGATGCCTTCTGTACTGATCCATTCATTATAAAATAGTAGTGGAAATTAGAATTTTATGATTTATTCTCATTTAATGTTTTATTTTAGTCAATAATTAAGTTGAAGCTAGATCCTGTGGGGCAGGCCTGTGATCCTATCACTCTGGGAGGCTGATGCTGGTTGGATTGCAAATTCAAGCCCAGCCTGGGTAACTGAGCAAGACCCTGTGTCAAAATGAGGACCAGGCTGGAGATGTAGCTCAGTGTGAAGGCCCTGAGCTCCTTCCTTCATAAGAAAAAGAAGATGTATGTACATGTCGAGCACTAACCTAGGTGCTGAAGATGGAACGTATGTGGCCTAAGGAAGTTCCTATTTAGTCATGTGGAGTTTTAAAATAGATAAGCTTACTAAAATATAACCAGTTGAAATGTGCAAGAAAAACACAGAGAATAAATGCAAGCGGTGCATGGAGAATGCTTACGACAGATGTGAGCTGTGACTGTGAACCCTGGAAAAATGATTGAGGATTTTGAATGAAGACTGGTAGGAGAAGGATGAGCTGCTCAGGAAAATATAAATGATACATGTGACTGAGGACAGGGACTGTAAAAGACTTCCTGCAAGAGCAGTAGCCCTGCCATCAGCACTGGCCTGCTTTTGTTTACACTGTGCTTCTAAGCATCCGGTTCAACCAAGTCGTTGGCCTTTCTGTTGACAACACTCCTGTCCGGTCTCTGCCCAGCAGTGTCTGGCTTAGCATTTCCACACCTTTAAACTCTGAAATCCAAATCCTATAAAAACATCCTGTGAATTTCACTCCAGGCACACCTGTAATAGTAGTGGCCAGTGTTTCTGTTTCTAGATGTTTCCCTATCAAACACTCAAGTAGAAAGTGGAATTTCCTATGTGTACATCTTAGGTGATGGCTTTTGAAGATAAATGTCTATCATTTGTCTCTAAATCCCCTCCTACTCTTTATAAACCAAGCTTTTGTATTTTTGGGGTCTTGTGATCCATTTGACCCTAGTAAAATCTTTCAAATATTGTAATTACCGTCTGTTGCACCAAAGCACAGGGAAGGTCCGGTCAAATGCTTTATGAGTCTGTAAGTTAGCTTATATGTGTTATCATTTGGAGCCAGACTTTAAAATGTAATTTTCTTCATTTTGCCTAACATATTAGATCATGGAAACTCAAGAGGAAATAATTGTAAGTGGATTCATTGTAGCAAGGGCTCTCTCCTCCCCTTTGTGAAGGGGCCACCTCTTTCTTTGTTTTTTTTGTTCCCTGAGGTTTTTTTTTTTTTAATTATTATTATTACAGAAGCTGGTTGTACATTCTTGTATCCAGAACTGACCAGCAGCTTTCAGAGCTTCAAGTTTTACTGTTAGCCATCGGGGACAGAACAGGAACTGTGTCCGCCCCTACATCATTGTCTAATAGCAGGCAACCAGAACCTGCCCGAAAACACGTCCCAGGAGGCGTCCCTGAAGCACATCACTCAGAAACTCTGGATCCTGCTTAAGCAATTAATACCTCAATCAAATCTGTGTGAACATCAGTAGTGTCAGAAAAGTTCATTATTTTTTTTCCTCCATTCTTTTACCTATCAAGAAAAATCTTTTAAAAATAAATATGAAGTGGAAAGTACAACGCAGTTATAGAATCATCCATTTCTCAATGACTGACTTTGAAGATTAACTTGGATTCATAATCCCATCTACTGTTTACGTAACGGCTTCTGAAGAAGATCAGAGACGCCAAGCTGGCAAAGATACAGCACGCTCAGCTGTCTGGATACGTGCAGCGAAGATGAGTTTAGCTTTACTCTTTTACTATAGAAATCATAAATTCGTTCACCAACTTTCAAGTGTGTGCACGTGTGTGAGTGCATGTGTTAGAGGAACTCGAGCGCAGGGCCTTCCATTTTTCATGTTGACTTCTTGGATCTCACAAAGTTGCTGAGTTGCCACACCTGATCTCAACCTTGCAATCCTCAGCCTCCCAGAGCGCTGCCATTATACAAGATCTGAACCACGAGGCCCAGCTCTACACTTGCATTTAGAAGAAATCTGATAGAGACTACAGTGATAGTCCAATAGCGCTAGAATGATTGCAGTGAACAAAAGGGGAAAATGTCTCGCCATTCTACATTGAGTTCCCATTGTGTACAGGGCATAAGGAGGAAAAAAATCGATTGACTTTATTCCTTTATTCATTCCTACATGTTTTATTATAATCAAAACTAATGCCGTCGCGCTGACCTGCCCCTGCTAGCCCATATGAGTGTCATGTTCGTCCCCTGCTGCTGTCTCCATGTTCTCCTAACTCACCTGTAGCCCCCTGTTCCTGTGGTCTTCGAATGCACCTGCCATTGCTCTGGACTCTGATCTTTGCATTTACTGTCCCTGCTCCTGGAGCTTTCTTCCTCCTCCTGTGTACCAGTCGACCTGTCCTCTCCCAGAGCACAGTTCCATTGTTGCTTGGTCACTGAGGCCCTCACCAACCTCTGCACCCCACCCCATTTAAAATACTTCCACTTCTTCCACTTTCTAACCCCCTCTTCACTTTATCACTTACTGCTTGTCATATTTTATTTTTCTTTCTCTGTCTGGCCACTAGAAAAGAGTGCAGGAGGGAATTGCATTTCCATTTGTTGACTGCAATTTCCCCAGTGCCTGGAACAGTGTTGGGCACTCGGGTCATTTTTTTTTAAAGTATTATATTAATAAATGAATGCATGCAGTAGGATTCATTGAGCAATTGCCCGCTCCTCTGCATGATGAAAGATGATTAAAGAAATAGACAATCATCATGTTGGTAAACTTTGTGGAAAAAGTCCTATAATTGAGGTGATTTGGAGAGTAAGAGAAGGGGACCTAACCCCACAGACAGGGACGCTGAGCTGTGATTTATGGAAGGTTTTAGGACAGAGGATCAGAGAGGAGTCCTTATTGCAACAGCCAGCCAGAGTCGCTAAGATATGCAAGCCAAGATTAGAGGTGTAAGTAACAAGTTTTATCAAAGCGTGGGCTCTTCTCAAATGCTGCAAAAAATCCATCAAAGGATGTGTGAGCCACGGTATGAACCTGTTAGTATTCTTAAATGCTCACTTGGGCAGCATTGTGCAGAAATATGGGGGGACACTAATAGCGGAGTGGCCATGAAGTGGATGGCACGCCGGCGAGGTGAGGGAGAAGAGGGCTTAAACAGGGACACAGCCAGAGCAGAGGCCTGGGCCAGAGAGACGCTCGCAGCATCCGTGGGCTCAGGGCAAGAGGACTCAGCGCTCACTCTTAGGCCTCAGTTAACACGCCCTGGGAGTAGACAACCTCCAGCAAGGGGATGATTGTATTTCCCGAACTTCCTTGCTCACCCACCACGTGCTGAATTTGTAGAGGATCCGTAAAACTGCAATGTCCGTGGAGTGCAGGAAAATCAGGTCCACTGTGTCAAATCCTTGTCACGAGTTTCTACTTATACTTGATTTTGTGTCGCTCTCTGTGGGCTTTTCTGGAAAATGGTGAAAATTTAGGGTGAAGTTTTGTGTGCAGATTAGTGACATTGCCTTTCTACCCTTTGGCTTTTCAGCACCTCTTTTGGCTTTTATGTCTTGTATATAGCGACATTCACTCTGCAGGATTGCTCAATGAAAATTTCGTACAGTTTATATGACCCAGAGCCTAACCCTGAAACTGTAGTTGATATTTCTGGAGTTAAAGAAATATAATTTAATGTGATGAAATTCTGCATGTTGTAGAGTTTCTAACCTTGAGCTAAATAGAAGTTATTTGGGAAAATTAGATAAATTTGATTATTTCCATCTTAATTAGTTGCATGCAAAGTATATGCAAATAATATATGTGCCTGCCAAGAAAATGTCTAAAGAAGGAAAATTTACTGATCAATAAAAAAGGATCAAAAAGATGGTAACTGCACTTTGGAAAACTACTTGCTTGAATCCAAGCTTATTAAGTCATGAGTATCATAATGGATTTTTTTTTAAATCATAAAATACTAGACCTTTAACTTTAGGAGTAATAAACATTAGTTTCCCTAGTAAATAACGAATTGGTGACATTCTTCATCCAAGTCATTGAGTTGAAAAGATTAAATGTTTAAGAAAAATTAATGAAGAGTTCTATAGATTTTGCCCACTATTCTTCAAATTTATATTTGTACCAGAAACCACAAGACTAGTCAAGTGTAGACATCTTAATCAGCTGATGGAAACAGACCCTAATTGCAAAGTCAATTTTTAAGCAGGCAAACCTTAATTTGTAAACTTAAATTTAATTACCAGGATGTCACACATGTATAATAGTGATATTATTCTGAGGCTGTTTAAGTCACATACAAGTCAAGTCTTGATGAATGAAACGACAGCAGTATGTGGACATTACATGTATGCCTGGGACAAATATTCAACTTTACTCCCAGTTTTCTACAGATAATAAATGCCACTGTCCTTAACTCCTTGACTCCCTACCACTTTTTCTGGAATCTAAGAAGTATATGCTTATTTTTTGAGATTCACAAATATAAGATATGTATTTATAGTTCAGAATTAAAGTTAAATCTTAAAAACTGCTTTTATACTTGGAATGTACCAAAAATAACAGGTTTCTTAAGTGAAAAAAAAAATTGTTTTCTTTACAGCTATCCTTCAACTGTCCTTAAATATTGCATTAACATACATAACTAATCTTAGTTGTGATTAATCTTTCTAAATCTCTGGTTTCATATGATCATGCAGTGGACATCAAATTAAAGGCTAGCACATGTTAATCTCTAGTTAAAGTATTTGATAGAAAGTATAATCTTTTTTTCCTTTGAAGTAATCCATTGCAGGGCTATATATTGATGTAATGAAATACCTGATTTTATCAGACAGTATTTTTGCGAGTGACAAAGTTAGGTTTACAATGGGAAAGAAACCTTTGCAAATTGAACATATACATTCTCCATCTAAACACTGAATTAATGTACTCCTTGTTACATGATTTCCTTTCTAACATCAACATTTTAAGAAGGGAAATACCCTGGAGACATTTGAGAAAATGGAATCCAAGACTATGATAAAAGCCAAGCCTTTCTGCCATTCTCAGATCTCCCATCACCACCACCTCCAAGCCCTGCCTTTACTTAGCATTAACATGTACCTCCCAGACAACTGACCCAAGTGAGGAAATGATTAGACATGTTTATGTGCTGAGGGGAAGGAACCAGCGGAGTAGAGGGGGCTCTGATACGGATGTGGGGGTAGCTGACTGAGAAAACTCCCCCAAGGACCAAGGCCAGGATGGATTCCAGAGTCCACCGGATGGACCGGCCTGGCGCAAGAGGAAGAACTCTTCTTCCCTGATAGGGGAAAGAGGTCCATGTAGATTTGGGTTGATGAGAGCTGTGATATCAAGGGATTTTACACCTGGGTGTCTCCATTTTCCCTGCACTAATCTAAACTTACAGTTTTAAACAGAAGCAGTAGGATGGGTAAAAGGATGTCTGATAGAAGTGCCGATAACAAGCTCATTAAAACTCTGCCTGGTTGGTTGACTCCATCAGAAAAGAGTGCGTGAAGGTGGTACCACACCGCGCACTTGCAATAACCTAAAGCTGATTAGAGGCGGAAACTGTTAGTCTTCCTGTGAGGATTGCAAAACAGCTACGGGGAACAGAATCAAATGTTTCTGAGCATGGTGTATTTTTAATAAAACAATGCATGACCAATTCTGATTCTAATGCCCACCCCAGTGCTTTACCTGATGTTAAAGTCTGAAAGTAAAAGCTGATGAACTGGAATGCCACGCATTGGAAACGAGCTAGCCATTGGGCAAGAACAATAAGAGGTCTTACATAAAGTCATAATGTGGGCAACTTCACTGCAGTATAGAAAAATTAAGTATATCTTGGAAGAATTAAGAGAGTGCACTTAGTATTTTCCTTAAAATAGATGGAGAGAATTGGAAACAACTATTTCTCTGTGTTCTTCTCTGCCCTCCCCAAACCAGGTTTGCTGTAAATACAGCCAAAAGCGTCCCACCCCTCTGGCTTTGTGGTCGAAACGCTGCTACATCTCAGCATGTCACATTTACATTTTCTGTGTAAATAGTCTCATTCATCTCGCTCCATGTTGTCCTGCTGCCCAGTGTCACTGTCTCAGCAGCTGCTGGCAGCGTCTTGCGGTCCCCTCTCAGGTGCACACGAGGTGCCACGCTTGGCCTCCCCTACTCACTAACCAAGTTTTTGTGAGGGTCAATGGACCAGGCTTCCTAAGCAGGAGAGTAGGACGAACAGGTTCAGTTACTTGCTGATCTTACCCCTGATGTTGTACAGATGCAGGAGACTTCGAATGTGTCCACTGGCTGGGAAACTGCGCTGCATTTTAACTGCTTCTCACAACAATACTTTCGGCCTTCACAATGAAATTGATAAGATAGATTTACAGGTATTTGAAGGATCACGTGCATTAGAATGGTAAACACTCCAAAGGAGAAACCGGAATCCTACTGCACAAAATTTAATGTCCTGTGTAGCGCTCTGAGAGACTGAGGCAAGAGGATTGCAAGTTCGAGCCCAGTCTGGGCACCTTAGGGAGTTAGCAGAACTCTGTCTCAAAACTGAAACTAAAAAAAAAAAAAATGAGCTGGGGATGGAACTGAGTGGGAAGGCTGTGGGTGGAATCCCCAGGACAATCAAATGAGTAGTCAACAAGACTCGCCTTGTACTCCCAACTGAAAAATCATCCTTGAACATGAAATTCCTTGAATGTCAGCATATGTTAATACGGCAAAGAAAACTTACAGATCGGACAATTTTAATTGGTCATCTAAGCATAAATGACTAATGTCAATATTGGTTTTCTTTCTTAGGGTCCTCTGGGGCCTCCAGGACAAAAGGTAGTGTATACAACGATGTTGTGAAAGTCATTATTCTCGCATTGCTGAGTGGCAGGTAAGGGAGGTAGAAGGAATTGCATGGTATATGGTAGTGTTGCAGGGAGGGTGTGGGTGGAGGAGAGAAGTATATTTAACTTGGCAAAAATAAGAAAACGGTTGTATTAGAACAAGTGGAAAACTGGTTATTCTTTATCTTTGTAATCCATGAATGATAGAAACTTTTTATCCCCAAGCACTGGGCATGTGGCATCTGTTGAAACCTAACCCTACCAACCACATACAGGCCAATGAGTTGTGAGACAGTGTGAGTTGGAGCACTTTGTCCCTTGCAATAATGTCTCTATTAAACATGGTGTGAAATTGTAAAGCTACCCTAATCCACACTTGCCCAGGGAAAAATTCCTGCCTCGGGCTCTGGGAGCCTTTAATGACCTACTCCTGGTAATTACTAAACGCACTGAGGATCTTGCCTTTTCATTTTATTTTACATAGAGTCATTGTGCTTAAGTAGGTATTTTTAGTACAATTTTAGGTTTGTCATTATTATTTTAAAAAACACCCATTTCCCATCATTACTAAAGAAATTTAATATACATGTACTAAGAAAAAAATCTGTTTTCTAGTTCTAGACAAAGAATAAGCACATTGTATTTAGAAATGGTTTCTCCAGAGCCTAACAGGGAGGTGGAAGGGAAAATGATGTCACTGTGTGCTGAAGTTTCTGTGTGCACCTCAATGCCATGGACTTTCTTAGGTAATGTTAGTGGGGATTTTTTTCATTCTCAGTGCACTCTGTGTGTGCCCAGCCATTTGTGCTTACCCCATTATGCGTGTGTGCATACACACTTTAAATGTTTTCTACAGAAGCTGTGCTGTCCCTGGTCAGTGTGTGACATTTGGGCCATTTTTTTGAGGCTATTTAGGGAGACATGTTCTCATATGGCTTAAACACACTCCTCAAAAATCCAAAAGCGGAGTGCTCCAAACACGATACACTTGAGTTTGTGATATGGAACCCTTATTTAGTTGTGGACCAAGCAGCTATTGCTTTAATTATATTTTTATGTTATTTAAACTTGTGAAATTCAAATTACTGCTACTGGTAGACTTTTTCCAGATGGAACTAAAACTATTTTTTTATTACAGTACAAGGAATGGAACCCAAAACCTTCACATTGAGCTATCTCTCTAGCCCTTTGCATATTTTTATTTTGAGACAGTGTCTCACTAGAGCACAGGCTGGGCTCAAACTTGAGATACTCTGGCCTTAGCCTCCCAGACAGCTGGAATTCTAGACCTCCCCACAATACCTGGCTTTATTGCTTAAAATTCTCTGGCCCATCTTGCCTCCTGATAAATCCAGATCTCAGTTTATGACATGAAATTCTTTGAAATCATATTAGCATGAAGCGCCTACTTAGAAACAAGGTTAAATTTAACTCTAATATCTGAGAAGGCTTGAAGGTTCTGTCCTCATCATTGTGTATTTGAACACAGTGAATAAGAGCTGGAAAACAACCTTAAATTTTTTGAACAGAGGTTGTGTCTTAGCAAGATGCGCATGGCTGACAGAACCAACAATATAAATTTAGAATTGAAGTATTTTGTGATTTGTTCTCAACTAAATTTAATCATGTCTTTCTCTAGGGTTCTGTCGGAGCACCTGGAATCCCGGGGATGAATGGGCAGAAGGTGAGTTCTGTTGAATATAGGATTTATTTTATGATGTGGGAAGTATTAAAATCACAGCATTATTCTAGTGAGGAGTGTTAGTAATAAGTTTATGTGTGTATATAAGCACTCTGTATTTTTCAAAATAGGAAAATTACAGCACACGTGATGAAATTAGCTTCATTTTCAAAGATGCATTAGAAACCCTGGAAATTTTCCATTGTAAATATTTGGATGTATCCCATTTAAGTTATATATAGGATACAGTTGTATCTTTCTTGCAAGTAGGATAAGAAAAATACAGTATTTTAAATTCATTACAGTGAACAAACTGTATTCTAGTTTATTCTGATGATGGTTAAATAAATATGTATTATTTCTTTGATTAATGAAATTTATTCTAACAGAGGGAATCTATTAAAATTTTTTGACTCTAGAAGCAGGCTCTTTTTGTTAAGCAAAATTAGGAGTTAAATATAATTGCCAAACACTAGTACTACACTTGTTTTGGTAATAATGGAAGTGAGTGGGAAATAGTTGGGTTTTTTCAAAGGTGAAAACCAAAAAAATACACATCTCCATGCATGTTTGTTTGTATTTGTTCCTGAACATGTTTACCAGCCAGACGAAGAATCAAGTGTTATCCCCCAGATAAGCCTGATGCTGTGGACTCTCTAGTGACTTGTCTGACTCTCCAATCTGGAACCTCTACAGAGACTAGGAAAGCCATTATGGGAGCTAACAAAGCCCATGGCTGGACGAGTCTTTCAGGAGCCAGAGGACTGGAGCGAGGGACTTTCCTGTCTCCCCCAGAGATCTGAGCCTGGCCCTTACAAGTCCCTTGATTATCACAATATTTTAAATCCATGAACTTAGAACGAAATCCTAAAGTCACCAGGAGCCCCACTTTCACAGAGAGCGTCAGCCTACTTATGACCTTTTCTGTCTTTTCTACCTTTTCTTCTCCATTAGTCAGACATCAGCAACCTACGAAGTGTCTGCAGACACGATCTGCCACTTTGGGGCTGTGTGTGTTTGGACAAGTCCTTAAACTCTCTATCCTCAGGAAAACCATAGCAGTTTCTGCCTCAAGAAATCTGTGTAGGATTAGATAGGAAGACCTGAAGGTGGTATGTGATGCTATTATAAAACTTGGCCTTCGTTTCATTTCGGTGAAATTCTGGAACTTCGATTGATCTATGTTTCAAAGGAGGTTTTCTACTTCCAGAATTACTCAATTTCCAAGGGAAATGAATGTTGTCAGCCAAGGCTATGGCTCTGTTGGTCCATGACCCAAATGCAGCATGGCCAGCCAGTGATCACTGCCAGGCAGCATGTCCCACTTAGAAAATTGCATCTCCACTTGCTTCACAAGTTTGAGCAAGGACGGAACCGTGACTTTCTGCAGACGACACTGTAGATCACAGAGCAAGCAGAAGCAAAACTTTGAAAGGGCATCCATTCTGAGATAGATCTGAAAATACCTTGCCTCACGCTGTTGGTCGGTTGGTTGTAGCACTGGTGAAGACCAACCCTTGTATGCCTGGCGTTCGTGTTTTGCCTTCTCCTCTTTGTTTCTTCTCTTTTTTTTCAACTCTGAGACATGAAAATTTACAGGAATCTTTCACCTGACAGAAAACGACTTTAAAACTACCACTTCTACTCTTTTGAAGACTGTAGATTCTTTATTTTTGTAAGGAAGTATGAAATTTCCTTAGCAAGAGAAAGGAACGTGACATTTCCTTGTCCTAGTCACCCAGCTTAAATTATAATTTGAGCACACAGACAGTTAATACTTGCAGTTTTATGCTTTGTTACACATCTCTGTGACGTTCTGAATGAGTTTTCTCCATAACCTAGGGGAAAGAAATGACTTCACACTTTCATGAAGGTTATTGGCAAAATTTAGTCTGAGTCTGCATTGCCTACTCCATAGAGCCAGACCTAAAACACTGCGTATGGGACGTATGTTAGTCCTAGTCACTATGTAACGTTGTAATGAATGTTATGTCATCTTTAGCAAAAGAAAGTATGAAACAAGAATCCTCTTCACTGAGCCAGCCAGTCATTAAGACCAGTCCCCAACCTTTTTAATACCAGGGACCATTCTCCCAAGAAGAGGTGGGGGATTACCTGTTAATCAATAGGCTGTTGGTGCATAGCTTAGAAATGGCAGTAGCAGGGGCGGGAGGAATGGCTCAGCGGTTAGAGCGCTTGCCTAGCAAGTGCTAAGTCAAGCGCTAAGTACCCGAGTTCAATTCCCCATCTCCGTATAACCTGGGCATGGTGGTGCATCTCTGTAATCCCGGCACTCAGGAGGCTGAGGCAGGAGAATCGCTGTGATGATGACCTCAGGATCAGTCTGGGCTACCCAAGACCCTGTCTCAAAAAAAAAGGAAAGAAAAGAAAAGAAAAAAGCAGTAGTAGAAAAAGAGGAGCAGACAGCAAAGCTTTGCTGTCTCCTGTCAATCACCAGCAACATTAGAATCTAATAGGATCGCCCCACCAGAAGGTGGGGCTTCATTCACGGCTCACTTCCGCTCCCCCACACATCTGTCGGAGCACCGTGGTCTTCCAAGGCCACCCAGGAGTTGGATATATCTGATTTAGACAGTAAATATGAAGCTGGCTATAATATAACAATTTCTTAAACTCCGAGGATGTGTTTTCCTGAGAAGAGAGCCTAGGACAACGCAATAATTTTCTTAAAAATTAGCACTTCTGTGCCCTCAAACTCTCTTGAGAAAATGAGTTCTTCAACGTTACAATCTTATTCTTTCTGAAGAAGTATTTTGGTGCCTATGAACTTGTTTTCAGATAATGGCTAAGGGAGAATATAATTACTAAACCATCAGAAATTTGGCAAATAACAAGCAAGGAATAAAAAATGGTTTTCTCTTGTGTATGGAAAAGAAATAAAAAGAAGCATTTCAGGAAAATACTTCCTACTGGAACATTCTGTAGTCATTCTGACTGATAAAACTCACGATTGGCCTTGACCAATAAACTTGATGAGGACATTGTTTGACATTAATTTTTTCTTTAGATGTTGGTCACCTTGCTAGCTAATCTGAATAATTACTTTTTAAATAGTCTTTCAGTTCTTTAAACTGTGTTAGGGAGAAAGATTTACACAAGCAGTAACCTGGCATTAGCTCCAATCTTGTTGCTTCTGGTATCACAGTCTCCCAAAAGCTACTAAGCATCCTTCCATGAAAAGTGGGATCCCGGGAGAGACAGGGAAGAGCGGGGTGCCCAGTCAGAGAGAGGATGCTTCCTGACCTTGCTTGGCAAGTCACTGACCTGTCTAAGCCTCCAGTATAAAACATGGAGTTAGGTCTTGCAAGCTGAACAAGGTGACTAACACAAGCGTTGTGTAAGAAATGCTCAGTAAATGTCACATAACTGTACTAGTGTTACCATGCTCTGAGAGTCCCAGCCAGAGAGCCCAGGCTTACAGAGCCCAGCTAAAATTGTCATAGAAAGAAAATGAAGGATTGCCCAGAAAGGCAAAAAAGGGTTCTGTGCCTTGCCTTCCCCCCCTCTGCACTGGATGGTGTGGAATGTCAATATTGCATAGATAGTAGACAATAATAGATACAGGAAAGAGGCAGGTTAATCTCATTTCAAGAGCACAGTCACTAGGGCAACATCTCCGGTTCTGGGTTGGATACTCTGTGCTCTTTGAAGCCTTTATCTCTCTGGGCTCAAGGCTGCTTGTAAAATGAGAGAAAAGGCTGTGTAGTTTGTCTGTAAGTCTCTAGGGATGCTGTGAGTCTACAAGAGGAGAGTTAGCTACATTTTCTACTCAGCTTCGTCTGGTGTCTTCTGTTCATAATTCTGCCAGCTTTTATCATGTCGGCTTAATTCTACCAGCCAGAGCAATTAGGGCAGACATCAAACAAAATCTTACCTAAAAATATGAAAAGTTATTAAACTAAAAGACACATTTCCATTAATCCCCTCAAAATGTTCCCTCTTGTTTCCTGTCATTCCTAGTAACGTATCTTTTACTGTAATAAGATTTTTAAATTTTTAATATTCACTGTATTTTTGATCACCCCTTATATGTCGTAGTACCTGTCAGTTACACTCTATTTCTGCTACACCAGAGAAGTATGAGTTACTTAATTTCATAATTTTTGAGCTGAAGAATTCTCTTGTAGAACTTACAGAACTTCCTGTAATTTTTACTTGTATGCTTGTATGTCAATTCTTTAAAATCTAAGTCCGCATAGGCATTATTCACAAGTCTATTTTTCTGCATTTCTGTCCATATTTTTACCTTAGTGAACATCAAATCATCCAAATGGCCATTTATTTGAATAGCCATTTATGCCCTGCATTGTGTAAATGCCATGGGAAAAAAAAGAGCTGGGAATAGATAAATAGTTCATAGGAAGTCTTACTTACTGATTTACTATTTAAGATTCAATGCAGAGTCTTCTCATTGAGCTGTAGTTTTCCAACTCCCTGTTTTTATCTGTTTTTGAGATGAGGTCTTACTGAACTGCCCAGGCTGGGCTTGAACTTGTGACCCACTGCTTCAGCTTTCCAAAATCCTGGGTTTGCAGGCATGTATCACCACTCTCCAATGACAATCCGATCTGTGCAGCACTGTGTGCATATCTGTCTGTTACTACAATATTAATGGCAACGATATCTTAATTTTTACTAAAAACAAATTATTTTGCCTATAGTCAATCTCAAATTTATCTGAGGCCCCAGATCATTGAGATTCTTTCCAAAGCAAAACAATGAATTTCCAATGATCCTGTTGCTTGTATTTTTCAAGTACTTTTCTAGAGCATATTAAGATTTTTAAAACTTCAATACATACTATAAATTAAAATTTGATACTAGCAGGTCACCGATGACCCCATCCCAGGTAGCAATGAGGTTTTTAAGGAACATCGAATTTTAATGAGCTGGGAGATGCCATAGTTGGAAGCCCGTTTCATCTCTTCCACGCGGGCCTCACGGTTCTTCCCTGATGGCCATCTTCACAGTGCACTTATTGCAATGAGTTTGTTGTAAGCATAAGTAGAGAGCAGATAAATTGAAAAGCTCAGACTTGCAGAGGTCATGTCACTGGTTCAGGTGTCCTCAGCGGGCTTAGGGTGGACCCAACATTTTCTTCCCAATTTGTTGTGTTTTCTCTTTGCTGTCTTAATGCTACAGATTTAAAAGCCTGAGTTATAGTCAGAGGGATTTCATCAGAATGTCGGTCTTTTTGTTAGTTAGCCTAAAATTTTCCTGTAGCAGAACCTACCTAGCGGCCTCTTCCTGCCCTACCTATTTCTAACTTGATACAGTTAAGAGAGTTGTAGCATAAGAGAAGTGGCTGATTTCAGATTCCAGATTAGTTTAAGGGGAAGTGTCTTAAGCAAGTCAGCTTTCCTTAGGCTAGTTAGAGGTGGGAATTCAATTACATTTATTAAATTTCCTGGCTTCTAAAATTAGCAATTATGTAGATTAGAATTCTAAGAAAATTAACAATTATGTAGAGTAGAATTCTAAGAATACCCAGCCCTAAGAATTATGTAGATTAGAATTCTAAGTCTGAAGTTCATGTAATACTAGGGCACATCCTTTCCCCAGGAACAGCACCATTGTCCTATTACAGGGAATTTCCTAAAGTCATGTCACATGTCATTTCCTGTCCATGTAGGGTTCATACATCCTCAGGTGCTTTCCTTTCCTTTGTGTGTGTTTCTATGTGTGTATGTGTTGCTGGGGATTGAGCCTGGGGTCTTCACATTGAGCTGTAGCTGTAGTCCTGTTTTTATTTAATTTTTGATTTTGAGACAGAATCTTACTAAGTCACTAAGTTACCCAGGCTGCACTTGAACTTGAGATCCTCCTGCCACAGGCTCTCAGAGTGCTGGGATTACAGTCCTGTACCCCGAGACCCACTGTCTCAGGCATATTCTCACCTAAATTCACAAGGCTTTGAAGAGACTCTTTATTCAATTTAGCTTGTTTAAATGGAGCAAAAAAAAAAAAAAAAATACTTCTATCTTTTCTGTAATTTTAAGTTCCTTTAGAGGGGAATATAAAGTTAATTGAAAGAAACTTTATAATACTGTCTTAAAATAAAACAATCGAAACAATATTTTCTTCCAAAGCACATTCCCCTTGACACCATTCATATATGCTACTATAAAATGTAATACTAATTATCATTCTGGTTGGTGAGAATGTTGAGAAATGGGGGAATAAAAAGACTCAGTGTTGAAATTGGTGGTAGGAGTGAGACTAACTGGAAGTGAAGCTCTGCATGGTCTGCTGCGGAGAAGTACCTGAGCGAAGGTGTTTGAGTTACATATGAAATCCATATATTTTCCATTTGAATTTAAAATGCACTGTCTTTTGGAAGACAGTATTGAAATTTCTCAAAAGGCTAAAAATAAGTACTTCTTTCGATCCAGTGGTACCTCTTCTGGATATCTTTCCAAGAGAGTTAAAAGCAACATGTAACAGATACATGTGTACCCATGTTAATACCAACACAACTAACAATAGCCAAATTGTGAAGGATGCTGACATATCCATCAGTAGACCAATGGATAAAAAAATTGTGGTATAAGAACACAATGGAGAACAATTCTTCCATAAAGACAGAGTTGATGCGTTTGTGGGTAAATGGACACCACTTGAAACCATCATGCTTAGTGAAGTAAGCCAAATGCAGAAGGTTAAATATCACATGATTTTCTTCTATGAGAAACCCAGAATACAGGCATTCCATAGAAACAAATCGGTGCAGCAGCAGAAGTTGGGGGAGATGGGGACGGTGCGGGAGGGCCAAAGCGGGGAGGGGAAAGGATTCTAATGTTGACACACAAAAGACTCAGGCTCAATGTAACCATAATATATTACATATATTAATAAAAGTGGGGGGATAATGGTTAAGAATATGAATTTTAAGCTGGCCTAGTAGTGAGCACCTATAATCCTAGCACTCTGGGAGGCTGAGGCAGGAGGATTACAAGGTTGAATCCAGCCCCCACAACTTAGCAAGACCTTGTTTCAAATTTTTTAAAAAAGGCTGTGGATGTCACTCAGTGCAGAGGTTCTGGATTCAATCTCCCAGTACCTCAAAAAAGTGGATTTAAAACTTTCACAAATCTCAGCTTTGTTGCTAATCAGTATTTATATGATCTTGGGCATTTTATATACCTTCTCCTACCATTAGTTTTCTCATTTGTCAAACTGAGATTATAATATTTACCTCACAGCTTAATCAGAGAAAATAAAGGAAGTAATAAAGGTAATTGCATATTAGAAGATTAGACTATTTTCCTCTCTGAATTGGAAACATCAATGCCCCTGTGATTCAGAAACCTCCTGAGTGTCTAACTGAATGTTAATGAGAAGTGTTATTTCATGCTATTCTATACTGACCTTTAGAATTTTTCCAGTTGAATGTAGCCATTTAAAATATCTATTAATAATTAAAGACTTTCTCTTCCAGTAGAAAAACAATTATTCAAACTACATATTGGCTTATTTTTAAGAACCAGAGAAAGAAAGGCCTTAGCTGGATTTTAAAACTTAAAAATATATTTTTTCAATTATATGTTATGCTACAAGACATAAAATGTAACAGAACCAGTTATAAACATGCAGGCATTTCTTCAAGTTCCATGAACTTGAAAGTCCAACCTTTGAGCAGGCTCAGCTCGACTTTGCTCAGGTAACTAAACCTCATCTCTAAGGACCCAGCTGGGCATGCTCTTTATCCATCTTTCTTGTCACTACCTGTACTCTGCTTTTGCTCTGACTTGGGGTACAAAGTGGCTGCCATCACTACTGGGGTTTCATTCTTTCGTGTCCACATTTGCAGAGTGAAAGTTGTTTTTCCTCCCAGCATCCAACACCCTTGAGCTCCTTGGTGGCTAGAGGCAGAGAAATCGCCGTCTCCCCTTCGTGCCCTTGCTAAGGAAATGTCAGCGTGAGTCCTCTTCCCAGGGTCACATGCACACTCACGGATGCACCCTCCCCTTCTCTGGAAGGAGGAAAACCACTAAAGCTTGATCCTGCGCAATAGTGATACTACCAGGACCTTGGCTTTTGCTGCTGTTGTGTGTGTGTGTGCATGCGTGCGTGCACGTGTGTGCATGCATTATTTGCTCACTCTAGCCCATACTGGTCCTGAACTCACTATGGAGCCCAGGCTGGCCTGGAACTCACAGCAATACTCCTGCCTCAGTCTCCCGAGTGCTGGGATTAAAGGGTTGTGCCATCAGGCCCAACCATTATGTGGTGCTGGGGGAATTGAACTGGGGCCACAAGCTTTCTAGGCAAGCGCTCTAATCACTGAGCTATAGCCCAGACCAGCCACCATGACCTTTGTGTGTATGAAGAGTCACTGTCAGGAAGAAAAGCCCAGCACACCTTCAGCTGTAGATGGGACCAACATGGCCGCCCTTCGTCTTCACTTCCTACACACCCACCGCCATCACCCACCTCAGCGACAGAAAGCCGCCCTGCAAGCCCGTGTCCCACAGCATCCTCCATCCGATGCTCACCCACTGTCCTTACTGTGACTTGCCTCTGTTTGGATGGCTTCTTCCTAAAAATGCAACACTGAAAAGAAACTCACTTTGACAAAATGAATGTAAAATAATACTGAGAATTTAAAGCTATGACTTGTTTTAAATTCCCACAGACAGCCTGAGAAACCATTGGCCCGAAGTGTAGGAAGGCAACGCCAGTGTTAAGTGGCCTATTTCTCTTCAGTACTCGAATTCATTAGAGAACTACATTCCTTCCCATCTTCACTCTCTCAATTGCTCTTTATTAGCAGTGCCGAAATAATTGTAAGAGCCGTGAGTGATGGTTTATATTAGAGACCTAAAGAGTATTTAGTTTAGAAAAAAGTGAAAGCCACTAGCCATCTTTCTTAAAAGTCAGTCCTACTTACAGCTTAAATATGAAAATGGTCATGTGGGAGTAGCATACCTGCACTAGCCTTAAAATTTAAAGTGTAGTAGAGAAGATGCCATCCACCTACCTGTGGTTAGGAGGCTACCTGCTGGGTTTTTTTTTATAACCATCTATAAAATCTCCTCAGTGTTTATAAATACAAAAAGCATTCAGAACTAGATGGATGGATTGTCCAGAAGTCCATGCAAGAGATCCCGCTCCCCACCGTCCCCCAGCCTGGTTCCTGGTTTTGCCCAGGACCTTCTGCTCTGTGTGTGTGTTTTACTATGATTAGTGCAATTACCAAAGCTTTACCTGAAGAGGAATGGTGAAAATTTTGCCTTCATATATTAAAATATCAACATATTAATGCACTGTATGATATACGGTTTATTCTTAAGACTTAGGTTTCTATTTTGAGTCATCATAAGACGTTAGTGAAAAAAAAGTCCTGTGAACTCAGATGTTTCCTTCAGTTACTCTCGTAGTATCTTTTTGTCCCCATTCAAAAATAAGGTCTTCAGGCATAGGTGACTATCACGTGTATTCCATCTTTGTACCAGTGGAACCCTTAGCCAGGGCAGAAGTGTTCCCGTGGGGTAAATGAATGGGTGCCTGGTGCAAATGAATGGGTGCCTGGTGCAGTCGTACCCCATAGCTTGGCTCTGGTTCTCAGAAGCACAGGGCACTTCATCTTCAACTTCCTTGCACGTGACCAGAGAGCTATTGAGTTTAGGCAATGTGGTGACAGAATCCTTCACGTCCCCAAGTCTAACCACAGATAGGCCTTTCTTCCATATAACTTACTTGAGATAAAATGCAACATGACCTACTTTTCTTCTTTTTATCCCCTTTGATCTGCTCAAGTAACAGATGAATTCACTGCTCTCCCCTAACGTTTTGTGGGTACACATATATACCATAGACTATTTAAGTTGTATGTGGAAAAAAAAGATGTGGGAATGAACAACCATAAACTCTTCTTTGTACTTACCAGGTGAGCCACAGGAAGCAGTAAAATTGTGATATCCAGGGCTGATGAAACTATACAGATTTTACGCAGACCAGATGTCTATGCACAGCAAGTACAGCCCTATTATTACGCGGTTTATAAACACGCAGTTAGTGCCATAAAAATTCCAAGGCCTAAAAATTCCAAAGCATGTATTGTAATTATAGATTCTGATGCAAAAAATAATATCTACTGAGGGTGTTTAATAGCAAAAATGGAACCAACGTAAATACTCAACATGTGAGTAAACAAAAGATCACACCTGAGGTTGATGGAGGCTAATTAAATATTCACAAGACAATGATGAATATCATGTAAAACAAGTGTGTGATATGAAGATAAAAAGTTTTAGCATCAAACTCTGCCATAGACTGATTGTGGGGATAAATTTGAAAAAAAGGAAATAGAACAAAATGAAAATGAAGACAAGAATGATGAGGTTAGAGGGATAATTTTTAAAATTTCATCATATGTTAAAAATTACTTTAGCAATATGTAGAAAACAAAGAAAGAAAGAGATTAAGTTTTAGTCCCTCAATGTCCATATATTAAGGAGAATATTAGTCAGATACCTCTGCAACATGTCTCTTCCTTGCTTTCATGAATTTTGTCCGGTCCCAGGGGCTTAACTTTTTTTTTTAATTTTTTTAAATAACTCTGGCTACCATGGTTATTCTTTGAAAGGCAAAACAGAGTTTGCATTGTTTCCTGGCAGCGTCCCTTCGTTGCATCAGGCCATGAGTTATGATATGAGTGAATCCTGTCGTGGAGTCTTTGAAGAAAGCAGACTCTATAGATTTTTCCCCCCTGGTTCCATAGGAAATGATAATCGTTTGTCAGGGTGTATTCCGTTTCCAAGCTCTTATTTTTTGTTATGGACAAATGGCATATCAAAATTTTCCCATAATGATCATTATTATTCTAAGTCAAGCATGTTGTCATTTGACCAAGGAGAGTGCGTGAGTTGCAATTAGAGTGTGATTTTATACAGGAAGCAGAGTCTCTTCCAGAAGGTGGGGGCTTCTTCAGCAATTATAATAATCCATAGAGTAGTAAGACACTTCTTACTCATCTAGAAAGATAACACAAGTTTCACATGCTTCAGTTCATTTGGTAGTTGTATGTTAGTTATCATTATGGATGTTATATTTAATATCCGGTTCTCTTCTCCCCTCCCCCAGTACTCCCTGTCCCCCTCCTTTCCCAACCTTTCCTTCTCTCTCTTTCTCCCCTTCTCATTCCTTTCCTCTTCCCCTCTGTCTCTGTCTCTCCTTGTGGTGCTGGGGATCAAACCCATGGCCTTGCCCACACTAGGCACATGCTCCACTGCTGAGCTACATCCCTCAGCCCTTAATTCAGATTTTCATGCATTCTCAGAGGTCATTCATAGGTGGGATATGTAGACCAAATGACAATAAAGATATATCCATCGTCTCCCACTCAGTTTCCAGATAGATTCATTAGCAAACGCAGTGTCAAGAACACAACCTCTTAAGCCAGATCGCGAGCATTCAGATTCCAACTATATTTGTTTAAATCTGAACAAATTCTCTGTGCCTTAGTTTCTTCACCTGCAAAATAAACAAACACAAGTACTCATAGAAATGTTAAGGAAAGGACTGGAGTTCTAGCTCAGTAGTTGAAGTACTTGCCTACTAAGCACAAGGTTCTGAGTTAGAGTTCCCAGCACCGTATAAGCTGGGTGTGGTAGTGCACGCCTGTAATTAAACTCAAGAGGCTGAGGCAGGAGGATTGCTTTGAGTTTGAGACCAGCCTGGGCGAATAAGAGCTCAGGATCAACCCTGCCCCAGTCTCAAAAAAAAAAAAAAAAAGTTTAATAGAGATTTGAGTGAGCTAATGACTGTAGAGATCTTGGCATTTACGAAAGGTTACATTATTACTAATTTACATGTTTTTTGAAGCTGAGGGCACAGATATAAAAATGACCCAATTCTTGTGCTCCAGGTGATCTAAAAATTGATTCTCGAAAATTGATTAAGTTTTCATTAAAATTAAATAAAAGTGCTATAAACACGTATTAAAAGAATCAGCTAAGAAACAACTTTAAGGCCCTCAGTAGGAAGAAGAAAGTTGCCTAGTGTTGGAGCACACACACGAAAGGACCTTAGAAATGCTTTTTAAAGTGAAAGTGGAATTCAAACAGATATAATATTCAGCCACATGGAAGCATTAACCAACAAGGATCTTTTGAGTCTGGGTACTTCAGGGGACTTTATCCCCTTCTTTGGAAAACAATTCCTGATTCAAAGTCCAGAACCTCTAGGACACACCATCTTTCTCTAGCCTCATTGCTGTCCCTTTCTCCCCAAAGCCCATCATTCAATATGATGATGAGAGCTGTAAGTCTGGATACTTTTGTGTAATTATTTTTACATGGTAATGAGAGAAATCAAAGCCATTTCTTACCCTTTTTGTCAAATGTGTCTAAATAAATTGTGTAGGTGTTCAAATATATATATATATATATATATATATATATATATATATATATATATATATTAAGACGTAAGTAAGTATTTCATTAAGTCTTGTGTGTGAAAATAGGAGACAGTCTTTGCTTTTCTCAACTCATGGGGCACGTAAAGTTTTTTCACTGTAAAGGTCTTATGTTTTCAGGTGTCTTTTATTCATTCAATAAATATTTACTTTGTAGGGGTCTCCATCCCGCAGGGACCCCCTGAACAGCTGAGGAGGGATCTGACGACAGAGTACCCACACTCGGGGAGCTCACTTCAGTGAATACAGTCCGATTTATTTAAGATGTACTTGGCTTAAATAGACTATGATAATGCAGAAGTCATCTTGGGCCAGTTAGCAAGCGGGGTCACACAGAAAGAGGGAGGGAGTGGAGGAAGGAGGATGGGGCCACCGATCAGCAGTTGGTCACTGGACACGGGGTCATGAGGCCTGCCTCAGACGCCAGCTATGCAGTGAAGCCTGCTTCTACTGAAGTGTCCTGGACTTGTGCTAGATAGGTTTCAGCCCAACCTCAATTCCCCCACATTACTTAATACCTACAGGGTACCCCACACTATGATAACTAATAATTAGCACTGGTTTGTCACTTCTACTTTTGTAGTGATGGAAACAGAAAGCTAACTCTGTTACATGTGGTTTTCTAGCACACAGAAATGTATTCCCTACAAGAGAGCCTGTATTTGCAGTAATCTGACTTACTCTCTGCAATATTTGAAGAACTTTTTAACGATTGAAAATGTGATCTTTCAGAGGAGCAGTCCAGCCTGTAGAATATATGAGCAGTAAAGCATTATTGCCACTAACAGCCATGACCTTCGTGTCACTTCCTGGGTGTGCGTGCATGGCTATCTTCTTTTATTGTCTACACTATTTTGCTTAGTGTCCTTTGTTTTCACTTTGAGGGTGAGCCGGGGTTGCCTGGAGCAGCGGGACAGGACGGATCTCCGGGGCCAAAGGTTAGTACAAACGAAGCCAAGCAGAGTCCTTTGGCACGTGAATTTCCATGTAATGATGAGCTATCACCACGCAGGTGGCACTTGGATGGGACTTTTACTCAATGGTAAAATAGACTACAGTATAGAGCCTCAGGATGAATGAATACATTATGTTTGTGGTTTCCATTAGCACTAAAATACAAGCAATAAATAGAATATGACCATCTAAAAATCTTTATTTTGGGATAATTAAGTAACTTAAGAAAGCCCATACCTGAGCGGCGACTGCTGTCCTTCCACCACTGCCTGAGAACATACGACCATAGGTAACATCCATGCTGCCGCAAATCTGCATAATTGTAAGCATTCCAAAGAAGAGGTTCCCAGGGCCCCATGGCTTGTCTTTGAGACTTGGCTACCTTCAGCCTCTACAAGACATACCCAGCTAATCAGATGAAGAGCAAAATAAAGACGTGGCATGTTTAAAATTTAAAAATGGAAGTAGTCTGAATTACTGAATAGGGAAAAAATGTAATGAGGATAGTCTTTTGGATGGCACGTTTTTCTTTGTTTCTTGAAGAACAAATGAGTCTGTTAAGTATAAAAAAAAAAAAAGTAAAGATTGGTGACAGTTTAGTTTAAACCAAGCAGGCAGACAAATCCCATACCCTTTGATGAGTGGACATCCCTTGAAGTACAAAACTCATGTCTAATCCCATCAGCTGTGCTGGTGCGGAGCCGGGCCCACAGACGCCCGTCAGCTGATTTCGCAGATCACGTTGCTATTGACAGGCGCTGAGGACTGACCTCAAATTTATAGACCTGTCCTTTGTCTTGCACAAGAGAAAAGAAAATGTTCCTTCTGGGACTACAGCTGCTTTCCTGTTGTTTTCCCTCTTTTGCACCATGTTAAAAAAGCCAAATGATGAGAGATCACTGTTAATGCATATTCACGATGGTGTTCCTGGTTGCCTAGCAACCAGTCATGAAGATGGATATTGAGCAGTGGTGAAAGGGGCCAGCAAGTCAGAGAGCCAAGGACTCAGGTTGATCTTCTCAGAATGAACAAAGTCATGCCTCCAAAGTGACTTCTTGAGTGGGTGATTATCTTTTTTAACCACAGCAATCATCTTACGCCATTTTTACAAGACGTAGTCTGGTCTCCTGGCCACACTTACACAAGCCTTTCACTGGGAAATATTAAAATGTGTATGATAGGCTTTCAAGCTTTCCCTTGCTCTTAATCCCTTGTTCTTTCCTGGGTAAGAGTGAAAATAAAATTCTCTCAGACCACAGTTTGCATCTGAGTCCTGGTGCTTCCCCGGTTATCATGTGGAACAAGGGCATCTTTCCCAAACTCACTAAAATGACGCCCCCTTCAGGTGTCTTTCCTCAAAGAATCAGTGCCTTCTATCAGGTATATCTAAGATATAACTGACATAGACCAGTGAAAGTTAAAGATGCTGGGAAAGGGTCCAAGCTGAGGACTGAACGTTTGTGACCATGTCAGAGGAAGACAGCTTGGGGAACTACACTGAAATTCTAGACCCCCTAAATAATCTGTGCACCAGGTGATACTTCTAATATAGAAGGCTTTGGTGAAGGGTATACTAGACCACCTTTTTAATCTTGAATTTCATTTGAACGGACTGAAAAATACAGCAGATTCAGCTATTGTAGAGGCTGGCTTTTCCAAGCCAGTCCTGGTGATACAAGGCCTGTAATCTCATTTGTATGGAAGACTGAGGTAGGAGAATCACAAATTCAAATCCAACCTGGGCAACTTAGACCGTGTCTCAAAATCAAAAATGTAAGAATGGGCGGGAGAAGTAGCTCAGTGGAAATGCCCTGGGCTTGGTCTCCAGTACCGCACACACACGTGCAAACATAAGAAGCTTCTCCGGCCACTGAATTTTCCCATTCATACCTCCTTCATGTCCTAGCTAGGTCCTGGATAATCATCTCAAAATAATGTGCAAGCCTTTATTCCTGTAAATGTAAAGAATTAAGATGACCTTTGCTATTAATATCTATACCCAACTCTTCTTTGGAACACTCATCTTACCATTTGTTTTCACATATAAATGATTGGTGGCCAAAGTAGAAAGTGTCACACGTCATTCAGCTAATGTGTTTAATATCTGGTTGATTTGATGTTGCTTCATGAGGTGTTTTATAATCTGATGTCACTCAGCCTCTGTTCTTTTGCTCAGGGAGAACCTGGAAAACAAGGAGAAAAGGTGAGAATGTTTCTGCCTGTATCTCGTCCCCCTAGGGGGTGTCCACACTGAACCGGGTTGATGAATGGATGGGCTGAGGGGTAGCAGATGGAGAGAGTATTGACTGTGTGTATTTGCTTGTTTCTCAAACTACTATATAGTGGCAGGAAAATATAGCATAATTCTTACATGTAGATAGTAGGATTGAATAAAAAGGTTTACACAAGAGGAGAGAGAGAAAGTAAATGGAAACATCTATGCCAAACTTCTAAACGGCTCTTGAAAACCCCTCAACCACTTACCTGCTAATACCATCCCAATGCTTTCCTAAGTACCTGCCTCCCTCTCTACTGCTTCTGTGTCGCCAGGTTAAAGGGATCCAGATGTTTACCTGCAGCAATTATCTGGAGCCTGCCCCGTAAAAAAATGCCCATAAAAACCAGAAAGAGAAATAGGGTGTTGCGTGTTTGAATTCTTTTAGCCTTTTCTCTTTACTGCTGTTAGGCCTGTCCTGATTATTTTTAACACTGCGCCTATGCTGGCTGTGCGTTTTCCTGGTGTGTGCACTGTACTTCACAAGCGTCTGAATTTGCTGAGTAGTAACCCACCAAGGTACTAGGTCACACTCTTCCTAACCCTAATCCCAGAAGAATGTCATCTAACATCAAGAAAAGGCCTTTGCTGTAACTGAACCCTTCAGCATTGTAATGATAAAAATGCACTTATTTAGGGAGAAGAAGCACAATAGAATGTTCATGAACAGGCAGCTCAGTCAAACCTTCATGTCACAGATACTCAGAGCCAGTTCTAAGGAGGAGGCTTGCTCTTTAACAAAGGGATTTTAAGGCAATTTTTTAAAAAGCATATAAGTAAACTGCCTGTCAGAGTGCTCTTGGAATACACTACCAGGACCTTTATCTGGCAGCCAACCAGTTCATGGTAATTAACTCGAAATTAATTAGTCATCTGATAAGTATAGAAATTAAATGAGGGGAAAGAAGCCATGCCAGCTCCCTCTGGCATCTGTCAGATAAAGTGTCACCAGCCACGGTGGCCCGCTGTGGAGTGTCCGTCACCACAGACAGCGTGTGAGCAAGTTGCCTACAGGCTTATTTGAAACTAAAAATAATACAGAGAAGAAAGTTAAAGTCTCCCCCATCTCCTCCCATCTCCTACCTCTCTTGCAAAAAAAAATTGTGTGTGTGTGTGTGTGTGTGTGTGTGTGTGTGTAATTTAGAGGTTTTTCTCTTGTTTTAAGGAATGGTACAGACCTGAAATGCCATCCCTCTAGGAGGCTGAGGCAGGAGGATCACAAGTTGTTCAAGTCCAGGCTGGGCAATTTGATGATTTACAAAAACCCTGTCTCAAAAATTTAAAAAATGGTCTGGGGAAGCAGCTCTGTGAGAAGGTCATGGAACTGGTCCTTACTCCCAAATACATACAAATAAATTTACTCAGTTTTCGATCCTTAAGTTTCTTTCCTTAAATTTTTGTGAACTTATTCTTTTTAAAAATGTATTAGTGTGCACTTATGAGACATAATCACAATCAGCTTGAGAAACTGGCGCGTTTACATATCACATCTTGATCATCTTTACTACTCCATCTTTGGGTTTCCCTTCCTCCCCGTATTATCATTTTTATTAGTACCTATTTGCAGTATAGACTAACTCCATCCGCCTGGGGAAGCTGGTACACACTCACCACATTTTCATCGTTTTTCCTCCTCCTCCCACCCACCCGCCTGTCTCTGGCCATGTGTCCCTTGCCCTCACCTACAAAGTCTACCTCCCTGCTCCTCTCATCTCTTTTATGTTGCTTTTTAAATTATTTATGTTTTGGCTTTCTCGTGTAAGAGAGACCATGCAATATTTAAAGAACTTTTTAATGATTCAAAAAAGAGGAGCAGTCCAGCCTGTGGGATATGAGCAGTAACGCATCGTTGCCACAAACAGCCACCAATAGTGGCTGAGGATATGTCAGATACTAACGTAGTTGCTCTACATACGGTATATTCTTTATTTCTTAGGATAGAAAAAGTACCTGAATTTCATTTAGCCAGTAACTGGCAGCTGTGGAGTCTGTTATTGTGGCCCCAAATGCTGTGACATTCCTGCTATAGCATGCTGTAAGGCCTGAGTGAGATTCAGAGCTTAAAGGGGCAAAGCACAAAGAACAGATAAAGCCTTTTCCCTGGGGCATTGTTTGTGGAGAGAAAGGAGATGTCCCGGAGGGGGAACGGTAGAAAATCTCCAAAATAACAAAGGAAGCACTAACTTCTCAAGTTCCTTTTCTTATGATGTATAAAAAGTTTTCTAACAAAGCATAAAGCTTTAATTTCATAAGTGCAAGCCAAGTAAGCCTACATAAGTAAATAGGCATTGAGGGGCACAGCACACACTCTGAGGTTTTGGAGATTTGAGACAAGGTAGGATTTATACGAATGGGAGGGCAGGAGCTCTGGGGACAGGAATGGCAGAGGACACAGAGGTCACAAGCCAAAGGTAACACGGTGGAAATGGTGGAGGGAAAGCCTTTGTTACAGAAGCTTTGAGCAGAGCAGAGACAGCAGAAGAGGTTTAAGTGTCCAAATAAGCCGTTAGGAGGCAGCCAGATAAATTACTGATTTCTGTTAATTTTATGGAGTTTAAAACTATTCAGCCATGTCCCCTGTAATCAAATTAATTGTATTAATATCAGGCAGCTGGTGAAGAAAAAGTACATTAGCTCCATAGAACATTTGTGAGTGATTTTTATCTACAGCATGTTTGAAAGAGAAGGTCTCTCTGATATGAGAGTCCCAGATCACAACTCTTACAGAACTTAAAGCAAAAAACAAAGTGAAACGGGGAGGGGTGGGGTGTAGAGTTGGGGAGGAAGGAGGGAGGGGAGGGTAAGGGAGGGACAGAAGGAGAGTGGGAGGGCCCTTGTCACCTTGACAAGATATGTATGTGCGCAAAATGCTCAACTCCATCGTAAACCTTAAATTTTGCACGTATACATATCAATAAAATGGGAACAAAAGAGAAGTTAATGAAGAAATGCTCCTTACTGCACGTTACCAGTAAATTTTACATGTCTCTTTTTCCTTTCTTCAGGGAGATGCTGGAGAAAGTGGCCCCAAAGGTGACACGGGCGACAAGGTACAGTTCTCTGAAGTATGGAAGAGCACGTGTGTTAACAAGCATGTTATTTCATGGAGAAATAGGAAATTGCAAAAGAGGTGAATTGGACTAGCCTAATAGAATGGAGGCAGGAATAATTCCCAAAGATTTGTAAATATTTAAATATTTACACCAAGTGATTCCTCCTCCCATCTCCAGATTGAAATATTTTGAAAGAAAAAGGTTGAGTCAACAATTCCAGAAAACGTACACCTAAGTTTCCAGTAACATGGCTTTCGAGAAATAAAAAGGCTTACTTGTGCGCAGATCAGATACTTGTGTTATCTGTAGTATTTAAAAATAGGACTTCTAAAGGGACTTGCTCTGCTGTAGGAGCCGTGGGAGAGAACATGCAAGAGGATTGGGATGAACTTTGAAAGGTTGATTATAAGTTAATGTCACTCAATTACAGTCTTAAGTCTTGAAAATCCACCTCAAGATGAAATCTGTTGAGTGTGTTGGCCTTTGTGGGGTTTATTGTTGTTGACCACTTCAATCATGGTTCGTATTGATAGCGCACAGTCGTGGCTTGTCTTCCTGCCCCCTGTCTTACCCTGTCATCCTCTCTGCTATCATCATAGCTTCCAATGGGAGCCACACTGGTATCTCTGACATCATGTCATCTCTGGCATAGAAAGGACATTTCACTTTCTGATTACTCTGCATTATGCCCTTTTAAGAAATGGACATACAGTAGAATCCAATGGATTTTAATGTATATTGAGCTGAATGCTTGAGTGTTTGGAAAAAATTATTTGTTTAGGTCTTCAGTGGAGAATTACACTATTCCACTTTGAAAAATTATTACAGTCCAGATGGGTAATGTTTAGTCATAAAAAAACACACCCACAAAGTAAAATTTATCTCTCCCCTTCTCATAAATATTAATGTAAATATGGTGTGGGGTGGGAATGAATTAATGTCACCCTGTGAAAATTGTGTTTAGATTTGAGGCGCAATTTAGAAATTAGAATGGACTGTCAGTTTGTTGTAGACTAGAGAAAGCTTCTCAGCCTCAGCACTGGTAACATTCAGGGCCAGATAGTTCATTACCGTGGGGACTGTCAAGTGTGTAAGGGTCATTCTTGGCCTTTACCTGTGAGATTCTAGTAGCACTCCTGAGCATCACAACAAAATATGTCTCCAGGTATTGCCAGATCTCCTAGTGGCATCACCCTCAGTCAAATGCCACCGATGCAGACCCATTTCTTCTACCTGCCAAATTTAAGTTTCATGCTTCAATCAAATATGACATGAAAATGTTTAATAAGGGATCTCCAAACTCTGGCTGGAGGCCTCGTAGGAACTAGGCCACCAGCAGGAAGTGACTAGTGTGTGAGCGATGCTCCATCTGCATTGACAGCTGGTCCCCATCACTCACATTGCCACCAGAGTTCTGCTTCCATAACACCAGCAGAACAACGGGTCCCTGGTACCCAAAACCTTGGTGATCACTGGAATACAAATGAGACCAAGGATGTCCCTTGGCTACTAATGTCAAAAATTGAAACCTGGATATATCAACTTGGATGATGTTGTGTTTAACTTTCTTGGGTTTGTTCAGAAGCAGAGGTCAGCCCATTTTTTTCTACAATGGCCAGAAAATAAATATTTCACATTCTGTGGGCCATGTGGCCTTTGTCACAACTCCCTCAGCTCTGTTGTTGTAGCCTGAACTCAATGCTAGACTACATGTAAACAACTGAGCGGCACTGTGTGCCAATAAAACTTTATTTCTGGACACAAAAATTTTAATCTTACATAATTTTCATATGTCATGATGTATTACTGTCATTTTGATTTTTTTAAGCATTTAAAAATGTAAAAACCATTCTTGGCTCATAATGTTTGCAGGTGGCCGGTGGGGTTTGGTCACAGTTGCTAGCCTCTATCTAAAAGAAAGGAAATATTCTACACACAGGGCAATTCTCCAAGTGAAAAAAAAATGCATCTGAAAGCTTAACTTTCTCTGTGTGGACTTGTATATAGCATTTTATGGTTTAGAAGGTGTATCTTTAAAACTTCAATTTTAGAATGTAGTCCAATAGTTGTTTCTTTAACCACACATTTTGAAATTTCTTTTTATAATAGTAATGTGATTTTTTCTTTGAAAAGACCCAGGTATCTCAAAGGAATAGTGTTCTTATTTTATACATCAGTGCAAATCATTTACCATACCTACTCACACATCATAAACTCTCAATAAATATTAGCTCTTCTAACCACATGGATATGGAAGTCAACGAGATTGGGGTATTTTTTCCTTTTTTATCGAAAAGTTTTATTAGTCAGCTGAAATTAAGTACAAGAAATGCCTCAGTTAAGATGGAAATCATTTCTATAAACTTCCAATAGGTCTAAACGGAGGATTGTAAATAGGACTCTGTAATGTGTTTAATGTGTAATCTGACCTGTAGCATTCATCCCAAGAATGCTGTAATTGGAATATAATTTTTGATGTGTTTTTTAAACATTTCCTGCTTCTGTCATATAATTTGTTTCCAACATGTTGGAAACACGCTTCTTGTGGCTTTTGTGTTTGGTATGTGAAACTCATTCATTGCCTACCAAGTCTCAGATATAAAATCAAAAAAAAAAAAAGCTGGTTTTCCACCATTGGTGTAGTAAATTACATCATTGACTGATTCACTTAAGTAGGATTTTTTTTTTTTTCCTTTTTGATCCAACTCTGTGCCTTTGGATGGTAAAGTAATCTAAGCCTTTCCAGACTGGTCATCTGGAAATGCTGTGGACTAAAGCTCATGGGCTGGGTGTTCTCTGTGGCCAGCAACCACAGTACACTCCATGTTTAAGAGTACTAGGCCAAAGACTGATTTCATTCATGTGTAGAGTTACTGGGACTGGGTCTGTTTGACTCTGTAGAGGGCTAATCCCGGCAAAGGCAGAGATGGATTTCTAACCTATTTCCAGCCAATTGAAAGTGGGTTTTTGTGCAGTCCGCTAACTGGTTGGATCCCACTTCCTCCTACTCGCTGCTTCATCTCTTAATTCCAGAGCTCCTTCAGCCTCCTGGCATTAACTGCCTGTCCCTTCCTTCGCATTGCTCCCTGAGTGTCCATTCCCTGGACACGCTGCCTTCTGACTTTACATCTATCTCCAAGTGACATATTGACTTACATCCACTGAGCCTTTTGGAAGCCGAGTCTACTTGGAGCTACCAACCAAAGCATCTGCTTTTCCTAGGACCACGCTTGACAGTCCCACCGTGCCTCCCTCGCGGGCAGTTCCAGCCCTGGCCTACCCCAGTGCGCGCTGTTCCTTGCCTGGATGCTCCTGCCGTCTCTCTCTGCTCTCTTGGACTGCTCGCTTCCAGTTGTTGTCATCCCCCTCCCTCCCCTCCTCCTCTTCTTCTTTCTCCTCCTCTTCCTCCTCCTCCTCTTCTTCCTCCTCTTCCTCCTCTTCTTCTTTCTTCTTCTTCCTTTTGTGATACTGAGCTGCATACCCCAGTCCTTTTCATGTTTTGTTCTGAAATAGGTCTTGCTAAGTCACAAAACTGGCTGAGCTTGAACTTGCCTGTCTCAGCCTGTCAGACTCCTGTCTCAGCCTCCCACGGTGCAAGCGTGCACCACCTCAGCCAGCTGTGTGTGTGTGTGTGTGTGTGTGTGTGTGTGTGTGTGTGTGTGTGTCTGCATGTGTCTGCATGTGTGCACATTTGGTAGTAGGAACTGAGCCTAGGGACTTCATCCTGATCTACATCCACACTCTTTTTTCATTTTAAAGTTCTAAGTTGCTAACTTGCCCAGGCTGGGCCAGAACTCTTCATCCTCCTGACTCAGCCTCCTAGAGCATTTGCACTTCAGGCATATATCACCACACCTGGCTCCTTCCCCATTTTCTAACTGTATCCATCAGCCAATGAAACCTGAGTTCAGGCGTCATTTCTGAAGCCACCTTTCCCCGTCCTTTGGATCTTTTGTGTCATCTACAGTGCCCTCTTTATAATTCCCTCCATAATCCTTTTGGTGCTTTATTGTCATCTCTCTGTATCTGACATCCAAGTCGATGAGAAGGCCAAAGCAAATAAACCAGAAGGCACTAAACTCTTCTCAGCACCAATCCCAAATTCCTGGCACACCCAAGCTCATAAATATTTATTGAAGGATCAACCCTAGATTTGTTTCTTACTTTGAACTGGTTCATATTTTCATTGCCTGGTGGTGGACTTTCCTGTCCCATACAGCTGCCTACTTTAATCCTACATTCACTTTGGCTTTGGGAGGAAAAGAATTATAAGCACACCCTGTTTTTTTTCCAACTTCTTGCAGCATTATCCTTTAAAATGTTTAAGTTATAAATGTCTTCCAAAAGTTGCCTTGCCACTTAAGATTTATAAAAACTCCTGGAGATTTCACAGTTCTAATCTGTAAAAAAAGAGAGAGAGAGAGAGAGAGAGAGAGAGTAAAAATGTCACTGTTAGTTGTCCATCACATTAAACTTCTCAGTTTCCACAAGTTAACTCCCCTTTTCCTTCCAAACTCTTTCTCCCAAAGTAAAGCTCGTTTTTATCTCATAACAGTGGATTATCCAACCACTTTTTATTAAAATGCTAAAAAAAAGTAACTAGAGATAATACAAGCAGCTTCTTTGTATACAGTTGACCTGAACCTTTATGCCCGGTTGTCAAAATGAAATAAGCCAACAATTCTTTTATTATTCTAATAAAAATGACAATTTCAGAAGCCCCAAATTCACACAACTTCTAGTTGCTTTTGCCTCTTCACCTATTCCACGGAAATAATCACGTTCACACTATCCCATGGGACTTTTTGAGGCGTAATTGAGATAAAAGAAGGAATTTTACAAAGTCAAAATTGTCTGTATGAGTTCAAAGGTCTTATACAAAATATTGAAAACCTGCTTCTTTAGTGTTGAAGCCTTTCAGACTTAGCAAAAACAGAAATGAATATTTTTTAGCCATATTTATTTCACCTCCCATTTGGAAAACACTAATGATTGAGGGGAAAGTAACAGTCTACACAAAGACAGTATTTAGAATTCTTTCTTTTTTAATCACACTGTAATTTCTCCTTGGGTAACAACAGCTACTGATGGCAAAAAAAAAAAAAAAAAAATACCCTTCATACGTATTTCCTTCCTGAACAAGATAACTTACATTTTCCTTCTTGCCTGTAATCTTTCTTTCCTAACAGCTTTTTTCCTTCTAATCCCTGATGGCTGTCCTGTTTAAGAGATTTTTGTTTTTTTTGAGCCATGTTCATTCCTTTCCTGTATACATACCGAGCACACGCCTCCATGGGTGCTGAGTAAACAGCTGTAGTCTGCCGCCCTGCAGTTGATAACGGAAGGGCAGACATTGAACATACGGGAACGTAAACAGGCGGGGACTAAGCGAGCTGCGCCTGCGTGAAGGGAGCCTGCCGCTACACAGGAACACGCATGCGTGAGGGGCACGTGTCAGGGCAGGCTGGTGAGCAGCTCGGTGATGCACAGCCATTTCAGCCATGGAAGAAAGAGAAGGCGCCATTGTGGGAAGAGAGGAAAGGAAGTGAGGAGAGGGGGCAGCGGCTGCCTCCAAGATTGGTGAACTGGCCCTAGAGTACTGCCCGCACCCCGGCGCCTTGAGCTTTTGTCGATGCGACAGCTGAGGACACCCAGGGCCAGCCTTGCTCCTGGGGCTGAGTCTGTTTTCCTGATGGTGTCAGGTGACTCTGTTTTTCCTTTTTCTTCTTCCATAGTGTTCCCAGCACAGAATGGCCTAGAAGGAGTTTGGAAATCCAGGCCCTTTGCTGGCCTCATTTTAGAAATGAACAGCAGCCCCAGCGCTCTTCCAGATTCCTTCCTCCGCTCAACCCTTTACTCACTTAGGGTGTATTTGCTTTAGAAATGCAGCCCCCTCTTTGAAATCTGGGTGCAATCAGATGCCTTGCAGCGAAACTCGTTCTGTCTGGAGACTCTCTCGGAGCTGCCATGTGTCCCCACCACCCACGACTCATCCATCATCCTGTAACTTCCCGGTGACCAGGTTACGATGAAATTAGTGTAAAGCTGGAAAAAGCATGCAGGCGGTGGCTGCGTGGCGCTTTCCAACTTGACGTCATTAACCCTTTGACTTGGCCAGCTGAACCTTGACTTTCTAAAGGCCAAAAGGGTCAGGGATCTTCCTGTAAATGATGGCCAGAAACTTTGATAAATTCCAGAAGCAGAGAAAGCAGAAAATTCCAACCCCTTCATAAAACGTATTGCTCTGGAATACATTTTCCAGTACTGTATGGAACGAACAGATTTATGTATTTGCGGTTATTTCAAGTAAGATGGTCTTTATGTATTTTGCACTCATCCCATGTTCATAGAGTTGTCGTCATCTTAACGGCCAGCATATCAGTGCAGAGTTTTACAGCCCACATCACTCGGCCCGTTAGGCGCGGAGCCCCGTTCAGCGTCTGTGTCAGGAAGGGCACTGAGCGTTTGTGATGTTCCTTATTCCCCTGCCTCATGGAATAATCTCTCATGGATTTCATTTTAGGGTGACCCGGGATCTTCTGCTGCTGGAATCAAGGTAACCATACAAGTATTGTCACGTTAGAGGACAGCCTTGCTTTCTAAGCCTGTTCCTTCTATCCTCCTTTACAAGAGTTGATGATTGTTTCTGTGCCTGTTCTGCTCTGATCGGCTGCTAAACACATGGAAACCTCTGAGGAAACCAAGGAAGGCTGAAATCCAAGGGCCAGCCTTGCCTTCCCATACGGATTGCTTTTGTGGAAAGGTGGAATTATATAAGAGCTGCCACGGATGTCCCTACCTGTGGTGATCTGTAGTAGAGGAGGAGAAAGTGCATAAATTGCTTGGGATCCAAAGGAAACTGGGCCACCTCTCAGTTCTCAAGGGCTGGAGGGTTGTGGGAAATTTCTTTTAAACTTACCCTCTTCATCTTTGGTTTTCTTTGGCCAGGGAGAACCTGGAGAATCTGGTCGTCCAGGGCAAAAGGTAACACCTCTACCCCCATTGTGTCCTTCATACTGTGTCATCTTCACCATTGTCTACCTATGATCCACCATGTATTATGAAAATGATTATTGCAAAGTGATGCCTGTTCACGTTTTGCATATAGGGAGTGTTGCTTAGTGGCTGTCTTACATTTTAAAAGTTCCTGGGGCTGACCATAGCAAAACGTGAAAACAAACTCTCTTTGTGTAAAAGGATCTTTATGAACTTAAGCCTTCACAGTCTCCACTGCTTGAAACTAACAAAGACCAATTGGGTTGGAATGCCAGCCACTGAGGCCGCATGCTGAAGGGTAATCTGCACGTCTCTGTGTTTTATGAGAAGAAATGAGTATCTGCAAAACCATCTCAGTAGAGAAGATTGAGAAGTTCTTTAAAATGTAGATTCCTTTTCCTCCCATCACAAATTCCTCCCTTCTGATAATCTTTATTTCACCTGTGCCATGGGTGTTATGTAATACAAACTAAAAAAGTTAATAAACTAACCTCTAATTAGAGACATTAGCCGTAGCCACTTAACTAACATTAAGCTGGTTTCTTAATCGTGATTCATTCCAGCAACACATTAGAGAACATACCATGAATGCTTCAGTTCATATTCATTGGAGTCTGAGGCAGGAAGTGGATGTAGTTTATCATTGGAACATCTGGATACCAGTACCCACTGCAATCAGATCTCACGTAATAAGTGGATGGTAGCTAACAAGGAAACGTGAATTCCACACTTAGTTAACTCTATTAAGATCATACCTCTGCTTTTGTCCAGTAGTAGCTGATAGTATAGATAAAAATTTGAATAGAAAGATAGAATTTACCCCGTTGTCAGAAAGAACACATCCCTTTATAGTAGTCTACAACCTTAAAATGTAGTGAAATCATATCCTAAGGATTTGAGAGAGGGCTATTTTGAATACTTAGGATGAAAGTGATTTTTGAGAAAGTTTTCCATATTCTTTCAACCTTCCTCTAATTTAAAGACATTTTAATTTTCACTTGAAACTAAGAATGTAAGAGCAATGACGAAAAATTGAGACTTTTCTGAAGAGTTCAGCAAAACTCTGCAAATTTTACTATTCCTAAGGTATATTTCTGCTAAGAAACTTAAAATTAGCAATATACCATAAATCTATGATCTACTTGGTCTTGAAAAGACAACTAACCTACAATGATCTAATTTGCTCTTTAAAAATTAAAGGCTATATTTAAACTGCTCCCCAAATCTGTGATTTACTATAAATAAAAAGTGCAAAATTGTCATGTTTCTAAACCATAAAACAATTCTGCTGTCATCTTGTTCAAAATCCACTGTTTTCAGAATGGAAGAAGCAAAATGATCTTCAAATGTTTAATAAAATATTGCTTTATCATGATTGTTTAGGAATAGAATTTAGATTCAAAGTCAGTCTAGAAGTTTTACAGTTTGTATATAACGACATTACATATCCATTGCTTTGCCTTAAAAATCAGTTTTAAATTATACTGGAAGAAGGAGGTAGTTTCATTTAAAAACTCACAACCCATCTAGGTTAACATGTGCCCTGAATGAGCAACATCTCATTAATATTGAGGCCAGACTCTACCCTTTGATGTAACCTTGCTTTTCCATACCAATATGGCTTCCTTTGACTAATGTCAGGATTTGGCACAACTTACCCCAGTGTTGACTCAAACATAAAGTATTCCATGCTCACTGCTTACTTAGATTAGAAAACTGACAAGCTGAACTGCGTGTAGTTAGCTCTAAGGACCTTCCCTGGCATTTTTCACACTGTGGTAGGACTTTGCTATGAAGTGGCACTTATGCTGTTCATTTAGGATAGTTCCAGAAAGCAACAGAGGATCATGACACCGCATAAGCCCAGCAATTAGCTTTCCATCGTGTGATCTTTTCCCATTGTGAAGGTTTGGTGTCTAGAGTCATTTTTATAATGTAGGGATGACTTCATGGGATTTTTTTCTTGGATAACCTGAACAATAGGGTGATGTGGAGCATGTGCATAGGCTTGTAGAATGAATGTATAAATTTTATAGAATAAGTGGTGTTTTGTCACATATTTTTTCCTTTCTGACTCCTCCACATCCTTTTCAAGTGGTTTTTGTTTTGTTCTGTTCTGTTTTTGTTTTGTTTTGTTTTTTAGTTTTAAAGAGGTAAAATCTCTTGATGTCCATCAGAAGGGACCCACTCCATTGAGCTCTTCATAGAACCATAGTTGTGCTCAGACTGGGATGTACAGGGAAGCACAGTCATGATTATGAGCATCTCAGAATGGGCAGTGAACAGCAGAAGAGTCAGAAACAAAAATAATTTATCTGTATAAAGAGGAATGTCATGGACAAGTTGTTTTTGGATAGAATAATAAATCAGTTCTTAATTATGACTTAGATCTGACCCCGAGGCTGCACACACCCAAGAGCCTAACTCCCAGCAGCACCTCCGCCAAGGCACAGACAAGATGAGAGGTTAACCGAAAGGCTTTCCCAAAGCTGGAGGATAAGATCCTTTCATAGGTTAGAGAGGATTCTATAAGAATAAATGTCCTCCTAAAAATGCTAACAGATGTTCCACAAAGGGTAACATTAAATATATTATTATCTCTCATTGTGTCAGCTAGCACAGGAAGTAAATATAAATTTAGAAAGGTCAGATTCATAAAAATTCAAAACTATGGAATATGAATTTCCAAAATATTTTTTTCACCAAGAAGTACCTTTATGACCTATCACACACAATACATACATACACATATGGTGTAGAGAAAAGCAAAGCACCTGAAGTTTCTACAAATATTTAATCCACAACAGAAAATATTCTATGATACCTTAGACATCTGTCTCATGGTCAGAAAATATGAGCATATGTCCATGTATAGGCATGAATATAAATTATTCTTTTAATCATAAAATTCTTTTAATTTGTTCAGAGGGAAGGGATGGATGAGATTTCTTATGGCGAAATACTGCGGTGGCCTGTATCTTTCACGAAAGTTTCAGGTAGAATGTCTAAAATGAGTTTTGGAGGACTTTATTACAATGATGCAAAGTTTTATTGGTTGTATATTTTACTACAATTTACTGGTTTTAACAACCTTCTACATTTTTTAAATAACAGAAATTTCAGTGCGATGTGTACACAAGCCCCCTCTCTTGGACCTTCTTAAATTTACTGATTTAAGGATAAGTGAGAAAGAAAAAAGAAATTAGATGTATAACACATAACTGTATAAGTATATCTACTGGGACACGTCTTGGTTATCCTTTCTTCTCTGGTTTAATTTCATTGCAGTCGTATTCACAGTGCAAACCTTCATTTACATATCTTGGCACACAATAGTTTTTCTTTTACATTCCTGAAGTATGTATAGTCTAAATTCTAAACCATCAAGGAAGTCATCGTCCCCTCCGCACTGTGGCTTTTCCTCTCTAGTTTCTCATCTGGCTGGCTCGTCTGATCCTTTCCCCTTGCACTGTTATTTCTGCAAATGTACTAGAAATCATCAACCAACCCAGGGTGACTTTTTTCTTTCCTGAAATTCTTTTATGCTTCTTGGGTGGAATTCAGGAGATTTTCTAAGCAATGTAACCTCTTGTCACTCCACTTTGTGCTTAAAATAGTGGAGACAACTCTGTGAAAATGAGAAGGTTTAGCCTGACTCCAGTGTGCTCACCCTATATGTACCACTTAATCTCAGACCTGGATGCAGGGAACAGCTGTGTGGTACCATTAGCCCTAAGCTGCTAAGCACGTTGCCCTGACTCAACAATTGTCAGAAATACAGGCTGGAGTCCAGTCTAAGCTTCACCATTTATTGATGTTCTCATCGTTCAGGAATGGAAAGGAAATCTTACCAGCCTTTTAAGTGAGCAGAACTTCTCATGTGCATTGTTTTGATGTGACCATCTGTTCCTACAGCCAACTCTTGATTATCTGAGGTGACATGTACTACCTTAGGATGTGTACAGAAGTGCAGGCAAAGTCCTCATTTGGCCGGTAGCCCCAGCAGATCAGATGCACCAAAGGAGGAATAGAACAGAGACCTGCCTTCTCCTGTCCCTCGTCTGTCTTACATGGTGATGGTGGTGCCGATGGACAGGAAGAGGGAAAATCTTCAAGTATCTGCAAAATTGTCAGCCAAGTCCTGAATCAAGAGTTGACAAACCTGCATAATCTCATCAAACTTTGGGAACTGGGAGAGTTTATATATATATATATATATATATATATATATATATATAGAAAGTATTCAGTTAGGAACCTTTGTCGTGTTTTTCTCCAGAGACTGTGATTGAGTGGGTTCCATTCTATAATGCTGTGTGATTTTCCCGTGTAGGGCGAACCAGGGCTTCCAGGGCTTCCGGGACTTCCGGGCATCAAGGTAAATACCCACTGATAGTCTTGGCTTCATAGAGCTGTAATTATGAGAATCACCTGAGGTGGGGAGGAAATGGCAAATGAAAAGTTAAAATTTAATGCTGTTCTTTACCTGTTCGTTGTCCATCTTAACCGGTTAATTTTTTAATTAAAAATTGAACGTCCATAGGCAAAATTTCCCTTTCCTACATAGATTGTATATTCCACTACTTAAGCTCTCAGGCTTCTTAAGTAAATCATATAAATCACTGAAGTCATGAAATCATATAAATTTTCAAATTCTAGAATGTCTCTTTACTTACATATTCTAATTTTATCTTAAGATCCCCTCAGATTTTAAACAGAATTAAGAGTCTTAGCATCTCTATAAATCAAACATTAGGCAGCTGTTTTTGTGATTCACCCATTGTAGTAATCTCTCTAAAATGTTCCTACTTGCACTTCTTGTCAGTAATTCTCACTGTAAAGTACAAATCATTGCACTGAACTCACATGCACACTGTCCCGTAAACCTTCTATACCTGAAGTAATTGCTTAAAGCTTAGTTCTAAAATATTATCTAAAATGTTTTTAACCACTTAAAAATGTTAAACATATTTTTAAAAATAGTTTAAATTTTTTCACATAGCCACTGATCAAAAGGTCGTCAGCTTTAGCTGTGGTTACTTAAGATCAGGTTTTTAATATAGTTATAAATTATTTGATAAGATAATGTAAGTACATTTTTTCTGATATTTTTCTCATCTTACAAAGTTATAAGTAAGTCTCTAGTGTGTATTGGTCCAATTAATATTCTTTCAGTGTGAGAGGGTTCTACATATTGTCTTATGAAATTTCTGATTAGGGTTTAAGTACAGTCATCTTAGAACTATTGAGTTACATGGTATCACATATAATAACTACATTTGGTATAATTAATGAGTGTGAAAACTGTGGCTTCTAGACTGGCACTTAGAAATTTTGGCTTGTTATTTCCAGATTTGTGTCAAAAAGCTCACTTGTTCCCTATATATATTTACTCTTCGCCTTCTTCAGTGCAAAGTGTGCTCTGTGACAGCAGTTTGCTAAAGTCTGGCTGTCCTCTGAGCTACAGCAAAAACCAGTTCATAAATTAATACAGGTCTCATAATGCAGAGCTCATGGTCCTTAGTCACTTCCACATATTAAAAATCATAATTTTATTGTAAAAAATTCACATGAAAAAAAAGTAACACTTTTTTGTAAATGCATGAATTGCAAATTCCGTAACATATTAGAACCACGAGGTTTGAGAAATTAGTGTCTGTGCCCACCAAATGATAGCTTTTTATAAATGACTAGATTATGGTTTTTGAATGAGTCTAAGAAAGTGATATTCAGTATTAATTTAAAGAGAACTTAATGTCATTATAAATCAAAGAAGAGACATTTTAGAAGCTGGACATTTGGAAAGGCTGGGGTGACAGGGGTTCTGGATTAGTGGGCTGTGTTGCCAATGCTTGCCCAGCCATAGGAGCCTCGGAACTTGGCAGTTCCCTGTCCCTTCTCCTGGGCTCAAGGATGTTTCTGGGTGTCAGAAAGCAGGAGAATGAAAGAATTCATCTTTTCCCTACCAGGCAAATACATTTACATAAATGATTTCACTTACAACTATTTTGTCATTACCTTGGTTTTTTCCCCCATTTTATTGATATGTATAAGTGCAACATTCAAGGTTTACAATGAAGTTTAGCATTTTGTGCACATACATATCTTGTCAAGGTGACAAGGACTTTCCCACTCTCCTTTTGTCCCTCCCCCTCCCCACCCCTCCCTCCCTCCCCGCCCTACCCCCCTGTTTCACTTTGTTTTTCGTTTTAAGTTCCATAAGAGTTGTGATCTGGGTCTCTCATATCAGAGAGACCATTCGATGTTTCACCTTCTGCTTCTGATATTACCTTGTTTTTATGTTATATTTCCACCATAAAAATATCACTTGGTACCTCTGGCGTTTTCCTGATCGTCTGTGGGCTACTCAAAACGTGTTGAGCTTTTTCAGACTGGAGCGTTGTTGGGGATTTGCCACTTCCAGTAAATTCTTGTGTTTTTAACGGCTGTAGGCAATCGATGCATGTGCTTTGTGGAGGTCACGTCGCTCTGACATTTGCTTTTATTTTTGTGCTTCTGATTAATAGTGACTGCAATGAGAAGAAACTATTTGACAAAATATTTTTTCATTATTCACTCTGCATACTTTTCTAGTTAAATATCAAGTAATGTTGGATTATCCAGTATTTGATTTAAATCATAGATTCCATTTTTGACTAAATAAGCTTTGTTCTCGTGAGTTGAGAGAGAAGCTTTCTTTAAATAGTAAGTGCTAAGTAAACCTTTGAAAAGGAATCAATCTCAGAACGTATCAGTCATTTGTGCTCGCTGGACACTTAACAATATAGAGGTAAAAGTTTCTCATTTTCTGATACAGCTTCATTAGCTTCCGATGGTTTTTGTTCCTTTAATTTACCTTCCTTCTACTGTGTCACCAACTTCAGGACAGCTAACCATGACTTCATAGTTTGAATAGTGGTGTTTCAAAGCGGAGACCCCCAAGTATGGCTGTTGAATGTGTGGTACCAGGGACGTTAGTCAGTACTCTTCTAGACTCGTGTGTTTACTTCTGCTTTGGAAATGCTTCCGGTTGCTACTCATCTCCTTCTTATCTGCCCATAGGACAGAGCACACACATGCCATCCGCTCAGTCTAAGACATTGAGGAAACCAGCCATAACATACCAGGGCAGCTCTGATTCCCCACCTGTTGCTCTCAGGGAATGGCTGGAAACTTAATGAGCATCCACATGCCGTCCCTGGCTCTCAGGAAGTGAGCGAAGTGCCTAAATACAGACCACAGACTCATCTATCTGTCACCTCAGGGTCCTGCTCAGAGAAAAGAATTAATACCGTAGGCATACATCATACCAGTCGCTGAGAACAGGCATAACTTGATTTCCAGCGCCACTTGACACTTCCTGCACAAGTACTTGAACGTCCTCTTGCCATGTGGAAGGCATGTGGAATTCCTATTTCATGCATTCATGCTTCATATAGTGTCAAGATGTTCGCCTGGGAAAATTCAATTATGTACAATGTACCGTGCAACATTGATCTTCTGGAGTGAGAGTTGAGCTCAGAAAATTAGTTCTGTGAACCAGCCTGCAAATACTTTTAATGGGTAAAAATCATTAGAAGGAGCTTTTCTGATATCCCATAAAAGGGTAAGAGTCCAAGTTCCTACTTTTAAAAAATTGTTATTCTCTGCACGTATTTTAAAGGATGTGACTGAGTCCTTACGGTTACATTACCTTAGGGATTAAGCACAGACTGGCAGCTTTAGAACAGACGGTGAATGTGCATGTTTTGGTTCCGTGTCTTACCAGGGGGTGTGACTTGGGACGAGTTCTGTCTGCAGTGATTCTGCTTAAGTTTCCTCCTAAGATGGCAATTATCATTGGTCACAACACAGAGGGATGGTATGAGAATTAAGTGAGTGACTATTTGTACAGCTTTGTAAACATTACCAAGAAGATAGTAAAAACTATGTGAGGCATGATCAAGATATATGGTACATGTTTAAATTTCAAAAACTTTGTTACAGTAAAGGACACATTGTCATCAATCCCCCTCAGAACACTTCCACTTGCATTGCACACCCATATCCCACCATTCTTGGCACCTTCTGTTTGGAGCAGTTCTGGAAGTCCTCTCTTGTGAGTGTCTTTACAGAGTACAATCAAAAATTTGGTGAATATGGCTGCCTAATGCCATCCACCAGAAAAGGAGGTTGATGGAAACAGAATGGTGTATCCTCACTCATTTACTGGACTTTATACCATACAATTTTGGGTTCTTTCCCAAGTTCAAAATAACCATGAAATGTAAGTATTTTGAGTTAATTCAGGACACGGAGGCAACTAGGACAGCACAACTGAAGATACACTGGAAAGAGAACTTTCAGAACTGCTTCAGAAAGCAGCAAGAACGATGAGATAAGTGTGAAAATTTTTTGAACATTCATGTTCTTTTGAATCAAACTTCATCTTGGCTATAGCTGTTTCTTTCTCTTGGGACAACTCAGAACATTGGAAACATTGGTAATGCCACCTGTATTCTGTAGTCGTCCCTGAAAGGATTCTAAGTCCCTTTGTCCACCTACAACCCATGTGGAGCCTGCAGGTTAATAGCTATACATTGTGACAAGCCTCTTACAGTGAAGGGTGAATGAGACCTTTAAGAGCAGCCAAATCACCCATTTCTTGAAACATGTCATTACACCACTGCCCTCTGTGCTACCCAAGTCTGTTCTAGGAACCAAAGCTGAAGGAGCAAAGTGTCTGAGGGATGTGACCTGGCTGGCACAGGAATTTCTCTTTCCTGACACCATTCACAGGAAATGCAAAAAGAAAACTTGACATACACATCAGAGTAGAAATTCTCCAGTCAAATTGGCCCAGCTCAGGCCATTTTTCATAAATATTGATTTTTTAGTGCTTGCTTTTCTTTCTTTCAATACACGCCACCCATTTATTACACCCACAAAGCAAATCAGAAAATACCGCAAGAAGATGCAATACAGTGAAACTTAAGTCAGAAAATTTAACGAAATGTGCATAGTGTATCTTCCCTCAACATCTGTTTTCACTCTGGCTTCCACATAAAGGAAAAATTGACATTCAGATCAAGAACATGAGATCTTCATGCCATGCTATATAAAGTTAGCTTTGACATGACATTTTATAGAGACTTGTACAGGTGGCAGAAACGTTGGCTTTGGCATTCTTGGGATTAAGTTGAGGGCCAGGAATGTATCATCTAAAACCAGTGAAGATTAAGAATCCTTCCCCAAAAAACATCAGATCTTGTTTTAAAAAAAGTAAGAGAGGAGATTTTTGGAAGTGATGTAGGATATGAATTTCTGACAGAGAAAAGGAGAAGAAGAAATACAAGTTGAAAGGATAATGCTGTGTTATTGCTACTTAGAATCACTTCCTGCTTGCAGAGTCCATCTGAAACGTTGAGTAGGTTTAGAGTCTAATTAGGAAACTCACAGAGCCGGAAATCAGGGACTTTTAGCGGCCACAGTGAAACCTCCTGTTAATATACCAAATGTGCTCTCATGATGTAATCCTGTTTTATTTTTTCTTAAAAATCAGAAGTGTATGTTTTTTGAATTTTAAGTAAATCTGCTATTGAAGTTCATTTTCAACAGAGCCACCAGGATGTTTTAATTTATACTCAAATTTGATCCTTAAAGGAAAAAGTGTTTTAGGGCAGTCTACTTTCTTTCCTTTTTTTTTCCTCAATAATTTTATAAATCAATCATTACCCAAACTGGCTGCCTAGAGGTTCTTATTACAGCAAATGTTATTGCTGTAGTCCTCAAACGCAGGTATCAGACTGACTTGAATTCTAATTAGCCTTTAAGCAAGAAGGATATTGTATGGCTAATGCATTCCATGTCAGTACACATTACTCAAAATTATTGGTGATGCTTTTAGCACCCAAGCAGATCAGCACAGAGTTTTTACTGTTTTTTTTGGACAATAAAAACTGGATCTACTTGGGAGTAATAAATATGGAAAACATGACTTGGTTAAAGCTGATAGATGAGACTTTTTTTAGGCAGGTTAAATAGTATTTTTACTCCTGTAATTGACAATGACTTATAAAAATAAAACAAGTGGTAGTAACTGAAAAACCAGAGATTTTTCTGTGGGCAAAAGCTAATCAGTTATAACTTTCTGGCCACCTTTCTGTTTAACAGATGATAAGTTCTGGAAGTTTCTACGGAAACACCTGGTTAGCCATTTCTGTATGAAGGAAGCTGTCCTTTCCTTTCTCACACTGGCTGATAATCCCATCGAAGCATTTGTTGTTTCTATTCGTCTTTCTAAAGGACGTCTTTATGTAAATTTGACAAAAGACTGTGAGGTCAGCTGTGCCAGTGACCGCTTAGAAGACACAGGAAGATCATATGAAATACTTTCTTGTGTTTATTAGATATGGGTTTAAAATCTATCAAGATTTTATTATGTCTTTAACATTTCATGAGACCTTTAGTAGTCATGGTTAGATTTCAGAAAGAGCATTTGTGGGTGGGGAAAGGTTACTAAAGATTGAGCCTGGGGCCTTTAAACTTGCTACATTTTTAGCCCCTTTAAAAAAAAATGTTTGATTTTGAGACAGAGTCTTGCTAAGTTTTTAAGTTGCCCAGGTTGGGCTCAAACTTTTGATCCTCCTGCCTCAGCATCCCAGAGTGCTGGAATGATAGGCCTTACCTTTGTAATGTAGAAGACAAGTTTTTGTTGTTTCTGTGGTAGAAAGGGTAGTGATTGACAGGGTTTTTTATTTCTTCTATATTTTTTGGCCAGAAGATATAAAATTTAAGCTGCCATTTCAATAGGCTAGTTAGGTTGTTTTGTTTCTTAGTAATATCAGGTGAGTTGAGACTTCAGTTAAAACTCTTCAATAATCTTTTATATAAAATGACAGGTCCACCTTCCCATGGCCAAATCATCTGGAAGTTTACTTCATTTCTGTGCATACATACCATAAATTTATATTAAAAACTAACACCAACACCCTAGTCAACAATGAAATTAATTTTTGGTGCAGCAACAGAATAATTTTTCAGCTGTGGTATGTGCCAGTAACTATGAATTCTATTCATTGAGTTTAGTACTACAGGGTCGAAGTTCTGACTGCCAGGTGGTTACCCGTAGAAGGAAAGATAGATGTGAGACCACCAGGGCCCCCTCACTGGGCTGTGGGAAGAGGGACCTCTGATCTCAACCATAGTTGTTTCTGGTTGACTTGCTTGTGCATCTTTATGGACCTTGGCTGCTTAAAGCTTTTGTTCAAATTGGTGCCTCTGTCAGACTTTGAGGTGGGCCTAGTTCTGGCAACTGCTCTTGGTAACTGACTACCCGGCCTGTATTGTGCTGTACTCCGAATCATAGCATTTCTTCTGCCCTCCCTGCTTCCTCATTCTGTCCCCAAGACCAAAGCTACTCTATTACTCATCTTTCTACCTGCTCAGGTCAAAGAAGTATTGTGTTGCTGGCTTTGGAATGAGACTTGTTTTTCTTTCTTTCTTTCTTTCTTAACTCATTGATGATGAAATAAAGTTTGTGAAAACTTAAGCATAAAAACTTGTTACCTAATTCAGGAAGAAATCAGATGCAGTACCTAGAATCAGGCAAGAAAATGGGATCCGATTTTTGTACACTCGGCAGTCACACCCCCCGCTGAGATTTCTGTTTCTCTGACAACCGTGTAGTCCCTGGCCAGCGTGTGGCTTAGGCAGAGGAACACAGCGTGAGCTTATCCATTTTGTTCTAGTGATTAAAATCCTGGACTATGTTACCGGTTCTGGTAAATAGTATTTTTACCCTCAGGCTTTGGTTCAGTTCTAGTTGTTAAGAGCTTGATGATACATTGTTGATATTTTCCTGTTTGTCCCAAGAGTGAATCTAATTGAATGTTTGTAGAACCCATGAAAACAAAGCAATAACGTAAAAAGGAGAGAACATTAAACTTGCATTCACTGAAGAGACAGGTCAGAATAGAGCAAATACCTTTTTTCCCATGCTCCTCCTCTTGTCCTCTTCGTTCTTTTTGTATTTCTGCCTTTACTTGGACACAAGCTTTGCAGGCAGTGGTACTCCAGGGCCTGTCAGCTGTTAACAGTACCTGCATGCAGAGTTTTGGGTGACTGTCATTACTGTGATGTCACCAAAAATAAAAGTAAAAACATTAAAAAAATAAACATGAGATGATGAGTGAGTAGAGATGGAAGAAAATGTTGAATAGTTCATTATTTCCAGGAAACAGGAACAGAATAATGTCACTTTGTAAAAGCAATCCAGTGACCTACTTAATTTATTCTTAATCTAGTTTTTATTCTAAATCTTTAACACCCTCATACATGGGAAAACCCAGATGTTTAAAACCTCTGCCTTTCCCCCTTTTTCTTGAACAGTTGTTAAATTCTCTAACAAAAAAGCACTAACCAATCGTCCACTTCAATGATCATATTACAGGCAGGCTCACGTTCTGTTGTTTTCACTTTAATGTTAGAACTGTTTTATTTAATTGTTGGTTACTTAAATCCGCACTTCTCTTTTCTAACACAGCCTCTGCCCTTTGCAAAGGCCATCCGCTTTGCGATCCTACGTCACTCCCAATGCGGCTCACTAAAATTGTCATCTGGGCTTTCTAATTCAAGTAATTGCCTAGCAAAAAAAAAAAAAAAGGAAAAGGAAAAAAAGAACTCCTGAATTAATTTTTTCTTTATGAAAAGTAATGTCAGAGTTTAATTCCATAGTAATACTGATCTCTAGTGTAGCTTCCCCTTCTACCTGTGTACTCAGAGAAACTCAGGAATTATTTCCAGTTTCATATCCTTCTAAGTTCCATTGACTAAATGAGATATGGAAACCAGCTGTGAGACTATTCCAACAGGATTGTACCTGTTTGTTGCCCTAACGAGTTATATATGCTCACCTCAGCCACCCCCTCCGCCTTCTCTTCCTGACCCTCCCACCCTCCCTGCTCCGCACCAGCCGCCGTAACTGAGTGGACTCGCCACCTGCTTATTATTCATATCACGAGGAAGAGTTTTACATGTAACTTCAGGTTGCCGGTGCCGGCCTTTTAGATGTTTCAGGAGATTAAATTGTACATCAGTCCTTGTCGAGCAGGCAAGATTTTTATTTCCAGTTTTATTAATATGTATATATGTGTTAAGTTTTTTTAATGACATTTATTAGGGAAATCTCTAAGTCTGACCATTTTATCCTTTCGCTTATATACAGGTAAAATACTCTTAACAACCCTGTCGCTTCTCTGTCTTACACACTCACCTGATGTGTTTTAAACTTTTTTCCTTTTTGTTTTGCTTGAGACAAAGTTCTTCCCTGTAGTCTGGGCTGGTCCTGAACTCGCTATGTAGCTCCAGTTGGCCTCAAACGCATGGCAGTCCTCCTGCCTCAGCCTCCCGAATGCTGGAATTACAGATGTGCACCACCATACCAGCTAATTCTTTATGGTGCTGGGGAATTGAATCTAGGGCCTTGTTCATGCAAGGCAAGTGCTCTAACCGCTGAGTACACGCTCAGCCCTCAGCCTTACTCCTTTTGCAATCTCACATGCCTTGCCAATAGATACTGTCTCATAAAACAATAATACACTCAAATGAGAAAATATAGGGTTATTTCTTGAGAGTGAAGAGGTATTGGTCATAGCCCCTGACAGCGTGAGGGGGACAAGATGTCATCACTTAGGATGCAGAAATGCACTATCCTGCTACTAATGTATTTGAGCTTATAAGAGAACAATAGCACGTACTCACTGGGCTCTTCCTTGATTCTGGACAAGGTGCTAAGTGCTTTGCTTGCAGTGTGTTATGAGTCTTGACCAAGACCCCATGGGAAGCCAGAATCCTCCATCGCTCGGCACCTTGGGACGCCAGCTTGCAAAGTCGGGCTTTAACTCAAGCATGCACTCTTGTGCCGCAGTCTTCAAATACTTGGCCTTAGAATCCTTTCCATGGCTCCCAGTTCCTAACGAAGAGCTTCTGTTCATGGAGGTTTTATCGACTGATATGTCAATATTAGAAATTAAAGATAAGAATTTTAATTACATGTTAAACAGTGCTGTATTAACTAGAGCTGCATTTTCCAAAATAAGGCCAAGAAAATTACAAAAAGTAATGGTGTGTGTACACAACAGATAGGTGGATCCATACATATATGAATAAAGTATCATGTGTCACTGTTTGCAAACTATCTAATATCTGACTTAATAGAAGGCAGCTGGATTCTCATAACTGCTACATCCAATCTGTTGTAATCTATTGTTTGGGTTAAAGTATTTAAGAAAAAACTAGCCTTATACAGACATGTCATAGACAAGGGAAAGTTATTTCAGTAGCCTACTCAGACATAGTTGGTATATTCTTTTTACTAACCTAAACTGCTCAAGTGGTCATTTCTTAAAGGTTAGGTGCACTGTGGAATCTGAAACTCTGTCACAAAGTTTTATAACTCATGAGGGGAATGAAAGTAGGAAAGCGTGTAATGTCTTTACATTACTATGAAAATAATCTGAGCTTAAGGACTTGCTGAAAAGGCTTAGGGACCCCTAGAGTTTCTTGTTCCCTGGAGCACACTTTGAGGACCACTCATATAAACTTAGGAAGGTCAGAAGCAGCCCAAGTAGCTCAAGACCACCAGCACTACATTCTGGCTCTGCACATCACAAAAATCACTCCAGAATACTGAAACGGAAAAGAAACCAGTTATTATTTCCTCCCCATCCGCCAAGACATAGAGAAGAATAACATAGTGTCTCTAACTTAATTGACAGCTCTGCAAGAAATAAATGTAACATTGTGAAAGTTAAGCATGTTATTTTTTTTCCTTGAAGAAACTGAAATAAGAGTGACAGGATGTATAAACATGGTAGATGCTTTGTTGGAGGGCCATGATCAGGTAAAATGAGTTGCACTCAAGGCCTTTAAAATGAACCAATATTAAAAGTGCTGAAATTGTTGAGACCATCCAATGCATTCTTTTTTCCATTGGCAGTGGCTATCCTTTTACTAAAGGGAATTTTACATATATTCTATGAGAAAGAAAAGAAAAAACTTTCAGTTGGCCTCTGAGACCATAAGCTTTGTGTAAATTGGGGAATTATACAGCTGCATGTTTTACCTTTCTGGAAACTAAACACTAACCTAAATAAGAAGTGTTTGTACAACACTTGTTTTCTTTTTTCTTTTCTTTTACTAGTTTACTTTAATAATGCTTCTACTTAATTTGCTAAACAAATTTTCTACTCAAAAAATTATAAGTGTTCTTGTCTACCTATAAACTTTCAACCTATTGATATGCGTGGCAATTTTGTGACAGTCATTATTAATGGTTTTAATGTTGACTTCAGTATGGCATTGCTCGTGAGAGTAGAGAAGAGGTATTTGTAGGTATCAATTAGGAGAAACTTTTCACTTATAAATGTATAAATTCATTCCTTTTCATTTTTTATTTGTGAACTAAGTTAAACTTACTGGAAATGGAAGGGTCATTGTTGATTTCTCTGAATAAGGTTGAGATTTTTTATTGCAGACTACTTAGAGTTCCACCCAAGATCTGTGAGCAGCCAGAACAGGGAGTCATAGAAAGACAGCAGTAGACCTAAGTGCACATTAGTTTCCCATTCTCACGTTTTTGATTTCTCATTTCAACAACATGATCTCCATGTCGGAGACATACCTGCTTCAGCTATTCGTTAATATGTTTTGTGGCATGTAAACCCTCCATAACCAGGGTTTATGTAGCATATGTAAAGGTTCACTAGTTTGAAAAAATAGTTGATAATACTTTAACATGTCTTTTAAAACATCCTCTCCTTACCTTCCTGCTCCGTTCTAAGTATCATAAAACAGAGATTGAAATGTTACTGACTTAGGGGGAAAAAACCAAAGTTATCAAACAACATTAACAACTACTCCAGAAATAATCCAAGCAGGGAGAAAAAAACAGGAAATATGGCAATAGTCTTTATGGGTATTGCTTTCAATTTTTGTTGTAGGTTTTTAGGTAATTAGACCCCTAATTTCAGCTTAACTAAAAAGAAAATAAAACTGTATAAAGACAATATGGACATTGCTTGGGTTTTTGGACACCAAACATATGGTGTCTTTTCAAGCTCAGTTCTTCAACTCAAATACTGACTCTAACTTGGTGCCCTGCCTTTCAGTCCTGTTCTCAGAGTATATCGATTAGGATCTGACTCTACAGTTTTGGTACTCATTTTCACAAGACTGAGCTCATTTCCATTGCCAGTTGCAGATTCCAAATTCCAGGTTATCTGTGTTTTTGTCTGACTTGGCTAAAAATTTAGGGGTTCTCACAACACCCTCTTTGGGTTTGCTAATTTGCCAGAATAGCTCACAAAACTCTGGAAAATTATATATGTCATTACAGTTTATGATAAAGAGTAAAATTGAACATCCAGATGGATAAGTACTTAGGGCAAAGCCAGGAAGAGAAGGCCAAGCATAATGGCCTCTGTCCTTTGGGTCTGGAGTGACCACCCTCCTGGCCACATAAGTATGTTCACCAACCTAGAAGTGTTCCAGTCCTTGTTTAGAGGCTTTTATGGAGTTCTACTGCATAAGCATTGTTGCTGAAATTCCAGGCCGTGGTGATTGAACTCAGTGCTCATTGATTCTCCCCTGTGGGATACCAGAAGGTAGAACAAGAAGTCCTGCCCTCTGACCTCAGGGCTGGTTCCTCTGGGGTCAGCTCCCTTCTTGTATCTGTCTAGAGGATGCCAAGAATGGCCTCATATGCACAAACTCAAGTATGATTGGAAGGAGCTGGTTGTGAATGACAAAAGATGTGTTTCACTCAATTACAAGCATTTTAGAAGGCTCATGCCAAAACTTGGAAACCAAGATCAGCATAATTTGTGTTATGCCACCCTGGGTTTCCATTAGGTAGAAAAGATTTTAGAGGTCTGGCAAGGAGAGATTTTACCTTTCCCGTTGAACATTCTACAGCCACGTTAATTTTATTGTTATGTATTGCTGCCTTTATGTCATCCCAAAACCTACTGGCTTAAAACAATGAACACTAATTACCTCACAGTTTTTGAAGGATGAGAATTCCAGCACAGCACAGCCAAGTGCCTGGGGCCTCAAGTCTCCCAAGAGGTTGCAGTGAAGTGTTAGCCAGGACTGTGTTCTCATCAAATGATAAGAACCAGGATGCTGCACCCGCTAACACTCTCCCACATGCGGCTGTTGGCCAACCAGTCCTAGCAGTATGGGCTGCTCCACAGGGCTGTTCATAGCATGGCAGCTCACTTGTCTGATAGCAGAGTGATGCAACAGAGACGTAGTAAGGGGAGGTCCCTAGGAGGAGCCACCACAGTCGTCTTCCAGCTTGGATTCAGAAGTGACACTCCGTCCCTTCTGCTGCATTCTGTCCATCAGATAGGAGTCAGTATATCCAGTCCACACTCAAAGGACAGTGATTACATGCAGATAATGAGGACTGTCCCAGAGACTGCCTACCACAAACACCCAGACACAACAGGTCTGAAACTGAATAAGGTCAGGAATATTGGACAACAGTAAAGAGATGTATCTGATTGTCAATTTTCTAAATTTTCTGTAGAATTTTTCATTGGCTCAAAACCAACAAGTTTATAGTCAGTAGCTTAATTTTAGCAAAAACAAAATACTATATACAAGCAAGGAAACAAATTCCCAGTGGAAGGAAGTGAATTTTGGCTTTATCTCCTTTATGTTAAATGAATAATGACCTCATGTGCCCATCTTTTTAAAGGGAGAACCAGGGTTCATTGGTCCTCAAGGGGAACCAGGCTTACCAGGACTACCAGGGACAAAAGTAAGTGCAGTCTTTTTTCCTTACTTTTAAAAAATTTTGTCATATGTGTTCAATTGTTGGAGTAACCCTGTTATTGAAATGACCAGAGAGAGAGAAGCCTAATCCGCCCATTAATGATCTTTCTAAGAGGAACGTTATAGTAAGTAGAGCAGTGGGAAATCAACTCCAGAGCGGCTTATGGAAGACACAGGTTGGTGGAGCTCTCTGCTGTCCTCCAGATTCCTCCTACAGCTTGTGGTGCATCGGCCTCCCGCCTATGGAATGGTACAGGAACTCTGAGGGAGACCTCATTAGCTCCTGCTCCTTCACCTGTTTCAAGAATGCTTAGAAATGTTGTCACTGTCCTCATCAATCCCTGGATTCTGAAGGCAAGTATAGATGTCATAGATCTTCCCGTGTGCTTCACTCTGCAAGGATCTGCCCTAAGTGACACTGACAGAAATACTGTGTATGAAAGCCATCTCTCGACCTTCCGCTTGGCAACCACAGAGAGGCCCTTAAAAGCAGAAGCTGAATGCTGTTGATGTTAAAAAAAAAAAAAAAAAGTCATCCCTAAGTTCTCTTTTTATCCACCCAGTACTAGGCGTAAAATGGTGGCGTCCTGATGGTGGAGCAGCCTCATGACAGCCTCATGAATCAAAGGAGGAGCCAAATTACATCCAACGACATTCTTTGATTTTTTTACCATAACGGTCTCTGCCTCCATGTGTATTGCGTTCACCAGAAACAAGCCAGGGAGCGTTTCCAAGAGTTGAAGAAATATGTTCGTGGTCTGTTCTGACGGACGGTCCTGATTTCTGCTGGTCAAAGGAAAATAATTCTAATCTTAGTCAATGGAAACTATTTGTGGCCCGAGGGGGGACTGCAGCTTAAGGGAATTATGCACAATTGTTGTTTTCCCAAGAAATTTCTATTTTCCTATAATAAACTGTCAGGCTTATTAGCAAAATATGAGGGATGCTTGTTTTAGCTTGAACAGATTCTCACAAGGAATACTTTTTTGGAAGCGTATGATGGATTGATTGATTACTAGGGCTTGCAGCCTCACAGAGAAGCACAGCACACCAGGAAGGAGGAAGCTGGTCACTGCAAGAGAAAGCCACCTGTACGCATTGTGGCTTTGTGTTGTTGTACAAGGGGAAACAGGAGAAATGCAGGCAATGGAGTGGAGCTCATCCCTACATCTCTTTGATTTAACTATGCCATAGTAAAAAAAAAAATTATTCTGATATAGAGCCATAGAATCAACAGTAATTATTACACATCAAATATATTTTTTAACAGATACTATTCTTATCTTCCAAGAAATGGAAAGAATTACAATCCCTGTTTGGTATCTCCACAGGCAGGGATATGGATAGGAAATTAACTTTATCAGCAATATTGTGAAGTTCATTGTTAGCTGAATTGCCTGTCTTGGGTTCAGTATCATAAAGGAAAGGCCTTGTTGATTTAAGACTGTCCTTTAGCCCAACGTAATGCTTTACCGCTTATGGGGACAGTCTGGATTCGCACCGCTAAGTAAACAAAGACCTCCCTCATTACTGCCAACACAGGGAAGATACCACAATGAGGAAAGACACGGAGCATACCACACAACTGTGACATGTATGGCTCTGCCCAGGCACCCCAAGTCAGCCAGATCTGTCTAAAGAAATTGTGTTTGGGGCCAGGGCCAGTGAGGCAGGCTTGTAATCCCAGCACTTTGGGAGACTGAAGCAGGAGGATCACAAATTTGAGCCCAGTATGGGCAGCTTGTCAAGACCCTGCCTCAGAATTTTAAATAAGAGAGAGATTCAAGTAAGCAAGCACTGGGGATGGGATGTAGTTATTTGGAAAGGCCCTGTGTTGGGTTTCCAGAGACAAAGAGAAAGGATAAGTGAAGATTGCATTTTATTGAGACTGTCTTAGAATATTGGAACAATTCAGTTTATTACTTCAGCAAATTGAAGGAGAGAAAGAAGTAACTAATGTCCCTTCAGACAATGCTAAACAACAACTTAGGGCCACTGTGACAGAAAGCAATTCTATGTAAAGCTGGATAGACCCCATTCCTGGGGCAAACTGCAAGTGCATGATTTTTAAAGGTTTTTGTTGTTCCCTAAAATAGGTTTATAATGATTTTTCAAAGATTTATTCTGTAACTCTTCAAGTAAAAATTAAAACATCAACTATTGTATTTTTAAAATAAAAAATTCATACTGACTGTAGCGGACTGAAGAGGGAGAGAAAGAAGGAATAAACCGAGCTTCTGTACTGCCCTTTCCACCTGGGTTGTCCAGTGCGCTGCTCAGCTGCTGCAGAGACTGTCGAGACTTACCCTCATCCTGCCATAAGCTGGTCCCCTGCCACCGCACGCGCCCGCCACAAAGCCACCAGTTGCCCAGGGGCAGGAGAGATCGGAATCTTGGAACTGAAAGCCCATCCTGAATTCAAATCCTGTATTTTATAATTTTTGTTGTGTGGCCCTGGAGGTTGAACCCAGGGTCTTCACATTGAGCTACATCCCAGTGCATGTTTTAATTTTTGGTTTTGAGACAAGCTCTTGATAAGTCACTAAATTGCCCAGGGTGGGCTTGACTTTGTGAGCCTCCTGCCATAGCCTTCCAGAGTACTAGGTCTATGGGCCTGTGGCACCCGCGCTAGCCGGGTGGATAATCAACATCACAGCTCTTCCACTTTAGCAGCTTTGTGACTTGGGCCACATTGCTCTGCCCCTCCGAGCTTCGGCCTCTTCATCTGTGGAATATGGAAGCTAATACACTTTCCCTGAAAATTGAATAAGATCGTATGGAGCCAGGCCTTCAGTCTAAGCGTTCTGGGAGACGAAGGCAAGAGGATTACAAGTTCCAGCTCAGCCTGGGCAACTGCGTGAGACTCTGTCTCAAACAATTCAAAGAGGCCGGGAATACGGCTAAGGGTGAAGCCCTCAGCTCAGTCCCCAGTGCTATGAACGAATGAGTAGGATAATATGTCTACAGTGTTGTGTGCAGTTCCTGCCTTCATCACTAGCTCTAAAGCCCTCCCCTTCGACCCCTGCCATTCCTGGGGAATGCGTCAAAGGCCTCCAGGAGCCTCTCTGGGGCATTCACGATCCATGGGGCTCCTTCTCCTGTCACATAAGGCCTCATGTTACGCCTTAATTCTTAACCATTTTGTTCATGTGATCTTTAACCTACCTCAAAATACAAAACCGGTAAATGAACAGAGCCATGAATGAAACCTAGGCTATTGGATTTACAAAGTGTAGAGTTCAAGCAGTTTACCAGGCTTCTCGCCACACTGCCGACGGTGGCTACCGGGGAACGAGGGTCCGTTTCTGTCCTCAGGCAGAATGAGGGCCTCTGTTAGCTCCCATTAAAGAGCCTCATACCAACATAGCCTCTGATATGCGTTTACCAAACCATTTCCTTAAAAAAAAAAAAAATGGGAGTGATGATGCCAGTATTGCATATAATAGAGTTCTTCAAAGAGACAAAAACAATAGGATGGATGGAAAATTATAAGGAGAATTGGCTCATATGATTACAGAGGCTGAGAAGTCCCAGAGCAGGCCATCTGCAAGCTGAAAATAGGCCCATAGTATGGCTCAGTCCAGTTACAAAGGCTTCAGACCAGGGTAACTGATGGTACTGTTCTCAGTCCAAGGGCAACAGCCTGAGAATGCAGGGGTCACTGGGGCAAGTCCTGGAATCAGAAGGCTGAAGAGCCTAAAGTTCTGATGTCAAAGGCAAGAGGGAACTTGGCATTCCAAGTTCTGCCCAATCCCAGACCAGTAGACAAAGGCCACCCTCACGGAGGGTAGATCGTAACCCATTAGTTCACATCTCACTGCAGTCTCCTTGGGGACAGCTTCACCAGCTCTCCTTTCTCCGATCAAGGCAACACCTACAACTAACCATCGCCGAATGGTTGCTAAATGAGGTCATTCACACTGAGAGGTTGGTACAGTACAGAGCTGGCTACTGACATGGCGACTGTGTACTTACTTTGACTTTATTCAGCTCATTTATTAATCGCCAGGGCCCAGCTGAGTTGGGTTGCCACTGACATGTTTTGCCATTGCAACAGGGTGAACGTGGAGAGGCAGGACCCCCAGGAAGAGGGGAACGTGGGGAACCTGGAGCCCCTGGACCAAAGGTCAGTTATGCTTAGGTTGCAAGAGCTTTTTGGTTGAAAAATGCATGCCACTTGCTTTAGATTAGAACTTGAAACTAATTTTTTTTCCTCAACAGATTTTCTTTTTGTGGTACTGGGGGTAGAGGTCATCGACTCTGAGCTAATGTCCCTCACCAGACAGGGTCTTCCTAAGTTGCCCAGGATAGGCTCAGACTTGAACTCCTTCCGCCTTAGCCTCCAACAGTACTAGGATTATGGGCCTGCACCACCAGGGCCAGCTCAACAGATATTAAAGCAACCTAAACCACAAATAACTTAATGAAATATAAACCAATTGGTCCATTTCCAAAGCAACTTTACAATTAAACTCTCGCTGTTTATTCTGCTCTATTCAGTGAACAAATCTAATAACATCCTCGTGTAAGAGTCACTGTTATTAACCCATTATCCCTCAATGTGTAGAAAAACCCTGAGAAAAATCTTGGTCAGTGCCATGCTTGTTGCTATGGTAACTCGATGGGTATAATATCTTGGAAGTATTAGAGCTAAGGATTTATTTGACTGTTCAGTCTTTATTCATCTAAACTTCCTCCAACTTAATCTGGCCACACTTTATTTTTAATAACCCAGCCTTGAAACCAGGAAGTAATTTACTGTCTGATGAAAAGGCAGTCAAGGCTGTTGGGACTAGCGGGAATTATCCACAGAACTCTTCCCACCCACGGAGGAGTGGCAGTTGGAGATGCGGGAGGAACTGCTGGCGCAGTGGTTGTGTGCGTGCGTGGAGGCCGGCACCGCAGCCATGAGACTGAGGCGGCCGAGAGGAGCTGTTTCTGTGTGTCCTCTTTATTCCGAGTCACTGCTAATTTCCTTTTTCTGTTCTTATTTCTGCTGTCATGTTCTCTTTTCCGGCTTCATCTTCTCCCGTACTAAGGGGAAACAAGGTGAATCAGGAGCTAGAGGCCCAAAGGGGTCAAAGGTCAGTAACCATTTTGGCGTAACAGGAAGTCCAACGTCTGTGCGTTTTGCCCTTCCATGCAGCATCAAACTCTTCCACACTCAGCGAATGTAGTAGCTGTGTGTCTGTGATAACAGGCCGCAACAATTGGTTTCTCGTGTGTTCGTGTATTTTTAAAGACCATTCTTTAAGTTGTAGCTCAGAAAAGTAGCTTCTGTGGAAAAAAAAAAGTGCTTTTTTAGTTTAGACTGTGTATTATGTAATCTTATTCATTTCCTACATGCCTTTGTGAAAACATTCAAATTATTTTTTGCTTAGTCTAGTCAACTCTCCTTGTTGCATTACAGTGTTACCACCAAATGGGAGTTATGGTGATTGTACTTGTTACTGATCTAGAAGGACGTATATACTGTGAGAATCATGTTCCTTAAAATGCCCATGGCTAATAGAAAAATTGGTACACAAAAATAGAGATTATTCTCCATTCACAACCATTTTTATTACATTGTCATTAGCATAACATAAATGGGAAAATTGTAATCCTGCCACCTGCTTATCTTTATTTAGCCCTACCTATTTTATAGAAATATGTTTGAAAGGCAGAAAAATGCTTTAAATTTCATATATGAAAAGGATTGTGTAAATTTAAGCAGCTTTAAGGAACCATCAAATCTATACAAGTTCAAATCTTTTCTCCAACTATCAAGTTAGACCTCTTGAAATGTTTCACAGCTTGGGACTATTCCGGATGTGGCTACAGGTTATTCCTAGCATCTCTACAGGTGGGATAATGACACCATAAATAAAACCTCAGAGACCTTTTCTGTTGCACAGAAAGAGCAGGCCAGCTGCCCAGCTCCTGCTCCTCAGTGTTGCCAGCCTGGTGTGGCTGGCCGCTGTCCACTTCAGCACTAAGCCTCTACCTCCCGCTGGACTGCTTCTTAGATCCCTGTCTGTAGAGGGAGGCCTGTGGCCTTACTCTCCCACTTTCCAGGATAAGCTGTCCTTTCCTCTCCTGCCCCAGTTATCTATACTTTCCCCCCAATGACACACAGTGCAATTCTGCCATAAATACCTTCAAATAAAAAGAATGTAGCTCGTTTGAAAGGTAAAAGGTTACTTGGGGTACCAGAGAAACCACTGGCTTGGCTTTTGCAGATCCCACCCAGGAAGAGAGCTAATGTATAAATACCCTGCCTTCTGAAAATGGAATTGCAACTTCATGAAAGGCAAGATGCACCTAAAAAAAATTCAATGGTGGTGATATTATTTGCTACTGTTTTCCACTTCAGAAGTTAATATTGAAAGTGTTGCTGCTATAAATACATCTTCAGACTGAAGCAATTTCTAAACCACAGCCTTACTACTAATTTATTTTTTCTTCTTTTTAATTGGGCAAAAAGGGTGATCGTGGAGACAAAGGGGACTCTGGAGCTCTGGGACCACGGGTGAGTCCACCTTTCATCTAAATTCATTCTCCCTAAAACCCAAAATTCAAGTAGTGTCGGTATGACTTATGACAGCATGTAAACTAATAATTCCAGTAATGGCACCAGAGGGAGGCTGCTCTGAGATGCTGTAATAATTCCTACTACCTCTCTCTCTCTCTCTGCGTGTTTCCCTAGGGGTAGTAGCTGTAGATACTTACAATAAGATTTATCAAGGAGAAGATATAAGAAAGTTGCACCTTCCACTTTCCCTCTGCTAAATGAGCCATGGCAAGCTTGAGACCTTAACACACATAGAACTTCCCATTTATTTTTCAATTAATCCAGTTATAAAAAGGGCAAGAGCCAAGATGTTTAGAGTATTTTCAAAAAAGGTAGGGAATTAGGAAATGACTAAGATGGAGCTAGCAGGTGTAATGACTAGGGGAAACTAGATTGCAGGTGTATGTCTAGAATGTATTTATGTAATGTAGAATTCTAGAAGTCTTTATTAAGATTGCCTTTTGTTTTCTGTTGGGCTTAGTCCCATGGGATCCTATTCCCATTGGGAAAGCCAAGCATTCATTGTGGAACGTTGCTCTTCTGAAAGGATGAAGAAACAACCTATGAGGCATAAGAGAGTAGAAAGAGGTCACCAGATGCTGTAATCAACATGGGTAAAGTCAATACAGATTGTATAGCTCACATCAGATTGGCCTGTATGTTATGGTACTCAAAAGGGTTTCAGACATTGTCATATCTTTCAAATGTCATAGACAGGAAGTCACAAGTGGTTCGACTCCTCTGATGTGGGGACAAAATCTGAACATGACTCTTTGCCCAAAAGTGCAGTTAGATCTTATGGGGGAAGTGAAGGTCAGACAGACAGAGCTGGAAGTTGCTACCTCTGTCCTTGCCCTTATATGCTAGTCCCACTGCCGTGATGGTTCCTTGGTTTGCTTTTGTCCTAGGGTCCACCTGGGCAAAAAGGAGACCCAGGAGCCACCGAGATCATAGACTACAATGGCAACCTCCATGAAGCCTTGCAGGCAAGTACCCCCTCCCCGACCCAGAATCCACTGAGAGTGACGCTGTAGGGCACCCACCCTTTCCTGAGACCAAAGCACACCTGCTCCCTGTTCCCCAGAGCCTGTCCCTTTCCTCTGCCTTAGAAATCTTCATAGGATTTAGGGGTTCTGTTTGAAGTACTGGGCATTGACCCCAGAGTCCCCCATGTGCTAGGTTAAGTGTTGTGCCACTGAGCTACACACTAAGCTGCTTTTGAGAGAGGGCCAGCCTCCCTAGTAACTGGGGCTGTAGGCATGGACCACCATGCCCAGAGTCACTTTTAATCTCTTCCTTCATTTCCATACTACCTTCAGATTATTCCTAAGCCTTAACAAGTAGAAACTTCATGTTAATTTGGCCAAGTTTTACTTTCTTGCTTAAAGAGGGAGCTTAGTAAAGCAACTAGGCTCTGTGGCTGTGGAGTAGGAGCTGCTTGGGTTCAAATCTCAGCTCTCCTGATTACTTAATGTGTGACCTACAGTGACTGTCTATAAAATGAGACAGTAGCAGTATCTGTCTCAAGTAGGATTTCTGGGAAAAAAAAAACAGTAAATATTACAGGCTAAGTATCACACATTTAGAACAGAGCATTGCACACAGTAGGTCTTCTTGAAGTATTTCTCATTACTTCTAATATTGAATTTTTTTTTGAAGCAGGGTCTCACTCTGTAGTCCAGGATGATCCTGAACTCACGATGTAGCCCAGGCAAGCCTTGAACACACAGCAATCCTCCTCCTTCAGCATCCTGAGTGCTGAGATAACAGGCGTGTGCCATCACGCCCAGCTTATATGGTACTGGGGAACTGAACCCAGGGCTTTGTACTTACTAGGCAAGCACTTTAACCACTGAGCTACTCCTCCAGCCACTCAATTCTTTTCATTAAGTTAAGAAAAAAGTATGTGGCTCATCTCCACCCACTCTTTCTCACGAACCCTCCTCATGCCTAGCCGCTGCATCCCGGGCTGTATCACCACCGTTTACATCTCTTAGCATGGCGAACGACACCCTCGCAGCACAGCCCCTGGTTCTCATCCCCTTGGCTTATCTGTGACAGTAACGCCCACCCACCTTCTGGTGAAGCTCCTCTTGGTCCCTCTGAGCTTCCACCTCCGCTCTCCCATGTCTCTTCTCCAGCGGAGCCATTCTATGTAGCCGTTTCCAATTCCTCTGCCCGTCCCACGTGTCTGGTACTCAGAAGCCCGACCTAGTTCAGCACAGCCACCCCCTCTGTGTTCTTCCACACCCTGCTTCCCAGTTCTCTCGTGTGTGGGTGAAATCTGGGTATGCGCTCAGCCTTCTCGGGCCAAGACTGGCAATGCCTAGGAACACGCAGATTCCCACCCGTACGTACCAAATACTTCCCCTATTCAACCAGCCAGTTTCCACTGATGATGCCATGAGTCTTCATGTTTCTTACAAGCGGAACTTCAGAGCCATTTTGAAACTACTCCTAGTCCTTCCTCCATTGCGTTTCACCAGGTGCTATGTTCTTCTCAAAACATGTCTTGACATTGCCATTGTCTCCATGCCGCTAAGGTCCACACCTGCTTCCTTGTCCCCCACGCCATGCCCTGCCTCCTTGTCTTTCTAACCCCACCTGTGCATCACTCCAAGGCTGATGTTCATAGAGTTCCATTACTTGAGTTTGCTCAAAAATTTAAATGACCTCTGTTGCCTATTCTGCCAAGCCCAAATTTCTCCCCTGACACTTAAGCTTTTTTTTCCTGCAATATTTTTTATTTCTTCACATCATCACCCCAAGCCTGGTCATTATTATCACATCTATACCAAATTTCTGTCTCCTGGGTTCATTCCACCTAAATGCCACCTTAAAGCCCACTGCTGTGCCCCGGCTGAGTTCTTTCTATCTAATCTCTCCCAAGTTTATTCCAGCCCTGGCAGTCAGGATCCAAGGCTAAAACATGTTATTGTTCTCAGGTTAGATAACTGACTTCAGTTTTCCTCTTATCAAGTTTTAAGTTTCTTGGGGACAGCAAACATGCATTTTCTTCCATTGGCCGGACAAGTAACATGCCTTAAATTGTTGACTATGTTTTTATGTACACAGACTATTAACTCTAAAGCCAAACCAATTGTAAATACTTCTGTGTTGCACCTATCTGAGATATTTTTACATCCTCATGATTTCTTTAATCTCAGTTTGGCAGATCTACACTTCTCTGGATCTTTTGCACAATTATACATACATATATGGGTTTTTTGAGATTAGATCTTACTCTGCAGTTCGGGCTGGTCTTAAACTCACTGTATAGCCCACGCTGGTCTGGAAGTCACCCCACACCTCCTGCCTCAGCCTCCCAAGTGCTGGAATTACAGGTGTGCACCACCATACCCAGCTAGTATATGATACTAGGGATCAAATCCAGAGCTTTGTGTTTTCTAGGCAAGCACTATAATCTCCGAGCTATGTCCCAGCCCCACATTTACCATTTTAAACTAGTAAAGTATTTATTATTAGTTAATATAAAACATGTCTTCAGTTCTGCCTTTTTTATTTTAGCAAAATGTAAAGAGTCATTTAGCCTAAAATGGAACCCTCTGCCCCAGCCTCTCTTCTACTAAGTAGCTAAGTGATTTTGGGCAAGTCCGTCTCTACGCTTCAGTAACCTTAGCTGCAAAATGAGGGTGTCGTTGGAATGTTTTTTTCTAAGAATCCGTGGAAAAGATTATTCATAAGGTTAATTTTTAGGAGCTTTTGAATGCTTGTTACAAACATGTCTAGAAGTATGTAGTTTTTTTCAATCTGACAACTACTTAATATAAAAGGATATACACTGTCTTTTTCTGAAGTTCTGTATGGCAGCGAACAATTCCAGCCAATATCCACCATTGCTAACAGTTCACGCTTATGTCCAAACCTAAGGAATTATTCTCCTTACAGAGTTTTAGGACAATCATATGTTAAACTTGTGAAAAGCCTGTAGTCTTTTTTTTTTTTTTTTTTTTGCTTCAAAACTATTTATTGGTTTCCCTAACATAGTCTGCTCATCGATTAAGAGTCCTTATTGAAATCGGTTCAGCTCAGTCATTAGTTTGAAAAAAGGGGAGGGATACTTATTTTTCTAATTTTTTAACCAGTAGTGGAGCCTCCTATCTTGTCAAAAAGCATGTAGTATAATTAAATAAGAGTATATCAAGGTTATAGTAACAATGCATTAGAAACATAAAAATTTCTAATGTATTAAATCGCATTGACTTAAAATTGCTACTATCAAATATTTCAGGTAATAGAAAAGCATTAACAATAGCATAAATAGTTTGTGGGTCCAATAGCCAACATAAGAGATAAAAACATTACCTAATATAGTTAAAATACTACATGGGCTGTAGTTGCGATACTTGATATTCTGAATTTAATGTTTATAATTCTTGTGCATTCATTCATAACTAAGTGAAAAACTGGATCCCATATAACAAACTACTTTCTCACTAGAACTGAACTTAGAGTTAAAAAAAAAAAAAACCTGAACAACCTCATAATTTTTTTTGAAAGCAGACAAAATGAGGCAAAGTTTCTGTTATTTTCCTATTTTCCTCCTCCTGCCCAGTATTATCCAAAATCCAATTCAGGTGTTCCACCTGGTCCTGTCTTCCCAGCCCTGGACCTCTGGCATTTCCTGTATCAACACATACTGTTCCAGTTACTCTTGTGCAAATTATTCCTTTCTGTCTCTGTTAGGAGAACTATCCAACTACATTAATCTATAAAATGAAATGTATTTATATAAACATTAAGCTATTATTTCAATTAATTTTACAAAGACAGCTTAGCTCATATTTACCTTTAACAATTGTCTGTCCCGTTTTCAGGCTCTTAAAACTTCTCATCACTATCCAAACTAATCCTGTTCTTCACTGTAAACCATGAGTAATTATCCAGCTTGCACACTTATGAAAAATGAAGGGAAATAGCCTTTAATGTCAAAGTGGTCCATAGATGTACCTCAGGAAATAAATCCCAAGGCCATCTCCTAGGCCTCACCCAGGGTCTGGAAGCTCTAGCTCACCTCCATGTTAGTTCTTGGGTCACTGGAGGATACTGTATCTTTCTTCCTCACTACCAGAAATTCTAGTTTTCAGATCATTACCTGAATTCAAGGGAGAACCCTGCTGGGTTTTGGTAGCCTTGCCTGAGAGGAGATGAACGCAAGAAGTCCAAAGAGAGCAGTCATCTTTGGGACGCTTCTGTGTGTCTACATACTGGCATCTCCCCATGGGGATCAAAATGACATGATTTGTGAAGTCAGCTTGGTTTCTTCAGAAGCTGTTGATAGAATCCTGTGCAGCTATCAATTCTCACCCACATTCTTATTCAACAAAATCACTTACACCCCACGAATTAGTGCAGTTGTCTTAAGTATTACTTTGTTATGCAGCTTGTTGTAAAATGGTTATTCTTAGATTTTTGAGAAAGACAATTAGCCTTGTGGTTTTTAGGTGAAAAACTCCTACATGGCCTATGTCAGAAAGAGTTGAAATTGTGACCTTGTTTCCCAGGGTTTTGTAGTTCTGCTTTCTAGTTAAAAATAGATTATGTAATTGGAAGGCAATGAGAAAGGAATTATTTCTATTCTGTAATTTTCTAATAACCTTGCTTGAATGACTCATCTATACTTGAAAAGCAAAGAAGTAACATTCTTACAAGTGTAAACCCAATTCTTGGTCTACGAATGCCCCTTAAGAGTAAAGTAAGTAGTGTATGTTGCACAGATACGATTTTTTAAAATTCTGTGTCTATATGCATACACATGTACACATATATATCATGCATGATCAAAAAATAGTGTATATGTAATTATTATAATAAAAGACATTGCCATTAATTTCCTCCCCAAATATTCCCATTCCCCTGGCCTCCACCATCTTACCGTTTCACCACTGTCTGAAGCAGTTCTAGAAGTTCCCTGTCATGAATGTCTTTGTGCCGCCATGGCTGCCTCCATGTCCTTATTTGATTCAAAATGTGTACCTATCATAGCTGACTTTGTGAGAGGGCCAGGAGTTACACAGTGCCATATCTGGTCAATAAAGGGGAGGAGGACACACCACCATAACATTTTTGTAAGCCTGTCTTTCTGTTGGATACTACACAGCAGTGACATTCACCGTGTTTTTTATCACACCTTATAAACACATTCATGAAGGATGATTTCCAGAACTGCTTAAGCAGGTCACAAGAATAATGGCATACGTGTGTTTAAATCAGGGAATATTTTAAAGGGGATTAAGGCATATGTTTTGATCATACCCATGTGTATATAGTCTTGTTCCCAACATGTAGCCATGGTGACATTTTGTCACAGAAGCACTCATTTTTCTTTTCCTTCTATGTTTTCTCTGAAGCTGTAATTGAGACAGCTGTATTTATCAAGGCATGCAGACTTCAACCATTTGTAACACGCACATAAACACACTGGTTTTTGTGTGCTTTTGGTGCTGGTGCTGGGAATTGAACCTGGACTGACTCAACATCAATTCTTTTTACAACAGAAGGGCTTATTTTAAAAAGTTAATTATAACCCATTAAATGAGCTACTGTCCAGAGAAGATATGGAATTGACATTTCAGTTTTCTCTCATCAACATGCTATCTAGAATACAGCACTTATCAAAAGCAAATTTCTCAGAGTCATGCTGACCACCTCCAGCATATACTTCACTTTGTAGTGTTTTAAATCGGGTAAATTAAAATATTTACATTTTCCTTAAAAATTGAGAAAATAATTTTTAAAAAGTCTTCACAGCTACACTGTATTGCAGACAGAATTATATGTTATCTTGTCAGTTCCTTGTAAGACAATAAACTTGCCAAAACATATTCAAAAAATTTAGAAATGTTAGGATTGCTCTGTAGCAGATGAAATAGGTAACTCTGTTCTTGTCGCTACGTTTTCCCAACAGAGGATTTCTACCTTAACTGTCACGGTAACTCTTTTTGCATGATTTCTGTGGTTTGTGGCTGTGTATTTAGTGTTGATTGCATGCAGGTTGAAATGGTACTAATGTAGCAAGTGTTTTTTATCTGATATTTCATGTTTCCTTAATATTTTGTTTGTCCTAGTTGTTGTCTATTTTATGAAAAAGTTACTGCTCATATTCCCAAAACTCTTCAGCTTTGTCTTCATATAGCTCAGTTCAAGATTTGGGGAATCAAGACATTTGGGGTACATGGGACAGAGAGTGTCTAGAGACCCAAGTGGCTTGCTCATCTCAGAATGACGTATGGAAGGACTGGCAGCATTTTAAACTGTCTCATAGAATATGTCCACAAGCATCCTCAGTATTATTTTGACCTAAATTGTATTGATATCTTAGCACGTAAGTGGGTTGTTTTTATAACTGTGTAACCCAGGCAGTGTTCCTTCATTGCCAATCAATAGCAAGAGCTGTGTGTTTGATAGGAGAATGTGTGGAGCATGAGTATTTAAAGCATGAATCTGACTGTGTATACTTGCTACTGTTTATAACTGTTCTTTTTCTTGATCTAGGGTCCCCCAGGGCCTCCTGGACCTCAAGGACTACAAGGGCCAAAGGTCATTATTTGTTTACCTGGTTCCCTTTCATCACCCACATTGCAGAGATGGCAATGTTAATGATGTGATCTCTCTGAAAATCAATCTTAGACAATACTCAGGAAGCAAGATTTAGCAGTGATAGAGCTTTAAAGAATGAGAAGAAATTGAATGAAAGAGTGAAAAGCAGGAAAAAAAGAAAAATGAGAAAGACATTAAATTTAGGACAAGATATTGAGAAAAATAGAGTATTAAACAAAGGGGAAATGAGGTCCACAGAAATTATAAAATGAAACACCAGGTGAGAGACAGGAAGACAAGACTGAGTAGAAAAGAATTGAAGGAAATTTCACTAATACCCAAAGTTCCTTCCAGTTCTTTTGGAATTAAAAGGAACAAGGGAAGTTTGTGCATAATCTATTTTTAGATGACAATTTTAGGAATCACTATTGTCATGTTTTACAACCTCCCTTCATTGTATGTACGCAGACATTCCCCATTTGATTATCTAATGAAACATACCAACTCTACCCAGTAAAACCCTAGAATAGCTTGAATATGCATGAACAGAGTTGATAGTGGTAGCTGTGTCTCTCCAAACAAAGGCTTAGTCAGTCAGCCATGCTTGATCAATTAACACATGTCCAGGGATGCTGGCTTTTCAGAACTGAGCTACACGTGTTGAAATATGACTTTCGTCATTGGATTCTTGTAGGAGATTCAAGTGGTTTCGAAATTCAGCCTTTGTTTATGCTTCTTAAGCTAGTTTATTTGCTAAGTCTGTCATGCACACATCAGCTTTTGAACTCTTCCTAGATGCTTAAGGATCGAGTGTAGAGAAAAATTTATTTTTCTATTAAGGGATTATAAAGTAATAAAATCTTACTGAGGCCCTTGCTATGTGAGATGTATTTAGAACCCAGATCCTAATTTCAAACAGGTTTCATGTATAACTTTATTATAAAGTTTGGTGGGGCTAACTTTGTTTCTCCTCCATATTCTAAACCCTAAGAGATGTAACATAAAATATGGTGGGGTCATGTGACAGTCTGTATGTCTGCTGAGGCGTCTGCCCGGATCTCAATTCTTTAACTATTTGTGAGTGGCCTTAATACCCTGGAAGGAAATCTACAGATTCCTTGCACAAAGTAAATTTAGGTCTAAGTTCCCTGCTTTACCTCTTCAGCAGACTAAATGACAAGAACCAGACTTGTCTTCAAAGCCAAATGTGTACCTCACTCAGTCCTACTTCAGATGCCATAGAGAAGATTCCATGGCTCCAGAGCCTACAGAGGCCCTACCGGTACCCAACCCTTGGTCCAAACAAAGCATCAGCTAGTTTAAAAAGCTGTATCCCAAGACCTCCAACCCCTTATTTTATAGCCCAGCTGGTATTACAAGTTTTACAAGTCAGCAAAACTCATTTGGTTCTCTAGAAGAGCTAAAGTGTGGTAACAAGGGCAGTAAAATTTCTCCTCAAGGAGCACTTAACCTCGGGAGGGAGATGAGGAGGAGGACGAGGAGCTTTGGTTAGGGAGCACATACCATAGGTGTTCCAGGAAGGGCCCTCTAGGTCAGGGGGGACAGGAAGATAGAAGGTGGCCAGCTGCACGTCTGGACAGCCAGACAGGTCTCGGCCTTACCTCCGGTCCTTGCCATCCTTCCCACTGTCCCGTCATCCTCATCCCATAGGGCCTTGGCACCGAGGCCTGGTGTTAGCTGTCACAGTCCTGCCCGTGAGTTCTCCAGGGAAAGCCTGGGATGGATGGGAGAGTTAGGATGGTGTGCATCTGAGACCAAGAGACAGTATAGAACACGTCCTCATCTGTGGTCCCAAACCCAGGCAGCATGGGAACCCATTCAATTAGCATTTCTTCTTTATCAAACAAGAATGGTTTGATTTCTTACACATCAAATAACTATGGCAACCATATTTGAGGGCTGCAGCTTGAACGAATAGGGCACACATAGATTGTTTTCCTTTAAGCGGTCACAGGTCACTTCTTAAAGGAAAAAGCTTCACATAGCAATCATTACTGGGCCCCAAGTGCTGACAAGTATTCAGGCTCACAATGAAACGTAGGCATAGCCAGGTGCATCCAGCCTCGGCTGACTTGTTCGTGGCAAAATAAACGTTGCTGCTACCACAAAGAGCAGGAAATATGACATGAGGAAAGTCCTTTTCCTCTCTGTCCAGTTTATTTCATTTGTTAACAACCTCAAGATCATGCCTTCCTCACATGCTGGAAAGCTCAGATTTCATGCTGTGGCCCACAGCTCTTAAAGTGTGTCTCTTACCAGGAAAAGAGGCATTATTTCAGTACTCTGGTTTATAGCATCACCAAACAGGCCTTTCTAGAAAATACAGCCTCAGGTCATCACCCTTGGAAAGCTATCTCACACTTGGGCCATTTTGAAAATTTTTCTTAGTGTGAGAGCCAACAAGAGTTGTAATGGGACACACACAAATGGTTCAGTATAATGCCTTCCCTCTGAATGAATCTGTTCAGTGCTTTTTAAACCTAAAGCGGGACTAACCATGCATCGCTTGAATAATCTCTAGAATGTTGCTTAAACTTATTTTTCCCCCATATTTTGTTGATGAGAGACCCAGATCACAACTCCTACGGAACTTAAGAGGAAAGACAAAGTGAAAGAGGGGAGTAGGGTGGAGAAGGAGGGAGGGTAGGAGGAGGGACAGAAGGAGAGTGGGAAAGCCCTTGTCACCTTGACAAGATACGTATGTGCACAAAATGCTCAACTTCATTGTAAACCTTGAATTTTGCACTAATACATATAAATTTATTTTTAATAGAACATCTTAGTTTAAAAGAAAAACAAATCTATATTTAGAGATGGTCAAAAGTTTGAATAAATCGTAATATGAACAGTAACCCCTAGGTCAGTCCTAACATCATATAGGAAATTGACCTAAAAGTAATTTTCTGTGGATTAAGATAGTCTGATTTATTATACCTTTCAATGCAGCTTCTCTGAACATAACACACATTCAGAATTTTTTCAAATCGCACCTGTTAAAATATTGATATGAATTCATGAAGATGTGAATTTTGTTCTTTACTTTTTGCTGAAAATAAGAAAAGTCAATTCATATGGAGGAAAAATTTAATGAGTCATATAGAGGTTCCTGTAGGATAGAATCAGCCATCAAATTATTTCTATCAGTTTTATCCTTTTTTAGCCTGTATGTCACATGCATTATCATACAACATCTTCAAAGATGATGACTAGCTTACATAGTGGAGCTAGGTACAGTATGAGTGTTGGGCTTTGGCTAAAAGCCTATTTATACTCAACTAGCATTGTTTCTGTAGTGGATAGGCTGTGATTACTAGTCTGGGCCACCAAACTGTTGAAGGCTCAGCCCGTGGCCATAACCACCTGAATGAACCCAATCTCGTCTAGCGTGCTACGTTAGCAATCATGTATGGAAAACAAGCTGTTGTTTGTGTCTTAACAGGGGGAGCAAGGATCCCCAGGGATCCCCGGAGTTGATGGAGAGCAGGTAATTTTCAAAGACATATATACCATTATTTAAAACAGCATTACTGATCACAGCTTTCAGCCTAGGTTTAAGCCAAGAAAATCTCATGCATGTTGATTTGATGTCTTATTTTTAAGCCATCTGTTCTAGATACTACATGAACTTTAAAAAGCAACTGATTTTGAATTAGATCTTAGTTTTGTTTGCGGAAACATAAATCTACATGACACTGTAGGTGTATGCTTAATACTACCTAGCAATCTACTAGTATTTCTGCAACCATAGACCTGTAATATTACCAATTTAGTAACAGGAACCTAGTTTTTGGCAGTGAATACAAAGAATTCATTGTCAAAAATGCATGCAAACGTTTTCCTTTTTATAGAGGAGATTCCAATTTCCCAGATCCTCAGAAATGAGATCAAGTAGGGCCTTAGAGCTTTGCTGAGTGTGAAGGCTATCTTTGAGGGATTCCCCTCCAAGAAGTTAGCACACTTTTTCTATGAAAAGGGTCAGGTAGTAAGTATTTTAGGCTTTGGACACCACATATTCTTTAACTCTTCTTAAAAATTCAGCCAGTGCAGCCAAAGAATCTCTAGAGTAGCTGCAGCACGTGAGCTGCGGTGGTGACCCCTGCCTTTTGAGACTCTTAACAAGAAAACGTGAATGGTGTTCAGAATCAAATCACAGAGTTAGGTGCAAGATGTTTTGGGGGATTCTATTTACCCAAACAATGGCTGAAATCAAAAGGATTCTCCACGCCCCGCCCCCCAAATAGTGAAGTTTAACCCCAAAGCCTTCACACTGAGCTAGATCCCTAGGCTTTTTATTATTTTTTATTTTGCAACTGAGTGCCAGAAAGTTGCCCAGGCTGACCTCAAACTTGCAATCCTCTGCCTTAGCCTCACAGAGTGCTGGGATTAACCAGCCTGGGTACCACATGGAGGTACAAAGGGACCCTTGATACAGTGAATATCCACTCTTCAGGAGGAAGTATTAAGCAGAAAACTTAAGTGTATGAGCAGAGTTATTTTAACATCAGAGTTGTATGTTGAAGTCGTATGTCACATTAAATAAACGTGGTCAAGAAAATCAATGATTAGAGATAACATTGGAATCTAAAAATCTGGCTGTGCCACCTCTCCCATCATAGTCATTATAAATCATCTGACATGCACAATGACATGCTTCATGGCCTTACACATATCACACAATGGTTGGATGTTTTTTTACCCTATAAGCTTTGTTGCCTTCTGCCACTGAGGACAGCTGGTTGGCCATGTTGCTATTCTTTGTCACCAGATCCCTATTACCAGCCAGGGCCCAATTAACCAGTAAGATTCAGGCTCATTCCTCCATGACAGCATTACCTATTCACATGCCCTCTCTTGGTTACTTTTTCGTTGCTGTGACTCAATACCCAACACCCACAAACTTAGAAAAGATTTATTTTAGCTCACAGTCTCGAAGGTCACAGTCCATTCAGGAGTGGCCGGCAACAATCGAAGTACATGGCAGAGAGAGAGGTGAAGGCAGCTTCTCCGGACAACAGGAAGACAAGCTGAGGCTAGTTGAGACTAGTCCCAGTCCTCCAGGAAGGCAGGTGCAGCTTATGTATCCTTTCAGGTCTCCACCCAGTAACCAGCCCCTCCTGCACCCAGGTGTGGCCACTACACACCGTTAATCCTAACTTAACTGTAATCCACTCCTCCAGACCAGACCCCAATCCATCAACATCACATGCATGGTTCCATTAAAATACATGAGACTTTTTGGGGACACTCCTGATCCTAACCGCAACATGCCCCCTGCAGGATTTTAAGCTAAATACTATAAAATAGGCACTGTTCACAAGAAGAAACACTCCTGCTCCTAAGGCACCCAGGTGTGTGCTTCCTGAGCGCCTCTGCCCTAGTACCACGGCCATCTTCACTGAGGAATGAGTCTCTGGCCAGACAGCAGTGAGGCCTCTAGAAGGAAAATGCTCATTAGCAATATAAGTAATTTCAGCATCAGGGTTGTGCAGTTCTGAATTGTTAATGCACATTTACCTATGTCTTCACTGTAAGAGAGTAAAAGTGACAGCGTAGCTTACCTTGTAGAGATGTTATGAGAACAAACTTAGAACATTGAAAAGAAGTTGTATTCTTAAGCATTGTTGAGCTACACGCTCAGTCCGTGACAAGCATGGCTGGAGACTGCACTATTGAAAACTGATGGCCCGAACCTCCGCATACAGCGAAGGGGTAGAGGAATAAGTGGGCAGAGATGGGAGAGACCTGTTTGGACTTTCGTTCTGACACTAGATCCCGGTTCAAAACAAATACTGTTGAGAATTAAGACTGTTAAAATTGTTTTCAATACTGGCAGGTTAAAGCCAGTTAAATATAAGTAGTCAAGAGAAATGATGTCAAAACCTATGCTTTCTTTTTTCATTTAGAGGACCTAATAGAAATTAATCCCTTCTTTACATTGGGAAAAGGTAAACAGTTCTACCTAAAATCAGATCTTCTCAGCATTGAACCTACCTACAGACCCAGTTGACCTGGACTGTTTTCTCTGGATGTAACTGTCATAGGTCAGTGTGCTTCTGACATGAAAACCTTGTCATTTGCAGGGACTCAAAGGCTCCAAGGGAGATGTGGGGGACCCAGGCGTGCCAGGTGAAAAAGGAGGAATTGGACTGCCTGGATTACCGGTATCTCTATATTTTTTATGATTTATTGGACAAAATAACCAGAAAATAATTACTAACTATACTTTCCATTCATGGTTTCTATAGCATTCTTTATTTTGAATTATTTGAGGTATTGTTAAATTACTCCCACTGGGGAGGGAAACTTTTAAAGCAGGTAGCGAAACAAATTATATGGTAAACCTCCAGTTTTGGGAATTATTTTTGTTAGAAGAGAGTAATCAAACATAACTGGTCACTTTAACATGCAGAAGATATTAACATGCAGAAGATATTAACAAAATAAACCATAAATAAACCAGCTATAAAACATAGAACAGGTGGCTCTCTAAGGTGTTCTGTGGGCCTGGCCCTATCAGGTGGTGATTGTTATGTCCGCTATAATTTTTCTAAGAATTTGGAGGAGAAAAATATAGAAATTGTTTTCTTAAATGTAGTGAACTTCTCTGCCCTGCATTTTCCTCCATAGTAATTACATTCAGTTTGGGGACATGCTGCACATACGTATCGCATCTTAATCATATTTCCCTTCTCTTCCCTGTCCCCCCTTACCCCCAGATCCCCATCTTTTTTAAACATAAGTGTTAGTAAAAATAAAAAGCTCAGCTTTGCTCTTTAGAGTACCACCATAAAAGGTATAACCTTTATAACCCAATGTGTAATTCTGTACACATTTAAGCAACCAAGTCCAACCTAGTTTTTTATTTGCTTTAGACTTTATATATCATTCCTAATCCTAGGGATTTTAGTAAACTTGCTATTTTAGGCTAAAATGCAAGGAGCAAATCCCTTTATAGATCATGTGCATAATATTACACAAGTTCAAGAGCATGGTGGGTTTGGGAGAAAATTTATCGTCTCTCACACTTGGTAGCGAATCACCTGCTTAGCCCCATTTCCTGTTTCCTTGCAGGGTGCCAATGGAGTGAAAGGAGAAAAAGGAGACTCTGGGTTGCCCGGCCCTCAGGGACCTTCCGTAAGTCTATAGGCTGAAAATTCACAGCTTCTGAAAAGTCTGGCCCAGGGCTATGGGGCTCCATCTGCCTGTGCCACACAGCACTCAGACAGTAGAACTACCAGGACCCACTAGGTTAAACTATCTGAGAAATATCAGTCAGCCTTTCACCAAGAGACAGACAGAGGGTCTCAGAGGATGATCTTGACAAGAGAAGAAAAAACTTTTTCCCACAAGTCTTGAGGTAGAGCTTAATGCAGATAGAAATTCTCTTCTCTAGAAGCCAGTTTGTGCTTTGGGAGCTATTCGAAACTTAAGTGTGGCATCCTAGCATGTCCTGGTAATAAGTTGCTTCCTTTCCTTGTAATGTTCATTTGATATATTCAGACTTTTGTATAACAGTTGTATTTTTGAAGTTATTTTATTCTCATAAAGGAATTTATAAATCTAAAGAAGCACACATGTCCCTTCTTGCAGTACCCCCCTCTTCCTCTGCAGCCACTAATGGCCTTAGCAGAGCGCCAGACTCCAGCTGACCTGCCTTATGTAAATGAAGTAACCAAATCCATGTGGTGTTTTTTTGTTGTTGTTTTTTGATACACAGATCATAGGTCCCCCAGGCCCTCCGGGACCCCACGGTCCACCAGGCCCCATGGTAAGTTTCTTGTCTCTACAGCTGTGCACTTACTTATGAGCATGCTACTAGAGAAAACGTGAACACATACTCCTGAACAGCCAGTTCACATTTAGTATTGCTCTCTGTGGGACGGACAGAAAATTCATGGTGCTTTGAGACATACTAACCTTCCAGTGTTGCCTTTCACTCCCTGAAAACATGTATGAGAAGGAAAGCAGCTTTGGGATGGGAGGATTGAGGAAAGACAGGCAGATCCAGCCAGCTTCATTCCAGCATGATGGCATGAACACTGCAAATCGCTTTTACTAGTTACTGCTCAGGTCTGTCAGCAAAATAAGGTAGTAACTGGAGCCACTGGAGAACGTGCCTCGCCATCTTATTGGCTCGAGGGCCTTTAGTGAAGGGCCCCGTAAATGCGGTGAAAAACGAGGAAGCTTGTTTGCACACACAACAAATCATTGGATCCTTTCCCTTTTGTGTCTTTCGGACTTCTAACAAGTCATGAACTAGACCCAGTGTTGCCACAGGTGTCTTAGCTGTGACCAATGGAGACAGCAGCTCTGGCCTCGTGGCATATAGGTCCAAGAAAGAGGACAGCCTCTTTAAGAGTGTAGTTCTCTACATTGTTGGACTGACCATTTTCAGACTAGAATGTAGAAAGCAGCGTGGTTCAAGTCCATTGCTGGGCAGGGTAACAGCAAGTCGTGTAGGCTATGAGGTTCCACTCACCTCATCTCTAAGGGGCCTAATTAGACCAAAACATTAAATATACAGATTAAATAAATTAGGCCAGACTTCGTCTGACTGGCCTTGAAAAACAGCATAGTTAGGATGATGGGTAGCCTCAATCTTCCATTTCTTACAAACTATAGCTTATATTTCATAACTGAAGATAATGATACTTGGCCTTGTTTTTTCTAAGCTAAACAATTCATTAAGAATTAAGCAAATGGCCCATTTGGGGCTTTTTTATACCCTCCCCCCACTTTATTATCAATAGAAGCTTAGATTGGAATAGGCTGCATCCTGTCCATATGATAAAGTTAATTAGCTTAAAGGAGTTTGAAACCGGTATTAAAATGAGATAAGAATACATGATACTATAACAGTCATTTCCTGAGAAGTGTTTATCCATAACTATCATTCTAAAAGACATACGTAAAAAATATCTAGGTATTGCTTTATCAAAAATGCTCCTGCCACTGCTCGATTTTGCTAATGTGCATTTAAATACTTTTTTCCCCAAGTAATCGAAATTACTTCAAAAGTTTAAAACCACCTAAAATAATCTTCAGTTAATGTGAGGTGATAATTAGCGCCTATGTTTAGATCTTCCACAAAATACATTTTTACAGTGATTCAAATATGCACTTTGATTTCCTCCTATTGGTAAGTGGTTGTTCAGGCACTGAAGAGTTCATCTTTATAAAAATAAATATAACCTAAATAATAATGGTTGGCCCTCGTTCATCTTAAATTGGTGGGCATATAAGCTGGTACAACCACTGTGGAAATCAGTATGGAAAAATCCTCTAAAAACTGAAAATAGCCATTTCATTTAACCCTCCTATACCTCTTCTGGGGATCTGTACGAAGACATGTAACAGTGATACACACATACCCGTGTTTCTAGCAGCACAACTCTTAATAGCTAAATTTTAAAAGCAGCCAGTATATCTATCAACAGATGAATAAAGAAAATGCAGAGTATATAGTCAATGGAGTACTACTCTGCCCTAAGAAAGATAGTCAAGACAGTTGTAGGGGAAAAAGATGCATCTGAGACCATTATGCTTAAGAAAATGAACCAGATGCAGAAGATTAAATAGTGTGTGGTTTCTCTAATATGAGAAAAACAAAATGTAAATGAGCAAAATAAGGAGTGATAAATAGGGAGGTCTGGTGGTGAGAGAAAGGGGATGGGTGGAAGGTGGAAGAGTAGAGGGAAGTGAAATGATCTAGATGCAATGAATACAGACACCAATTCCTCAAGTTGAATGTAATATGTTTTACACAGGCATATTACTAAGTAGAATAGATGGATGCTGTAGGGTCTTGTGTTCAGCTGTCCTCTCCCTTCCCGTCTCCTTTAGATCCATCATCACTTCAGCCAGAGGAGGGGAGTCAATGAGAAAGGTCTCCTCTCCTGTGGTGGCTAAATTGTCCGATTTCTCTTTGGCACGTTTCTGACCTCTTAGTCTCATCTCTGGTCTACATAAATTCAGAAGACATCTCAAATTTTCTATCAGATAAAAGTGGAAATTTGAGAATGGGGAGTACAATGAATTTAAGATCGTTTCTTCCATGTACCTCTGGCAGATTTCTCCCTCCCCAGCACTGGTATTTAGCAGACAGGTCTGCTAGTAGTGAGTTTCCTATTACAGAGCGAGCCAAGAGCTGGAAGGAACTTTAGGTAGGTAATAAATACCAGCCACGGGCCTGTCTCTAGCTGTAGCTCAAACAAGAAGATTTGTGTTTTACATCTTTTATTCTTTGACAGAATATTCACTTCTGCTGGAAAACAGTGACTGGTTCTTAATTAAAAGCTGTGTTTCCCATTTTCAGGGCCCCCATGGACTTCCGGGACCCAAGGTAATCCAATAAATCCCTTGATTATGTGATTTCTGTTTCCTTGATAACCGTGGGGAAGCATGATAGAGCATGAGAGCATGCCTGTCCTGTTCTATCTATTTGTCAAGTAATGTTGATGAATTTTAAGCCTTTAAGCATCTTGCTGTTTAAATCTCCCACTACAAGTGACTCAGAGCAAATTTAAGTGGTATCGCTTGGAGATAAAGTATTCCTCACTCTGCTGTTTCTTTCTTGTCCCTGTGCACGTTGCCTCAATTGCTATGTATGATATACTCAGATCAACCACTTAGAAAGCATCTGATGATGTTTTCCAGGCACTTTTTTTTTTTCCTGTGTCTCTATAGCTGTATACTGGACATCAACTAAAACTTACTGCCTGCAACATGGTAGTCCTCCAACTGCATGCGTGGAGCAGCCAGCCTGTGCTCCCCAGAGGCTGTGGTCTATTGGACGCACCCTCCCAGGGAGACGACATCTTCACTTATCCCTGTGCCTCCCTCTAGAATGAGTGCTGCTTGCCTCAGGAAGGTGCCAGTTGCTTTTGTGGGAATCTAGACAACATCCTGTAGGACACAACTGAGCCCCCAAAATAAGCTTCTCCTTCCAGGCAGCATAAAATGTGGGATCAAAAACTATGACAGTAAAAGACATTTCCATTAAGCCCTGACCAGAGGCCACCCCCACCCCCTTGTTTCAGACGGACTCACTTGTCGTACCTGACACTTTCTGCAGCAGGTCTGGAAGACCTCTTTTCATGGCTGTTTGTATGCCATACCAATGCACTCACAGTTGTGTGACCCTTCAGAAGTTTAAATACTAGCATAGTTCTGTGGATGACTCTTCCTCAGTTTCCCAGAATGTCCTGATGAGAGGAATCACCAGGGAGGCTGACCAAGATATCTATTCCTGTGCCATTGTGGCCTGGATGGGACCTGGAAGCCTTACGTTTAGCAAACACTGCACTGAGTTGCACCACAAGACAAGTTGGATAAATCCTGCCAGCATCACAAGTCCCCCCTGCCCATGTGACTCTAGTTTGAAGTCAAGACTTCCAATTTTTCTTGACAAATTGATCTCCGTACCTAAATGTTGAACAGGATACAGAGCAGAACTTTGTCTCTAACACACTGTTACTGGTGGAGAATAGTTGTACTGTATTCCTAGATTTTCCAGGAAACTAATGTACATTTATCACTTACCTGGCTCGCAATGCCACCCTCAGTTGAATTCATACCTACTTGATTCTCTGGGGGCAGGTGGGGGAGATGAATGGTTAGTAAAGCTGCACTTAAGTTCTTTGATGCTGTTGACTCTGATTAATCCCCGTAGGGACCTCACTTGGCAATGTCAGTGAGGGGCGACATTACTTCAAACATCGGTGGCTACATTCTTAGCTCATTCCCCTGGGCAAAATGCTTAAAGGCTTAAAATATATGTCTGTAACACTCTCCTGCATATTCCAGTTTTCCATTCCAGCAGAGTGGACTTTTTTTTAACTGAGCCACCTCAGTACCCTTCATCTGGATTGTCTTTGACATGACTCATCAGAACAGTAGAAAATATACGCTCATTTCCTTGAGCTGGACCTCAGAACTCAGCCCTGTGTCTTGTGATAGAAAGAAAAAACAACATAAGAATTTTGTTCTTTAGAATATCAGCTTCTCAAATGAAAATACTTCTAATTAATTGAACTGATCAAATCTTGACCAACTCTGTTGTTACCAAAAACTGGAAACTGCAGACTATCTCAGAGACTGGCTCTCTTCTCTCACAGTTGAAACACCCATAATAGCAACCAAAATTGGCATTTGCTTTTGCATTTAGGGTGAACCAGGGTTAAATGGTGTTAAAGGATTGAAGGGTGAACCAGGTCAAAAGGGTGACAGAGGCCCCCTTGGTCTTCCAGTAAGTAAAGAAAATTTTCCATTTCAGTGCAAATCTCAGATTTTACTTTCTACCCTAAGTAACAACGCTGGTTTACTCAATAGCCGTCTTCCGGTTGAGATTTCTGTAATCAGAAAACTTATTATGTCAGAGCAGAGCTGACATCTGCTCTGGTGGCCGAGGGTGCAGCCCTCTAACAATAGCATCAATGTTCTGTTATTCTCCAATTCATACGTGCCAACCTTCCTCTGTCGGGGCTGACGGTTATCAGTCCATCATGTCTCCCCATGCTTTTGTAATGAAATGCAATTTCAAAAACTCGGGTACCAAAACCCGTGGCCCTCCATTGGTGGCAAGTATGCAATTGGCCCTTCATGTTAATTACATTGTGTCCTACATGTTGTATGTTGTTGTACTGAGAAGTTCCCTGTTGTGAGGTTCCTGTGGCCATAGGAGCAGCACAGAAATATGTTGCAGTTGTTTCAAAATTCTTATGTCTAATGAGAAAAGGATTTTCCCCTTTATGCACTTTGATAGTCTTTTTCCCACAACTAAGACTAATTATTAGTCTGAGGCATTAGCTTTTCACATAGTGCCTGTAAAGTTATTAAAATGTGATGTAAAATCAGCGACAGAAACTAGATAATACACATATGTGAGGTGTGGGAGGAAGAAAGGGTGATGACCACTCATTTCATTTTTCTTAGGGACACTAAGGTTTAGGTACTAAAGTACCGCATTTGAGAGCCAGGGCTGGACAGATCAGGGCACAGTGGATGTGCTGTGTGGATCATGTAGCGGATGTGGGCTACAAACCCTTGGTGAGGATGCAGGTTAAGTCACACCAGTTAGATCAATATTCCAGAGGCAAAAAGGCCCCGAGAGTCATTACTTCAGAATTCCAGGGAGCTATAACACAAAATTATGATCTGCCCCCCCCTTATTCATAAATTTTATAATATTACTGAAGTATCAAAAGGCAGCAGGAAGCTTGAATTTATTTTCTTTCAACGTTGTGTACGTGTATGGTACTCAAGATTGAGCCCAAGGCCCTCACTCTGAGGTGGGCTTCCTGAACCCCTTTATTTTTAACTTTAAATTTTGAAAAAGGGTTCCATTAAGTTGCTAAGTTGCACAGGCTGGGCTTAAACTTGTGTTCCTCCTCCTGCCTCAGCCTCCCCCAGTGACCTGAGGCACTGGATCCAGCTTTTATTTCAACTTTAAATATGAGTTGCTTAAATTTGCCTGAATAGTTACTGATAACTCTTATCCAACATTTGGCCAATCTCTAAGAACTATAATCATTGCCATCTAAAGATGTTTTTTACAGTTATAGTGTGATTCCTAACAGGATGAAACAGTAGGAATTTTTTAATAAAATACCCAAAATGTATGATATAGCACCACTGGTGGAGTTTGCAGCTGGGATTTTTTTCTTTAATTTTGTGTTATGAACTGCATCTCAAGTATGAAACTGGAAAATGGTTCTGCAGCTTTGGTCAGAGACCCTATGGGGCCAGTACATTGTCTGCTAAAATATTCCTTGATCTAAAGTATAATAAATATTTGGATTTTCAGATCTTCAAGCCATGTCAAAATTGTAATTGCTCTTGAAACTATTATCAAATGCATCAGAAACTAGCATCAGAATCTATCGTGTATCACACTATTTATGTGTTGTCTCAATTCTAAGTTAAGATGTGTTGTCTCAATTCTAAGTTAAGAATGCTTTTCTTCTTACTCTAAGAACTTTAGATTTTTAAGGCATTTCTCATTCAGGCTTCAACATAGAATTACTTGGAAGGCACTGAGCAAGGACTTAGTTTGCAAGTTATTATTTGTGCTAGTCTCAAGAATTTTTTTTCCTTAACTTTCCTGTTCCTAGAAGTCCCCCTAGTGGTGACTAACGTAAATAGTAAAAACAACCCAAAAATAACACCATCCATATAAAATGCAGTGGGTTGTTCATAAACACCATTTTTAAGAATGTAAACACAGTTCTATTTTTATACTCAGTCCTACTAAACTTGATTAATGATCCCTTTCTTAGGTCACCCTTGCCTTTTCTTGAATTCCCCACAGAAATCAGACAGGATCCCCTCATTGTCACCAAGTACTGTGGAGCCCACATCATCAACCTCGCTAATGATTTCTAAACACAAATTCACCTGAGAGAAATCTCATTAAAATGCCATCACCTGTGGGATGTTGATTGTCATGTGTTTTTTAACTAACAATTTGTAGCGATGTGATATTCATCCCAGAATCCTGTGACTGCCTATTATGCTGTTTGAAGTGACGTGTTCATGGGGACCTCATACTAATCTCTGTTCTTGTCCTTCGTGTTACACCCACCAACCCTGCCACCGACCAAATCACACAGGGAGCATCTGGCTTAGACGGAAAGCCAGGATCCCGGGTGAGTCGGTCCCTCGTCTTGCTCTGACATGCTTTGTGGCGTGGTTTGTGCGTTATGGTCCAGACCCCCTCTGCACTCGTCACGTGATGGGGGTGGTTCTTCGACCTGAGTCAAAGGGAGGTGGAAAGGATGAAAAGATGTCAGAATCTCAAGTCTGGATAACTTACTACATGAGAGGAATGACCAGGCTAACTAGTATCATGGTTTTGGCATTCCAAACAAGTTTTCCTATAAATAAAATTGGTTTCCTTATAATTCCATGATGAAGGCCCTCTGAATATTTTTAAACATGCTTTTACTTTTAGGTTTATGATCACCTTAGAAATGTAACTCCTTCCTTGGAACTAACTTTCAAATCTCTGTTTTTGGAAATGTCTGTCTTCTGTCACTTTGACTCGTCTCCTTTGAGTCTTTACAACAGTGGTCCTCAACCTTTTGGCCACCAAGGACTCATCTGTGGAAGAAAGTTTTCCACAGATGGGGGCATGGAGATGGTTTTGAAATTATCCAAATGAGTTCCACTTATTGTGCACTTCGTTATCACATTGTCATGAGATAATCACACAACTGACCACAATGTGAATCTGTACTTGCAGCCACTCCACTGCAGGGCCTTCGATTCTCATAAGAAAAATGCAACTTTATGTCCCCTGCATGCTTGGTTCACAGTCGGGTTTGTGCTTCTATAAGAATCTAATGCTGCTGCGATTGACCTGCCAGGAGGCAGATCTCAGGGGGTAACACAAGTGGCAGGGAACAGCTGCAAATGGAGTTGAGGCTTCGCTCCCTTCTCATAGTGTGGCTTGGTTCCAGTGGCTCAGCCTTGGGTTTTACAGCACCACGTCCTACATTTCAGCTGCACATACTATTGAGCAGTCTGATGAGGATGAATTATTTTAAGATGATGAGAATCCACTAACTTTAGGATGAGTGTTTGAAACCCTTCATAGCACAAGGTGCTCATAGACTATCCCAGAATCATGGAGAAGAAACGGAGCTGCTCTGGAGACACTGGGCTGGAGTAGGTCCTACATTTGCAAATATTATAGAAAACTTATTACAAACATACTCACAGTCTTCCTGACAAATGGGCAAGATTCTTTGAAGTCCTTGTTGCATTTTAGACTCTAGAGGGAATGCCAAGCTTCCTGGTCCTAAAAACCTGCTGCAGGCAGTCACTGTCTTCCACTGAATTCCTGTGTTCCAGTTTTCATGTGACCCCTCCTACCACACTAATCCTAGTCCTGAACAAAGCAGGAAGCCAGAAGTCTGTCCTGCCATAGATCATCCAGGCTCCCTGGGCTGCATGTAGAGAGCCAACTGGCTCCAACTACAGCACTAGAATCTACTAGAATAATTCCTTCCCTGCAAGCCCTGGCTGTCCCCGACAGAGCTACAGACATTCTGGTTTGAGCAGTTAAACACTAAATTTTTTCCTACTCCTATCACTATTCAAGCCACAGAAATGGCTAAAAAGGATCCCAGGCCTACCTGGCACCGAGAGGCAGCAGCCATAAAGGACAGTGATGCTGCTGTGAGGGTGACAGGGCAGACGGGAAGGTGCTCTGTTCAGCCAGAGAGGAAACACACAGCTTACCCTGAAGGACAGCCTGCTGTCGATGCTTCGCTGAAATATGCATTTCGGTCATTCATCTCCTTGGCTTGAGTTTCTCAAAAGCTGTGGGCCTGAAGGAGGTGAGAATAAAGCCCTCAGAAAGGAGACGAGTTGTCTCACCGACATCACTCGCCAGGACAAGTCCAGGGTGAATCGTAGCTTTTCCTGCAACCCCAGTCCCATGTCTCATATTGTTTTGTTTTGTTTTGTTTTTTTAGGGTACCGATGGGCCAGTGGGACCCCATGGCCCTGCAGGTCCCAAAGGAGAAAGAGTGAGTATCATCTGGGGCTATGAAACTTGGGCCAAGCACTGAACAACACACAGAGTGACGCCTTTCCCTAGTACTGGAACTTGAACTGTTCATTCTCCAGCAGACATAATGAGCTGTCAGTACTAAATGAAAATACAGGGCTGGGGCATAGCCCAGTGGTTAGAGTCCTCGCCTGACATATGCAAGGCCATGATTTCCTAAACCACACAAAAATACTCAAGGTATGGTGACACACACCCTTAAGCCCAGCACTCTGGAGGCTGAGGCAGGAGGATTGCTGCGAGTTCAAGGCCAGGCCAGGCTAGGCTAGAGTGTAGTGAGACCTTTTCTTGAAAAAAAAATACATATCTTATGTTCTACTCAGTCTAAAACACTGAGAGAAGAAAACCACACAGTATAAAACAAGTCTGACTTTTAAAAAATGCACACATTTACACCGCAAACTTAAATAGCCCCCACTTTCCTTCCTTAACCCATAAGGAAGATATTTCCACTTGGCTTTCATCCAGAAAATTGAAGCCATTGGGGCTACAACTTCCAGGACTACATATTCTGGTTGATAATCTTAGTATAAAGCTACTGTATTCATTCAAAGTAAGTTCTAACGTTTTTCCAAAGGAAATTACAAAACCTGTGCATTCATCTCTGGCCCATGACACAAACGCTCCCACCCCAATTTTCTTTTAGCTAAAGAATGGGCTGGTTTTTTCTTTACCATAAGGAAATAATTTCAGTGCATTATAAAACAAAAACGTTCCACGAACCTCTCTCTTGCTGGGTAGGATTCCTCATGCTTAGGAGGGGAAAAAAAAAAAGATGGTTAGATTGGAAGATAAACATCTGACAGGAAAAAATGCCCCGCAGGCCCATCCATGTGGAGGTTCCACCATCCCTCTCTCTCCTTTTCTTCACCTTGGAAAACTCAGAAGTTTCTCTGTATATCCAAATAGAATCATCTCATCAAGATCCCCACCACGTGGAAAAGGCTATGAAGAGCTCATCAAAATAGCGGAACAACTCACTGTTCAACCTTGTGGTCTTTTAAAAACTAGATAGTTTCCATCAGTCTGGGACACTTCATTTTTAAAGAGAGGCAGGGAGTGAGGGGCTTTGACACGCCTTCCAGTTCCCTAACTCTATGACCTATAAAGTGACTGCATCTCATTATACTGACTGTGTGCTACTATGCACAAAGCACGGTATTCGGTCTAGTGGGAAGTGAAAATTCGTCTTCCACTTATGAAAAGCCTAATTTGCCTCCAGTGCATTGAATAATTCCATTAAAATAATTGATTCATCGTCCTATAGCTTTGTTTGCTTGCAGTAGCAGGGACTGAGCCCAGAACCTTCACACTGAGCTCCATCTCAAACTCATATTGATTTTTGACTTTAAGACAGTGTCTTGCTAAGTCACCCAGGCTGGGCTTAAACTTGCAGTCTTCCTGCCTCCATCTCCCCAGGTGCTGAGATTTCAGGCCTGTACCACTAAAATTCTAATACTTTAAAAAAAAAAATCACTGCTGCAGAGAAACGAGCTATTTCCTTTGACCTAGAAGAGTTAACAAGACTTGCACAGAACATTAAAAGAAGGTAGAGAATGAAGCCAGAGTGACCACAACACAGTATGAGCCTCAGGCCGGGCCAGCCTGGCTGTGCCCTGGAGGAAGCCCCTGCTGTTTGCCTTCCTTCTCAGATCCACCACCAACTTCTGAGGATTATCTCCATTCAACACAGTTAAAAGCTAAAAGCCTCCAGGCACCCATGTAAATTTCCTGTCAAGTGTTGTACAAAGAAGCCCAACCCCTTGCTAAACTTGGAGTGGCAAATCCCAGGCAGCCTTTCTGGCAGAGTGCCCTGGGACTCAAGGGGGCTTACCTTGGGTAAATCAGCTGCTACTTCCGATAGCTCCTCGCTGTCCCCAGCATATCAGGTCTCAGGCCTGGGCACAAGTGCCGGTCGAGCAGATGAAGCCGCTGAGAACTTGTGACGGCCAGAGTCGGACGGCGTGAAGTGCCGCACTTGTGTGTCTCGACGGGTCGTGTGTCCGTCTTCTCCAAGTGCCGAGCTGGAGTGTGCGTCTCAGCGTTAATTGGGGTGCCATCTGGAGTCCCTTGAAATCCAGTGTCAGGTTTTAAGAGGTAGGAATCAGATGGGATTGGTGGATGCTAGAAAAATCCCACACAACTTCCTTTAGACTCACAACAAGCCTAAAGTTTTGGAATTCCTTAGTCCGAGAAAAGCAGTTACACAGTCAGATACTGGTTTCTTTTTCCTTAGTACTGAGGCTCAAACTTATGGTCATTGCCCTGAGCTATATACTTAGCCGAGTTCTTAGTTCTCATGGCGTGGCTTGCGATCTTCCTGCCTCAGCCTCCTGGAGTACTGAAATTGCAGGTATGCGTTGCAAGAAATTGATTTTGAGCTAGCTAAACCTCTGACGTTGCCAGTCCATTTCTGTTAAAGACAAACTTCTAATGGGATGCCGCTACTAACAGCTACCATGTGTGACACCTGTTACTGCCACGATGGTGTTTCATACCCAGCTGTCACCTTTCCTCTGCAGAACTCGAGCAGAGCATGCCATTACCACGCTCACCCTGCGGCTGAGCTGACTGGGGAAGGGCAGGCATCTCCTGCCGGCCTCGTGTCCCTGCCAGGCCTGGGACGCAGTCTGTCTCATTTAAAATCAGTCCATGTTACTGAAGGTGACTGCTCCTACGAAACACTAACAAGTAAAAGCCCCACGTCTTCATCTTCAGGGGTCTCACCTGTGCGCCATGGGCCTCGAGGTGATGGCGCTAATTAGCTGCATCACTTGACACTAAAGAACGTTCGCGGCAGGCTCAGATTCCTTCACGTGGAAATCGGGAACATGGAGAAACACAAGCACGCCGAGTCCCTTTGCAGGCAATTGTTAAAGGAATCTGGCTTTTTATCCCTCAAAAAAAAAAAAAAAAGAATTTGGTAGCCTTGAAATTCTTCTGGGGTTTGATAAAAGCAAGCCACAGATCTTTGCAGGTCCCTCATACGCCGTTGATCCTGAGGTTTTTGTGCTAAATACTGACAACCACTTTAATCTGAGGATGGTAGCAGATGAAAATACATTTGAAAAACAAATCTCTATATCAGAGCAATTATTTCTATCCATGGAGCCTCCACCAATAACATTTCTTTTTCTGAAAGCATTAAAGATTCTCATGTAAGCTAGGATGAGCTGTTGCACGAAATCAGCTCTTGGTCCCAGAATTCTGGGAGGCTGAGGCAGAAGTATCACAAGTTTGATACTCCAGCCTGCACAACTTAGTGAGACCCTGTCTCAGCAAAAATTTTTTTAAAAAGGGGAAGGGTCAAAGGAGGTAGTTCAGTGCAAAAGTGTAGGTTTAGTTGCCAGTAATGTAAGGAATAAAGAAAACTAGACCCTCTAGGAGAGTGATGAACGTAGACTTACCTTACCAAGCATTCAGTGAGGGCATGAAGATTTTTAAAGCCTCTTTTTCATAAAGTAAAACATGTGCACCATTGATATGACCTGTGCTGGACATGGCCAGCACAAAGCTAGAGAACCCAGAGCCCTGATTTGCATATTCTAGTGAGGGCCTCAGAGAATAAACAGCTCTCATACTAGAGTGTCTGCCATCGGGTAAGGACCAGAAATCAAAATGCAGCTGGATAAAGACAGGGGTGATCAAAGAATACTTTTCTTTCCAAAGAGTAGTACAAGATGAACATCACTAGTCTAGAAATAAAAACCCTAATATTGCCCAAAACTTTTTGAGCACAGACACCATACCATGAGTGAAAATTTTTTCTGACTTCAAAGTGCAGGTGCACCAAAAATAGAACCTAAAATGACTGTCAGATTTCTGTGCACAAGGTGGATATGAAACACAAAGTTTTGTGGTTCCACTTGGGCCCTTCCCTGAAATCTCAAGTAGATGCAAATATTCCAAAATCTGAAATCCAAATACTACTTGTCCCATAGTTTTTATATGAAGGACAATAAATCTGCAACTAAAATCACCTATAACAAATCAGTATTTCACACTAATTCTGATGAAACCCAAACAAACACATTCAAGGTTAAAACACCTGATGGCACACAGTCTCCTCCTACTCATCCTTCTCAGGGCACGGGGTACAATATGCTGTGGTGGGAGTTTTTCACTGTGTCATTAGCAGTAACCATCTGGGAGCCTGAAACTCTTTTTAAAAATTGTGTGTGTGGTACTGGCAATAGAGCCAAGGGCTTTCACACTGAGTTATGTGCCCAGCCTGGTTTTATTTGTGTTTTGTTTTGCTTGAGACAAGGTCTCACTCAGCCATTAAGTTGCCCTAGGCCAGGCTCGAACTTGTGATCCTCCTGCCTCAACCTCCCAGAGTGTTGAGACAACAGGCCTGCACTACCAGGCCTGGTTTAGAATTTTAACAGACTTCAGAGAGAGGCCTTTTTAAAAACACCAACCGTGAATAAAATTCTCAAGTTCAGTGTCACCATTGTATATCACATATACATACTAATTTTAAAAGGAAAAAATAAAACTAAAAACACCCACTATGAGAGAAAGTGTGTGAATCCACGTGCGTACACATGACTTGAACTTTATTTTTCATTTTAGGGAGAAAAAGGAGCTGTGGGAGAGCCTGGGCCCAGAGGACCCTACGGCCTGCCTGTGAGTTCACGGCCACGTGAGCGGTCACCACTTTCAGCATGTATTTGTGGCCTGGCATTGACATGGTTAACCCTTCCCTTGTTGGGCAGACTAATCTTTACACTCGAAAAGCAGCTATAATACACTAATTCTCCCCAATATGGACAAGTCCATGTCCTCCCCAGATAGAATCCCTCCTCCCACGTGCAGACACCCGCACACACCTCACCAGTTGGAGATCTGAATGTGCAGGGGACAAACATCCCCCCAGCCTGAAAGTCGGGCTCCAGCCACACCACCCTCTCTCTACCTTGTGACTAGAGGTCATGGCATCTGAAAACAGGTGTGGAAGTTTCATTGCAGGTTATTCTCATCATTTCTTAAAAATTAACATCCAAATTAAGTTGGTATTTACCTTGACCTGGTCTTTCTGCCTTTCCAAATTCCTAAGATAAATAAACCTCAGGATATAGACTGTTGTTATGTTTTATCTGAAAACTCCCAGGTATCCAGGCATTTAGTTGACATCAAAAATGTCATCTTAGTAAGAATCATGACTGAGTCAGTAGGGCAGGGCAGACAGAGAGGCACATGTTGAATTAAGAACTGTTGTACCCACTACTTTCTGTGTCCTTTGACTGAGCTGAAATCATAAGCTGTGCTTCGTTCAGATGCCAGTTTTGAGACAGATGTCAAAATCTACTTCGCAGCATCCCCACAGCTTCTTGGGAACATTGGGCAGGCCCATAAGATGACACACAGGGCTGTCACCATGATCAGCTGCACCGTGGGCACAGACTGAACATCCTTGCCTAACAGTCTTGTATTTAGGAGTCGTTTGTACACAGAGCTTCCATCATACCTGTAATAATTATATATAGGTTGTACACCTGGCCAAATTAAATTTTAATAAGTAGCTTTCCTAATTATGAACTAACTACTAAGCTATCAAATTAAAGTAGTCATAATTCACATCCTATACTAGTGCTGGTGTGTTTTTAAATCAACTAAACAGTGTTTTGTTGTTTGGGTTATTCTGCTTGTGACTTCACTCTCATGGGATAGCAAGCATTCAACTTCAGATTATCATCGACTTAACCCAATGTCCAATAAAAATTTTCCTGACCCTTAACTCCAACACTCAGTCATTTCACTTGTGTCAGTTAAAAAATTGTATTACTAATCAATAATAGAGCCCTCGTTTCACATCCCAGAAGTTCTAATACTAGCACTGCATGTCCAGGCAGCCTTAAAGAAAACCATGACCTACTCATGAACTTAGGAACACTAATGTAGCTACTGTGGTTCTTTGGCAGGGGAAGGATGGAGAGCCTGGTCTCGATGTAAGTAATATGTAAAATAATAACCTTGTCATAACACATTCTGAGGGTCTCCATCAACAAAAAAACAGAGTGGCTTGTTTTTCTGTGCAGAGAGCCATGCGTAGAGCACACATGACGCACATGTCGACAGTAATATAAAATACCCCCATGTCTGCATGAGATAGAGACAAGTAGAATTATCTGATATGAAATTAATACTGACATGGATGGTGGCACTTCCAACTGCTTTTCCAAATCGAGGACACTTAGCATCAGCATGACCCACTTATGGAAAAAAATGTATAAAATCAAAATACCTTTCCCATACTGCTTTAAGAAATGGCATGTTTATTCTCAAAGCTACTGTGCAATATTTTTTTTCTCTTAGTATTAACTTCTTGTATGCATTTTATGGTAACATCATTCTATAAAAATAGATGTCAAAAATGCTGTGACTGCTTATGGCAGGACCAAAGCAGTAGTGACGATCACCTCCCGAGCACCCATGATGCACCATTCTCACCTTTGTTGTTCATTCATTTAACACTGACAGCAGCTCTGTCATAAAAATCCATTAATCCCCTATTGCAGTCAAAGGACTAAAGCCCAGCGGCAAGCAAGTTGCCCAAACCCACACAAGTTAGTGAACCTGACGGACACAAATGATACTCCTTCCACCGTATATTTCTTAGAACACCAGAAATCTGTTGTGTACAGGGAAAGGAGATGTAAGGAAATCATCACTTCCAAGTTCACTTTTGCCCAAGCTTTGAAATGATTCGCCATGTCATTGTTGAGTTTGGGTTGACATCCATGAAATTCTCAGGTGCTTTCCTTTCTGCCCCATGTGACTTTGCCCTAGTTTCCCAACAGATCTCTTGGCTTTGCTTTTTATCCTCCAGGGCTTTCCTGGTCCGCGAGGCGAGAAGGGTGACGTAGGAGAAAAGGGAGAAAAGGTGACCTGTCCCTCCTGGCGTGTGTCTTGTGCTTCTGCTCGTGCTGTCTGCTCTGCCTGTGTGACCCCCATCAGACACCTAGCCTGCCTCCACAATGTGCTCCGAAACACACAGAAGCCCGATCTGAAAAATCACATCGTCAGACAGAAATAGAAAAGGCTACCCCACTAGACATAGGGCACTGCCTGGCCTGCAAGGAAAAGCACCCTGTCCCCACAAACCCAGGCTAGAACCTTTCAACTGACACCAGTTTTCTTGGAAAAAAATGTAACATTTAGAGGGTTTTGAAAAAAATGTTGTAGAGATTCAATTATATCCCACAACAAACCTGCAGCGGTGGTTTTGTACAGCTCCTCAAGCCCCATGAGACCAACATCTCGTGTATTTCCAAAAGACTCCAAAAAAGAAACATGCTGTGTATCTTGATTCCCATTTTATTCAAAAACAGAGGACACGCAAGGTGACAGATAAGCCACCGTGAGCCCCTTCCACAGAGAGTAGGACATGCCACTCTCACAGCCCAGAAGCAGGAGGCTTCAGAAACAAAGATGCTGCCGTATTTCATGAGATGGGGGTTGAGGTCCTACGTGAGGAGCTTCAGCTCTGGAGTACAGACTGCCAAATGGATAGTAGTATAGTTTTATTGCAAAGAAAATTTTTGATTCAGGATTTTTTTTAAATCCTAATTTCGATTCCTATCCTTTGCTCTTTCTTTGACCCAGTATATCAAGGAATTTTTAACATCAAAGAGAAGCCAATAGAAACACAACACCTCAGACAGAATAACGTGCAAAGGAGCTGATGCTGCACATTCACAATTCCAGTTTAAACGCTTCATACTTCTCAATTCATGTCCTGGGTTTTTTTTTTTTAAGTTTTTTTTTTTTTGAGGTTTCTGGAACAGTAGAGTTCATAGCTTTTTGAAAAATAACAGCCAGATGAGATTTGTCAAAGAAAAGACAGTCCACTGTGTATGTTTTAGGGCTTAGGTGTTATCTACTCCACCACTGGTAAGGAAGCATGTGGGAAAAGTTACTAAAAGATCCACATATCAGCACATTCATCACATTTTGAGCACTTTTATGTTTTCCCAGGAGCTTTGCATGGGATAAGCCCTTAATCCCCCACATCATCACCTGGAGGTTGGTGACCTTATCTCCCCAGTTCACAGACAAGGAAACAGAGGCATCAAAAAGCTCCTTTGTTCTGAATTATAAATTCTGATTAGGAACGATACATGTTTTTAAATCAAGTATGCATGAAAGCTATTAGTGCAAGGTGAATCTGTTTTAAAGGTTATGAAGTTAACTAATGAGTTGCATGCGTCAAAAATCATGCTCAGACAAAAGTATGTCACCGTGATTTTCTCATGTTTAGAATCTTTAAAACAAACAATTACATTGTAGCTCATGAAAGCATAAAGCCACAACTTGAGCCTCAGAATAATAATCACACATAACAATTATTTCCATATACAGATTCCTGATGTTTTATATTTAGAAAAATTAATACTATGAATCATTTGTGTATATTATTTAATACAGAGAATAGCAAGAGCTCTGATGCGCTTATGCCCACAATGTTGATAATGACATTGGTGTATTCTTTTTATAGTAGTGTCTCCAGCCTATAAAACTCAGTATTCACTAAAATATTCATGAAAAATGATTTAGCCCGGCACAGCAACATTTCTAAGACAGCTCTCATCTGGTGAGTGGTTCATCTGAACTGATTCACCAATCACGTGACAAATTGAATTCTAAGTAATTCATACCCAGTGCTCCTGTCTCAGCCACGCCTGTGTGAAGGCAAGACCCCTGCCTTCCAGAAGCAGCATGCTCATGCCAACAGGATTAAATCAGTTTTCTGTCCTCACACTATTTGCTGTGGAAGGACACTGACTCATTGTCACATGGGAACAACTTCCTTCCCGATGCTCCTCCCATCTCACTTCTGGTCACCCCTGCTCTCATTTCTCCCCAACTTTTGCATCGTGATCGGAGAAACTCCCCTTTTCCCTGGTACCCAACCCAAGTGTTTCTGATTGCAGCCTTCTGATGCAATCTTTTTGGCACACAGGACATAGGGGACCAGCTTCCGCTCAGCCTGTCTGAATGAGTGTTTCCATTTGAATGCACGACTTGTATGTCTGTTATGTATGTCTTTTTTGCCTTTGAATATTCATGTTTTGCTCCAGAGATGATTCAGTTTTATTGTAACTGCTATCCTGATTGCAGAGCAAACGCACTAATTTAAATGTCTATCGCAATCTGTATTCTGCATGGCACCAACTCCTTGTCTATAAATATGTGGAGATATTTATATTAATCAAAAACAGCTGAGGTGCATTCCTTCCTTCCCCTCCTTTTGCCTCCTTTTCTCCATCCCTTCATCCCCATGATCTATGCAGACTTCCCACAACCTTTACCTTGATTCCTAAATACTAATTTCCATGGCTACAATCCCACTATGTAATTATCCTTTCCAGCTCATTTTTAACTGAACCCATACTGCTTTTCCTCTTGAACAAAAGCAAACCATCTGCAACAAGAAACCTTTTCGCCTCCTTTGGCTTTTGTTTTATTGTCTAATAAGCTGGCACCTCATTTACCACTGTAAACCTGGGGCATGATGCCAATAAATGAGAAAATTAATGCCATGCCATAGATTTATACATGGCTGCTTCCCCAACTGGCATCACTACAGTGTTAGAACTTTGAACATTTGTTTATCAGACTTAAAACAAATACTTCACACACTATTTTTAAAGCAATAGCATAGTCAATGCATTGAATATTTTAAGATGAGCTACAAAATTGGATACATTTCAGAGAAAAGTTACTAATATTCTTTTTCCTTTGGTCCAATGGTAGCTTTCACCTCAAGCTGAGAGGTATTGAAAATTGAGTGAAGGGTCCCTCATTTCCAGAGCTCCCCCCGCCACTGGCTGGCTTCCATCCCATTGGTGTCTGCCACCTTCACCAGATCCGTGCCACAGACCTCTGACTTACACCAGATCCGTGGCACAGACCTCTAACTTATGATGATGGCAACTTGTGGAGCTTGTCAGCTGCAAGCTGCCTTCTGAGGGCTCAGCCTGTTAGATCTCCTTTCATCTTGAGCATCTTAAAATCCCACATACTGCTGCCCAGAATTCATTGTCTTTCTGAAAGTACATTTTTTTTTTGAATAAGCTCATGCCTTATCTAGAATAGAACAGTGGTAAATGCCCTTTCAGACTTTTCCTACCTGCCACCTTTTGGAGCGACTTCATCCCCTCCCCCCCCCCACCCAAAATAAAACCTGTCTCTTATTTGAACCCTTGTATCCACAGGGGGAAAAGGGAAAGAGAGGCAAAAAGGGGCCCAAAGGGGAGAAAGGAGAACAGGGTGCCCCTGGATTAGATGCACCCTGCCCGTTGGTATGTCTGACTCGTGGGTTGTCTCCGGACGTCCTGTGTGAGGGTTGACATGGGAGAAGCGCAAGCTGGAGGGACCAGTGACGGGGGGCTTCTGATGGGGGTCGTTTCACCTGGATTATAAAATAGACTGGCACTAAGCTGGGCGTGGTGGAGCACACCTGTAATCCCAGCATTCTGGGAGGCTGAGGCAGGAGGATCACCAGCTCCACCCAGCCTTGGTACCTTAGTGATTTAACAAGACGTGGTCTCAAAGCAGAAAGATACATTAAAAAGGGCTGGGATACAGCTCAGTGCTGTGGCCCTGGTTCCATCCCCAGCACCAGACAGATAAGAACGTAAAATGAAATATAAAACGATGGATGCTATGCTCTATCTCGGGTTGTTCCGGTATGGTTTTCATCCTGGGCCACTGGCCTTGCCTAGTTTCTTAACTCTCCAGTGCTGCGGAGTGAGACCGGAAGAAGGTGCGATCCCTGAGGCGGTCGGTGCTGCTCCTCCGGCCAGGAAAGGCCCGCCGCCCGGCCACACGCCCCTTCCTTCCGTGGGGAGGTGCCCACCTTTGCCCAACTTCCCGAGACGTGACTTTTCCCTCACCAGCTGCTCTTCTCCCGGCCCTCTCTCGTTCCAATGATTTTAGCAGAATGTGTGCTGACGTGAATTCTTATGTCAGTAACGTTATGAGTTAATCTTTACAAACAGGGATTCCGTGGCGTTAAGGGGGAAAAAGGGGAGCCAGGCCAGCCTGGCTTGGACGGGCTGGATGCCCCTTGCCAATTGGTACAGTATCTCTCTCTCCTACCGCCCTGCATGCCGTTCCCGCGTTGGCCTGCAAGCGCCTCCATCCATCCGCGTGACGTGGCCCTTCCGGGAGCCGCGCCACCTGATGGCCCTGCATGCACGCGCATGGGTGGGCTCCCCTGGGGCTATGGGGGGGGGGGGGGGCACGAGGGCCCAGCCCTCTCCTCACGCGCTCCCAACGGGCGTGACTAACAGATCTGTGTTCCCAGCATATTCACTTAATACTTACAGATTATACTAAAACAACATGAAAATATGGATGCAAAGGCCCCGTTAGGCCATAACTTTTGGGTTTACCCCTAAGTTTAACTCCCCTTTCCTTTTCCTCTAAAGCAATAAAGATGTTTTTCCCCACTAAACTTTTTTTTAATCAGGCCTTAAGTAAGGCCAAACCTTATCGAATTAAACTCCTATCCTGATAACCAATTCAAGGGAATGCTATTAAGAGACCAGGGGCCACAAAGCCCGACTTCTCCGACCTCCCACAGATAATGCTCTGCAGCCTACACCCTCCTCCTCGCCACGTAACCCGCCCACGTAATGGTCTCTCTCCTTTTGAAACTCACTTTCTGGAAGTCGCCACAACTCCCTTATCTCCGTGGGCATGAACTCGACATCCTCCTAATACTAAAATCTAAACTTTTACTGGTTGATCCTTCTCCTTGTACCAATCTGGCATTCCCATTTTTTCCTGATTATTTTATAAAACTATTTTATGGTCTTTCACAATTTTTAAAAATAGAATCTTCTGTAGGATAAAGAAAATGTGGTATGGTTGTGTTATAAGTGGTCTGCATGTTCTCACATGATTCAATTAGAAGCATGATTCTTTTAAGGTAAATTGATCATTTTTCAAGTCTGGTCAGAGGTTGAATTTAGACAGAGAAAAATGTTATTCAGGCAATATAGTTAGAAGATGTGCCCAGTTATATTTTGAGTGAGTTTTGATGATAAATCATTTTATAACACCTTCTTGGGGGAATCCAAGCATGCCTTCGTAATACATCAACTTTTCTTATCATTTGTATCTGAAGAAAGCTTATACTTTAAATTGTGTGTCCTTAAGGACCCATTTATTCAGAATGTGAGCTGACTTCTGAAGAAGTTAAAATTGATGAATGCGCTGGCTAATATAGACTGCCTGTCTTTCAATTAAGTATGTTTGCAATGTCTCCTTTCAATAAAAGTGAAAAATATTCATCTGTGAAGAGCTATATAAACTTCAGATAGAAATGGTTTATCATTGATTATCATTATCATGAATTCAGCCATAGTTCACAATGACTATAAAGAAAAGTTACTTTGGCTTATTAAGGATAATTGTGATATGATGTCATGGCATTCAGAGCCATAGCACAGATTTCTAAAGGTATAGCTATTAACAGACCCCTATGCAGAGTAGCTTTCACTGTGCTTTGAATATTTTCAAACTTGTACTCTAGAAAACATTTGAACGTCCCCAACCAAAACTGGGTAATAGATCTAGGGTTGCACACTAGTGGAAGATGCCCATGATCAAAGCAACCTTAGAGAGAGATGTGCTTTTTAAGCCTCTGAGCTTGTAAGCTGTGAAGTCTGATACTTTGATGAGCCTGAAGAGTTCCTTTTGTTCTCTCTGAAACAGGGGCCAGATGGATTACCCATGCCTGGCTGTTGGCAAAAGGTAGGTTCACCGAGTCATTTCTCAGAAATGCTCCCCATTTCTGTTCACCTGGCCTTTTCCATTCAGAACACACTTTGGCCTTTGACTTAGTTGAAAATTGAGTAATAAAAAGCAAAAAAAAAAAAAAAAGAAAGAAAGAAAGAAAGAAAATCCACCTCTAGCACACACTGCCCAGAATATATTTTAATGAATATATTTACTACAGATCTCTTCCAAAGCAGATGAAGAAAAACAGCAAATATAGCAAATATTACCCAGAACCTTCTCTAGCGCCTCTGTTTGGAATGGAAAGGGCCAGTATATCCTCATTATGGTCTGCTGTGTCTCAGTAAGCTCTTTGTCTTCCCATTTAAAACAATTCTTAACTGGTAATCTTTTTGTTTAGACTCAAAAATGTAGACAAATATCCTAATAGGTGGTAGAACTTTGATGATTTAGTCACAAAGCTGAGAAAGCAGAAAATTGAAGCGTAGTTTTTTTTCAGTGATGTCTTTGTTTGGGAAAACCTGATTAAACTGGCATTTTTTTACCACTTTAGTTTATCCTAGCCTTTTCAATGTACCTACTTGCAATCACTGTATATTCAATACAGACAGCAACAAGACCCATGCAGAAAATCCCTCATGTACAAAGGTTATGTGATATGGCCTTTGGCAGAGGGGTGTCTTACTGACTTTTTCACTGCAAGAATAGAATACCCACAAAACTTAAAACGGAGGAAAGGTATTTTAACTTAGTTTCAGAAGATCTTAGTCTGTTTATGGACAGTCGGCAATGACTCAAGGGCTTGGCAGAGGGCCTAACCAGAGAGGAGCTATTCATAGCATCACAACAGGAAGTAGAATGAATGAGAAGGGCGGAGCTAGTGTACACTCTTCCAGGTCATGTCCCAGTCAGTTATTCCTTCCAGGTCATGCCCCAGCCATCCACCCCCTCCAACCAGGCCCCACTTCCCAAAAGCACAGGAAATCAATGAATGAACCCCTATGACTGAATCACCTTTTAACCATGAGGTTTAAGACCATCATTCTAGATCCAAACCACAGCACAGGGATATCATTTCACTTCACCCACACAGGAACCTATAGACAAGGAAACAGATTCAGGGAGAAGAAACAAAAGTATATGACAGAACTTGGAGAGATCAACACTGGGGACTATGGCAGACCTCGAGGCAGAGAAGAAACTAGCGTGTCCCATACTGCTCCAGAAACACTCAGCTCAGCTGACCAGGGAGGGAAGGAACCTGACCACAAAGGGGCAAGAACTTATGCCCACCAAAGGGCCCGTGAGCTAGGGGAAAGATACAGGCTGCTCTGGTCATTTTGAGCGGATTTTTCTCCAAATCCTTGGAGTTCATTCAGTAACTTTAGATGGGCTTCACTGTAAGATTACAGAAACAGGAGACAGTTGTCCCTGCATCGGCCACTCCATCTGTGAGGAAATCCTGGGTAATTCCCCTCCTTGACAAATCTCCTATACTTGGCCGGGGAAAGCAACGCCTCCTCTCCCAATGCCATCACTTATTTAGTAGCTTTCCAGCTCCACTTTCAGCCTGTGTCAAGTTTTATCAGACCTGAGGTCAAGTGGGCTCAGAATATGAACCTCTCACCCTCCTCCTCCAAGAAGCCTACCCTCTCCCCACCACAAGGCCTGGCTACAGAATCCATAATGTCATCCTGCACTGGCTTTGCTGTTTACTCCTAACCTTTGCCCTGTAATCTAATAGGATGATGATTTTTTAATCTGGTTATTAGAACCTTAACCTGAAGGGAGATGCCGGAGGTTTACTCAGCCCTCTGACTCCCTCAGACCTGGGGTCACTGGCGGTTTTGGACCCCTCCCATCTCTTCCTCTTTGTTAGTAAGAAATAATAATAATAAATAATAATAATAATGGCAACAAGTATGAGACTTATGTCTTTGATTCATGAAATGGCAAACCGGCTAGTACCATTTGAATACAAGGGGTCCCAAAAGTTTGTTCATTTTTCCTGTGTTTGGTGATTTTTTGGGACACCTTGCTACATTTAGTGATTAGTGCCTGCGTAATTTTCCTGAAAGCATAAGTTTTAGATATATGACAAATTAATCCTGAGCAAACCAATTTTTATGTTTATTATATTGTGTGATAGAAATGGCAACTTTTGAAACACTTGGTAGTATTTTAAAAATCAGGAAAGAAACCTCCCTCTTAAATACTCATTTTTCTAAAAAAAATAGATACTATATTTTATATATAGTAAAGGATCTCATGATCTGTCACCTTCTTATAGCAACAAAAATAACCTTGTGGTAAGTCTTCAGTGTTCCTTACCATACGCCCAAAACACAAATGCAAGTCTATCAATTCTTATCTACCAAAATAAGTATAACTAATAAAGTGTTCTCCAGTTTCTTATGTGGTCAACCCAACTATCTCAAGTAGTGAAGTCAAATAATAATTTTTAAAATGATATCTTAAAAATAAGTCCTATAGACTGCTTCTAGGGAGTCCTGTTTCTAGGAACAGCCCTTATGAATGTGACAATATTGAGAGCAGACTGGCTGGCTTACAGTTCACAGTATGGCGACAGTATATGTCATGGATGTCACTCATTAGAAGTCCTGTTGCTGTGCACTCTTCAGTAGTCGTTTTTCATATAATTGTATTTGCCTAAATTACTTTTGATACAGTTTTCTAAAATTAACACAAGAAGAGTTGCTAAACCTGAGATGAAGCACAGTGTATCCATTTATAGTATAATTCAGATAGTAAGAAAATATGGTCTCTTGAGCTTGTTGCCCATCCTCAGCCAGAAATCAGAAGCTCTCCAACAGCAGAAATACCTAAGCCTTGTCCTACAGTCTCACACCTCTGTCTTTAGTATTTCACTAAATTTTGTTTGTATTTCCAGGTAGGACAGGTTTGTAGCAGAATCTTCCTACAGCCAAGTAACAGACTTTCTTAGTGAAGCTTTCAAATCTGAAGGGGGAAAGGAATTTTTGAAGTTCTGTGGATGTATAAAACATTGTTTAAAGTCACCCAAGTTGTATCAAATTGGAAATTTGAGGTGAGATTTTTGGGAAAGGAGTGTTTTCTAGAGGCACACCTTTTGCCACCGATGTCGCTGTGCCAGCTCTGAAGGTCAGAAAGCATACACCCTCCCAGGGAAGCTGGGCAGCACAGGTATTTTCCTTGGAGAGAAAAACATTAACAAACTAAAAGATGGCTCTGGGTTAGCCACCCCACAGAGGGTGAATGAAGAGACTTCTGTCATCATGTTCCTCTTCTCTGCATTTTACTTCTTTGATTTTTTTTCCTTGGTGTACACATCAAGGAAGTGTCCAAGCCCAGGATGGAAGTTTGTACCCCAAACATTAGTGCTTCTCAGCCTCTCAGACTTAACTCCAACTCTAGGAAAGCCATAGTAAAGGTGCTCAGAATGAAAAGCCAGGGATTGGGGTGCCTTAGGTCTCTGTGCAGCCTGTCACACAAGTGCAATCCAACCGAGGCAGGCCCCTCTTGCTGCAGTATTCCAGTGGGGCAGAGCTGGCCACAGGACAGAGGAACAACAGACAGAGGTACATGGGCATTATATGCATGCAGGTGCTAGTACAGTCACCACAATGACTAGGGTCAGAATTCTGAAGCTTCTCCACAGTTGTGTTGTGATGCTGGAGGAAGATCACGTAAGGCACAAGTACCAAATGTGACTTTGTGGTAGCACATATGTGCTAAACTCCTAATTTTCTGCTTTCCCAGAATAGCCACAGCAGCAAAAACTTAACACAAAATTCTTATTGGCAAAGGAGGATGGGTTAAAAGCCTAGGACGAAAATTGCCCTGACATCCTGGAACTTAGAAAACTTAAGATACGGAGCGGGGGACAGTGGTACACTCATGTAATCCCAGGTACTCGGGAGAGGGGTGTTGGGGGATCCCAAGTTCATGGCCAACCTCAGCAATATAGTGACCCCACCAACTCAAAAAGATGTGGTGCCCACATCAAATGATGAGTTAGCTCATTGATAAAAAGCTCCGCAAGGTTCTACCACTTCTCCTAAAATTAGGGTTAGAAGTGTTGTACAAGACTACTAATTCCACGTACTTGTCTTTTGTCTGTTGTTTTTCTACAGTGACGAATCTAACCTTCCAAGCATGAAGTTGTGTATATAGTGGTCTGCTTTCTATATTTATAGTTGAAAATCGAATTGCAGATTTCACAAGTCTGAGATATGTTTACACAGAGCTGCTTCTTCCTATTCGCAGTAGTTCCCATGACCGTCTTTTCTCCCCTGACATCTGAAATTGGGCAGGTTATGAAACCAGAGAAGCCTGCAAAAAAATTGTAGATCAGTATCTCTTATGCGAGGATGTGTATTTATATATTGACTTTGGAGATACAGAATAATCACTGTGGCCATTTTTCTCACTTTACGCTTGTTAATTGCATGGACAGACAGTGCCATGAGCTAGTTTACATGGAGTTGTGGCCAAATAAGGACTCACAGATATGAACATGTTCTCTGTGGACTAACCTGGGAGTTTCGTGTCACCACGTCACCTCCCTTCCCTGAGTGCCGAGTCACGTCCACGCCACTCACCGGAACTAAAAAGCATGACCATGTGCCACACCTGCTTGTTCAATCTCCCATGCTAGCATGCAGCCTGGCAAGTCCTTTGATCACATCTGAGCTTGTGTTCCTTCTGTCACTTCAAGGGGGTTACGCCGTGGCTTATTGCCAAAAAGAGATAAGATGGTGAGGGGACACGCACCGTTGGTCTTGTATTTTGAGGGAGCTGTGGTGCCGACTGCAGATCTGCAGCTTCCGGTGTTGTGGGCTCACGTGGCCCCCCTTGGGCGAAATGCCCGGAGGCTGAGCCGACCGCTGCCTCCAGTTTTCCTTGGGCTACCCTTGGCCGTGAAGACATGGGAAGAGGACCGCTTCAGCATCCTATGCTGTCTCCCTCGTGACCAAGCAGGAAAGAGGTTTACAAATGCAAATGCCCAGAACAGCACACTTTGAATGCATAAACTGGATCCCAGCTAGTGTTACTCTGGGTGCTTCTGGAAGATGACAGAGGCATATAGCACTTCTTTGGGGACAGGAGATCCTTGGAATGGTGGCTCCTTCTTGAGGACAAAGGGTGTACACATGCCATCAAAGATCATGTTGCTGATGAAATACCATGTCCCAAGAAGAGGACTGCCAAAAGCCTTCAAGATGAGGGCCATTCCCCTGACACCATCTCTACCAAAGCCAACTTCCCTTTACTTCCAAGATCCAAATTTTTCTACAAGTTCTAGAGGCAAAGAGGTTTTCCATTCAATAATTTTCCTTTTTTAGTCCCAGAAACATCTAGAAAACATTTGTTTCCATTTTTGTCAAACCCATTTTTCAAGAATTGTTAGTGTTCAGATTATAATAGTTTGGTGCAATTGTTAAAATTGCCTTTAGAAACATCTTTCTTGTTTTCAATAATTGAACAGAGATGCTCCATTTTCAGTTTAATCATTGAAATTTTTTATCACTTTGAGTACTTTGACTTTTTTACATGATGAATGTAAGAGAGAATATCAGTTCATATAAAGTCAAGACTTTATATTTGATAGCATTAATTCATTTCTATTGTGATTGTTTTCATTTTTTCAAATAGATTGCTTTCTCTACATTTCTAAATGTTTCTCACAGACCAAATCTGAGATCTCAGAAAGCTGTGAAATACAATTGCCCTAAGAGTATTTTTTCAGCTCCTTGCTCAAAAATTACATAAGCAGATTGGACTGAGAATTTCTTTGCACAGTCCAGAGTTGGTAGCATGTTATGAAATGGCTTAAGTGGAGGGTTTTCATGAAGAGAGACATGCCAACCACTTGGAGGATTTAAAATATAAATGATTTGGTGCCAATTTTGGGACATTTTTTTCTAGTTTTGTCCATAAGTGTTCACCACTAGAGGGGAAATTAGCTCACCATGGACTACGGTAACAGCACAGATATAATTACAAGACAAAGATCCTAAGATCTTTATTTTCTTTCATAAATTATGTAAACAAACGCTCAATTTTACAAAAATTTTACATTAAATTTTCAAGATTACAGAGATGTTTAAACTATTATATCTGTCTACTTGGTAATATTCTAGTAACATTCCACAGCCCTAAGCCAATTTAGAAATTTTAAACAGAGGGCATTTTCTAATGATTTCTTTTGGTGTGGCATGGTTTAGCATAAGGTATTAATTTCTGAAACAGTTGTCTTAAGTGATGTGGAAAAAAACATGAACTGAAATGGGTGGAACTACACTCTCTTCAGCCAAACCAACTATAAAGTCTTGAGAAAAGTCCGGTGACTATATTTCTTCCAACTTCCTTTCTATTCCTTAGTTGAGAGAGGTATTGTGATGGATCATGACTCAAAACTTGCAAAGCTTCAAATACAGATACCTCTACATCAAAAGAGAAGCACATGATATTTTTCTCTGGATCACAGCCTTTAATTTTGTGTGTATATTGGAATATTGCTCTATTATCAACCTGACAACTTAGACTTATTCCGTGATGAAAGAAAGCTTTGAGTTTTCTTGAGAAAAAAAAAAAAAACAGGAGGAGTGGCCTTTTTTTATTTGGTGGGATGGCAAGGTCTTGGCCACCACAAATAATCTTGAACTTTGGGGTGTTCAAATATTGTCAAGCATCTACTTTGTCACCAATATGGAGAATCCTTAAACAATGTCCAAAGAAGTTAATAAATTAGAGTTGGTACTTGCTAGCAGGTAACATTTTCCTTAAAAACTTTTTTAAAAAATTGTATTGGATAGAGAAATAAGAAAAACATGGAAGACACATTGGCAATAAAGGTCAGGTTTTACCTCTGATAAAAGCATCCTTACGAGATGTGAGCTGTTATGTTAGCTTTACAACTTTGCCATTTGTGTTGCTGGTGCTAGTATTTTTCTTCTTTATGGACAATGCAATGATAGATCGTTTCATTTCTTCTACTAGCATTCCTAAACTGTTAGCTAGCATGTGTTTTTCTAGTTTTGAAGTTCATGAATTTGCTATAATTATGGTTGAATGACCAGTCTTTCTTAATGTAAAACAGAATTGATTTTTGGGGGGAGGGGGAGGATTGTGGGTCCTCTCCTTGATTTGCTTTCTTTTCCTACGTCACATGCCTTTATCAATGTTCATTCATCTCATCTTTTAGCTCATGTAACTTAATTAACCTTGGCACAACCGGTGCTGGAGAAGTCTGCACACTGCACAGAGTGCCTGCTGCATACTGTGCCCAAATTACCCATCCAGTTTTCATTTTTCATTCTCGAAAGCAGTCCTGGATGATTTTTATCATATGCTTTGATGGAAAAACATTGGAATATCTCATTTTATCAGTAGAAAAGTCCTGGTTTTGAATTTAGTCTGTGCATATGATACTGTAATGGGACAGCAAGAACTTGTCCTATGCTATGTGCCCCTTTTCTGCAATACATATGTATATCCACTAGTTCCTAACTTGATCAAATCAGCATGTCTGTGCCTCTGGGGAAGTTGTCACTGGTATTTTTTTATAATTAGGAAATCTCCTTAATTTCCAGGTTTTCAAGTATTACTATTGAAACAAAAAGTTAAAATCATGTTTTATCTTTTTTCTCTCTGATAGTGTATAAGTCTGGCCTTATCCACTAATGGTCTATGCTTGATTGATGTTTTAACAGCTAGGGAGTAATCATAAGGCACATACAGATGCTACAATTGAAACTACCAAGAAATAATTATTTTAACTACCAAAAATAGAAACTGTAAGTTTCTGCAGACAGACAAAAATACTCTGATTTTTTTTTTTTAAATCTGATTTCTCCAGGAAGGACCAAGGGAATATTGTCTTTCCAAAAATAATGAGAAGAGTCACATGTCACTGGCTGTGAAAAGTTCCACCCTACTAGTAGAACTAACATGTCCAATCAATTATTCTCTTTTAGAATAAAGACTCTCAGTCTCTACTTACCATTTTTTTAACACACTTTCACAGCAGCTAGCTTTATACATGCCAGAGCAGAAACTCCTCTAACTTAAATTTTTAGGAGATTTGGTTTTTCTAATCTAAAGTGAGTATCTTCAGGGCATTTTTTTTTTCATTAAAAACACATTCAAATGCATAGCCTATGCTACTTACTGGTAGAATGTTCTCGTGAACATAGGAAGACTTTTTCAAGCCTATGTGTCCCAGTTGACGTATTTACAATAGAGTACTGATACCTAAGGTACAGCTGGTGTCCGCACATATCTCAGAAATACTAATGAATCGGATTCACAGAGGAATGTCTTACCTACTGTTGACATTTATGTGAATATACTTTATATTGTTGTAAATGTTTCATTCAACTTAACATTTTTAAAAGATGTACGTATCTGATAGTTTCATTCAACTTAACATTTTTAAAAGATGTACGTATCTGATTTTTCTTTAGGAAATATTATGTTGTATTTTTTACATCTTAAACTTCACCTGTATGCGAAGTTATTTTTATATTGCTAAAAACTCACATGCAAAATAAGAGGAAAATGAAAAAAATTCTTGGCAAGCATTACATTGTGGTTTTCTTTTAAATGTTTCGTGGGTCTGTCTTATGTAATGAATTATTCTGAGCATGTGTTGTGGCTTGTGATTGTAAATATGACACAAGCCTCATGATCTCAGTGTAAATATTTGAAGGGTTGAGTTCTCCCTCTTTGATCTATTTCATTTTCATTGTGATTTCTCCAGCTGACATTTCTGAATCAAAAGATACGTGACGATTTTTGGTTGGCAGTTGGGAAATAATTGCAGTGTTCAGTTTCTAATTTGTTTTTATTTGCTTTTAAAAACTTGTTTTCAGGGTTCCTAGGTTGTGAGAAGTTGATCTTCAGAATTATTTTTACACTATTTATGACTTATTTTCATAATGTAAAAAGTGTGTAATTATTACAATATTAATCCAAACAATGATAACAAATTGTATTGTTATAAAGCTTTATTGATATTCATGAAAGCATTGGCCTATTTTGTGTGGTTTCAATACAGCTCACCAGCACTTTTATCCTACTTTTCTATAGTAGTGTAACATCAGTATTCAACTTAGTGCATACAATTAGCTGGGGCGATTTTTTAAAACTTGTACTTTTTCTTTTGAAGAAATAATGTTTCCAAACAGAGTTTCCCCTCCAAACTCACTTCCAAAATTCTCTATTTGGACGATCTGTGTGTGGCATTGAGCCCAAGGCCTTCACCCCGAGCTATGTCACCAACAAATTTTATTTAGATTTTTGAGGCAGTGTCTTCCTAAGTCACTGGACTCGCAGTGGTGACCCTCCTGTCTCAGCCTCTCAGGGCGCTGGGATTCCAGGCCTTGCCACCAGGTGGGGCTTCTAGCTTGATGAATTAAGCCACTTTGTTTTCGGTTTCCTCTTCCCTCCCCCGTCAAAGGCATCATCAGCAAGACTAGCATGTAGCCTATTAATAATTCTGACTTAACAGAGGACGGGTGGCTGATGTCCCCTACCGCCTCGGTTGTCTCCAAGTCCTGAGTCAACCAGCTGCAGCATCTTAATTCCACCATCAGCATCAGGCACAGCCACCCACGCCCACCCCCTTCATTGCCCCTCATCCTGAGGTCCCCATGCTGCTTTCCCCTTTTCCTTGATGAGCTAAGTTGTCCAGAGTGGACTCAAACTTGCGATCTTCCTGCCTCAGCCTCCCAGAGTGATCATAGGCTGTACTACCACACCTAGCTATCACCCATCATCTGTCTAAAGAAGATATCCCATCATTCCCATACTCCACGTGTGCATCAACTTCTGAGCTGCCCCTTCCTGCAATGCCGAGGTATTCCACGACTTCAACAATCCCTGGTGTTCGTCTCTACACCAAACACGTACCAGGCTGCTCGTCATGATAGGTTCGCCTCCTCCACTAGATAAACCAAGAGCCTAAATCGTAGCAGGCTCCCAACAAATACTTTTAAATAGGTAAAGAATATTGCAATAGCAATGAAATTCATTAGGATTTGTGAATTCTATTAATGTGAATAGGTAGAAAAATCCATACAGCTTATTCGAATTCTCAAACTAAAGATCTTTTTAAAGTTATGATTTTTTAAAAGTCTAAATTAAGAATATGATCAACACATATTACATCGACTCCCCCCGGCCAAAAAATAGAAACTAAAGGGGAGGGGGGGAGGGGCGAGGTTACTTCCGGGTACATGTATGTTTGAATCTACTAAAACAAAATTAATTTGCATAACCACTAGGCACTAATAAAAAATGGGACAAGGTATTTTCTACAAAGCAGGATTTAATAGCATCTCTGAAGTGGCCAGAGAGGAATAGAATTTTTAAAAAGTGGACGGGGTCCAAATGACCCCTACAGAGGACAGGAGGAAAGACCAGAAGCACACAACTGCTGGGAGCTCCGAGCAGGCCGGCGTCGCTGAGGACCACACGTCTGGTGCGGTGCACACCTGCCCTCTGTGCAGTGAACATGGTGTCGCCATCCATCTAACCTTCCCCTTCCGAGTTACCTCACTGACCTTTGCGCTTGTTGACTCTCCCTCTCCCTTCTCCTTCCAACCTCGCCTAGTTGGGGAGTTTGCAAACTTGAGTGCTACCAGAAGTACTTGAAGAGCTTGCGAAAGAAAATACAGATGTCTGGCCTCCCCGACTTGAATTTCTGTCTCTGGAGATCTGGAATGAACCTTGAGAATGTATTGTTCCAACAAACACATAGGTGGTGGCACAGTGTTGGGCCTACAGTCTGTCGTTTTAAAACAGCCGGTCCACTTTACTTTGGTGGGCTGCGTCACTGATGTGAGGGGTAGCAAGCTTCCTTTGGTGAGTCTCATCTAGAGGTTTTCTCTCGAGCCCTTACCTAAAGCTGTGAGTTAATTCTTCGCAGCTCCATCAAGTGAAGGTGGCTAATTATCCCATGGCTGTCCTACCTGAAGGATGGGCGGAAAGCTGATTGGCTGCTTTACTCCTTGTTGCCAGTTCTGAACAATTCACTCTCCTTCCTCAGATAGGAAGTCCTGCTCCTCAGAGGTTCGTGTGCCTTGTTGGTAGCACCTCCGCCCTTCCTGGCTGCAGCCACCTGCTTTCCCGTCTTGTCATTCCCTGCAGCCTCTCAAGACTACCTCCTGGTTTACAGTCTTCTTATTCACGCTAACCACTGCAATCCTTACAGATGACTTAAATGTCAACATGGGATATAGAACCAGTACCGCAACCTGCCGTCTTCTCTTTCTTCAAATGACACAGTATTCCCCAACTCTGCTGCCCACCTCCCTGACATACTGATTTTCTCAGGAAATCCAGAACCACTCCACCCCTGGACTACCACATGAAAACACCATACCCAGGTCACTCTCCTCACCTGCTCACGTTCCCACTCAACAGCTCCCTCTATACTTTCACTGCACCTGACAACGCTTCTCATTTTCTTCATCCCTCAGCCGTTCCGGCCGGCCCTCCACAGCCGTGCTTCCTCCCCTGCCCGCTGAGCTCCCGTCTGCACCAAGGCCAACAACTCCCTTACCTCATTATTCTTCCCTGTTTTCACTCACCAAAATCCAAACCCTGTAGTCACCATTCTGGCTACTTTCTCTGCACCTTTGCCTGGTCTACACTTAGTCCACTCAATATCCTGGAAGACAAATCACTCAGTGGTCTAGACTGGTCCCCCCAAAAACCCAAAGTCTCTGAGTTCACCTGTGTCCCAATACCTATGACCAGCCATCTTTGTGTTGTCCTAATCATGACAACAATTCAGACTCTTTCTACTCACCTTCAATTTTTATTCGTCTCAGTCTCCAGAGAAGAAACAACAAAACACAGGAGCAGCTTCCTCACCCCTCCTCCTGACTGAAATATGCCCATAGCCCCATGCCTGATTTCTTCCTTTCCCTTCTATTATTATAGAATATGATGTCCCTCTACCTGCTGACAGCTGAGCTCTGCCCAAAGAGCCCACATCCGTCCTAGGCCTTCAGGGATCTTGCTCTGTTAGGTCCATTTCTTCTCCACAGACTCTGTCCTACATGAACCTAAATATACTCAGTTATCTTTCATGGTTATAAGAAGTATTTTCTCCTATGTACCCCATATTCTCTTTCTGTATTCCCTTAAAGAACAACTTCTAGCAAACAGATTACTCGCTCATCATAGTTACATCCTTACCTCCTGGCTAATCACTTTCTCATTGCTGGGACACAGTACACAATACCCACAATTTCAGGGGTGAAAGGCTTATTTTAGCTCACAGTTTCAGGTCTCAGTCCATTCATGGATGACTGGCAATATTAAAGTGCTAGCCAAAGAGAAAATGCTCATCCCACGGAGGACAGAAAGCTCAGAAGGGAGAAGGATAGGGCTTGTGTCTGCCCTTCCAGGTCCTGCCTAAGGATCCTCCCCTTCCCATCAGGCCCCACCTCCCAAAGCTACAGAAAATCGAAGGATTAACCCTTGTGATAGAATCACCTTCCAAGCAAGAAGCTTTGGGGGACATTTTAGATCCAAGCCACAACACCTCCCGTTCGCTCCATTCAGCCAAACTCTTCTCTCCCACAGTAAACTCCCCTGGTACCATGAGCTAGGGGGCCACCAGTGTGCCCCTGCTCTGTCCAAACTCCAACTTGGAGGACAACTGCATGCGAACGGGTGTGCAGCCGGCATCTCAAACTCCACGTGTGCCGAACTGAGCTTGTCTTCTGCCCTGTGCCACATTCCTCCTCCTGTGCCCCAGCCCAGGGAGCATTGCCACTCCTCACAAAAACTCACCCACACCCTTTTGTCATCTGCAGCCACCGCTTCTGTCCAGCAGATTCTATAAACTCAATGAACTAGGACGGCCATCATCAAAGCATTCATGTGACCACAACCTCACAGCAGGTAACTTGTGTCTCTTGTTTGAATTACAATAGCCAGTCCGGTAAAAATAACTAAAAGTCAGTCCTACCTTACCCAACAGCCAGAATGATGGTTCTTTGCTGCAAACTCTTTACATTGAAGCACTTTGTTGCTAAGGAGAAATCTTCTTGTGTGTATGTGTTTTACCGGGATAGAGCCCAGGGCTTTCCCACGGAACTATATCCCCAGCCCATTTTTAGTTTTGGTTTTGAGACAGGGCCCTGCTAAGTTGCTCTGGCTGGGTTCAAACTTGTGATCTTCCGTCCTCGGCCTCCTAGAGTACTGGGAATCCAGCCCTGGGCCAGTAGGCCTAGCTTCAGGGTAAATCTTGTATCCCTTCTGGCGCACACAGCTCTCGTGTACTCAGCCTGCTGTGCCTCCCTGGCCCTCCCTCTTGCCCTGGCTCTAGACAGCCTGGCCTGCACCCAGCTCTCCAGTCTCCACCCAGGCTCTTTCTATCTTATGATACTTTCCCACCTCATCGTTACCTCCCTCACCCTTTCCTGTCCTCAGAGTCTCCATTTAGCCATGGCTGCTTCCAGGGAAGCTTCTCTAAACCCTCAGATCATAGAAAGGCAACTGTCCTCTGTGCTTCCTCCACAACTGGACCGTCATTTATCCTAGTACTTCTTACAAGGTGACACTCCATAGGGAGATGCCTGTGACACCTTTGTGCTTTTAAATCCCTCGTGTCTGGCATGCAACTGGTCCTTAATTCATCCGTGGTGAAGAAACAAGTGAAAGTCATTACCACAGGGTATGTAAGACAGGCCGCAAGCATGAGCACAGAATTCACATTTTAACTTGTGAGACTTTTCCACTGATCCAGAATTCACTGCAAGGAATCCTGTGAGACAGGGACATCACTCCAAATATAGTTTCCCTCCCGTTCTCTTACAAGCTGTAGTACCAACATCCAATAGCGCTAGCACATGACTTGGGGAAGACAGGGCTGTTCTCTGAACCAAGCTGTGTTCTCCAAAAACCATATTTGCTACCAGACAGACATGGAGATTCCACAAGTACGATCATTCAAAACAATGTGAAGCCAGGAATGGTGTACATCTGTAATCCCAGCACCGGAGAGGCTGAGACAGGAGGATTGCTGTTTTATGTCAGCCTGGGCTATGGAGCAAGCTCAGGTTCAGCCTGGACTACAGAATGAGAACCCATCTCCAAAGAGAGAAAGAAGAAAATAATGTGAAGCAAGTTGGGCCTGGTGCCACAGGTCTGTAATCCCAGCCGCGGGGGCTGACGTAGGAAGATCATAAGTTCAAGCCCAGCCTGGGTAACCTGGCAAAACAAGGTCTCAAAAAAAAAAAATCAAAACTAAAACTAGGTTGGGGATGTAACTCAGTGCAAAGACCCTAGGTTGGATCCTAAGTATCACAAAAAAGGACCTAAAATATCTATAAAAGAACTAAGAAGCAGTTTGGAAAAGGCCACGCTATCTAGTGCTGTCTGTTCAAACCCACTCTGGCTGAGATTACATGCTGCAGCAGCTGTCACATTGCCGTTAGGGCCCCTCCCAAGGAGCCAATACCCAGGGCTGCTGCTGGGTCACTCCTCAGTCCTCGCTTCCATCGCCATCTGCAGCATTCTCGTGTCTCTACATTAGAGTGCACTAGGATTCAACCTCAGCTTGAACTGGAACTCATTTCAGCATCCACCAGAATCTACTATGAAGGGCAAAGGGAAGACCTACTACTAATAATAAATTATCACTTCAGAAATATGACCCAGAGGCCCATAACAGGCAACCAGACAGACACAGAGCTTAGTTTCTAAACTAGGAGTTTATACCTACAAATTAAAGGAAGGTTGGAATATGAAAACATGAAAAGAAAGTGATCCACATTGACACAGGGCAAATACATTAAGTTACTGGCTAAGGAATCCTGAGATAGCCAGGCTACAAGAGAAATCACTGTTGACTGTCTCTGGTTGAAATGTTTGGGAGTTGGGCAAAGTATCAGATTTCTAAGCTATTGTGATGTTCAGTAACTATGGATTTTCCAGTATTATCCTGTCTACCTTCAAAAACAACCGAGTCACAGAAATAATAGAAAGACGGGTTAAAGATGTTTGAAAAGAGAAATTATTCCCACATAGGTTTAGCCACATCTTGCACAACTTGCAGTTTTAAAATTACTGCCCTTAATTTACCCTTCATAACCTATTGTCATAATTAGCTCCCATTCGCTTCCTCAGTTCACCCACAAATTTTGGTACTGCCCTAAGAACACAACACTGGAGCATCTTTCCAACTTAGGGAAAGATCTTGTTCATTGATTTTGAAAGAGTATTTTTCCTTCTGATTTATCACTTTTCCAAAAAAGGTGGGGGGGGGGGGGGACACACCTCATTGTATTTTTATACAAATAAGAGAAACATATCTATAAGAGAAAATTTCAGATATAGAAATATTTGATAAATAGGCATTCCAGACTTTACAAAATAAAGAATTTCCATAACCTGATAAGAGGAACAGACATATTAAAAACATACAGCAAACCCTTAACAGCACAGACCCTTCTTAACATTCACTTCAATATTAAGACCACTGAGAGGACATTCCATATGCAATCCTGTCTCAGCCTCCCACGTGCTGGGATTACAGGTGTGCACCATCACGCCACTGTATGTGGTGCTGGGGAATCAAACTCTGGTACTTAGCACTTGACTTAGTGTTTGCTAAGCAAGTACTTTAACCACTGATCCATTCCTCCAGCCCCATATCAACTGCAAGCATGGAGTCGCATGCTTCCCCATGCAGCCACCTCCCCCTCCCGCTCCCCTCACCATTCACAACCCTTGTGACCACGTTGAGCCCACTGGGAAAACCCAGGACAAGCCCTTTATGATTTCAGAGTCAGCTGACCAGCAATCACAATTCCACCTGCCACCCTAATTCCTCTTTGGTATATGAACGGCATAACATGGTCATAATTTCCAGGAACTAGAACATGACAACCTTGGGGTATCATTGTCCTACCTGCTACACTGTTGTAACCAAAGAGGTAAACCAAAGGAAACACACAGTATCCACTCCTGCACCCTTCAAGGAACACAAATAGCATACACAGATAGCACTGCTTTTTCATATAAAATAATGGTTTTAGAATCTTACTGTTCACAGGTTCTGCTAGTAAGAAATCCTTAGAGGATATTCAGAACTCTTACAATAACATTTACGTATTATCACCTACTTATCTTCAAAATATTTTGTAATTTTATGTTGATCGATTGGGAGGATGCTTTATTGGTTTTGCTTTGTCTCAGGCTGAGGATTTCCTGAAAGCGTGTGCCGGATACCCATGTTACATACTGTCACACTAGATGTTTATAGTTTTACATTAAAGAGTAAATATTACTCTCCCGCTTTAACAAAGAAAACTGAGGTTTGGACAAGGTGGAGCTCGGCCCAAGGTTGCCCAGGAAATGACCGACTGAGAGGATTTTAATGGTGACAAACTTTGTAGCTCCCCTCTCTCCTGCTCTTTCCTCACCGAGGGGCTTGGTACACGTAACGCTTCTTCCAGTTCTGAGATACCATGATTCCAGATGTGTCAAAAACATTACCTGAGTTCCATAACACTTTTAAAAATTGTTTGCCAGTCAAGCCCAATGGCACAAACCCGTAATCCCAGCACACTGGGAGGCTGAGATAGGAGAATCACCTAGTTTGAACACAGCCTGGGCAACCATCTCAAAAAAATCCAAAACCAAGATTTGAATTGGAGTGTATCCTAAGGACCCGAGTTCTATCCCCATCACCACCAACGCAAATAATAATTTCCCATAAATTTTGAGTCTAATTGCTTTGTAAGATGAATAGTTCATTAATATTTTCATTTGAGAAAATAAACTAAAGAGGACAAGTAACCCAGGTAAATGACTCAGCTAGAGATAGAGCTGGAACCAGGACCCCCTAACTCTCAGGTCGCTGCCCTTCACAAAGCTGTAGAGGCTGAGAGCACTGGAATACACGTGCTTTCCACATGATGTTTTGGCAAAAAAAAAAAAAGTCTAAATTCTCATCATTTTCTTCTGATTTAAAATCTTACCCATCACCTTTATATTATAATTATTTCTTAAATGTTCTTAACTGATATTTGCAGGTTTTTGCCATCCAAAAAGACTATAGCATTGAGAATTTCAATTGCTGGAGCCAATAAGACAATGTGAATTCCTTTCCATCACTTAGTAGCACAAATCTGACCTCAGTGGGCTTCAGTTCCCTAATATATAAAATGGGATAAAGTTACCTCGCTCAATTACT
>PVKB01003586.1:153452-191117 GCA_004027205.1 Ctenodactylus gundi | reverse complement strand
TTGAAATAGAAATGGTTACCCTGTGCCACGGTATATTAGAAGTATTTAACTTTTATTTGATTTTCACAGGAGTTCATAGCTAAGATTCTGCCTTGAGTCTCAGAGGAAACCTGAGGCTTAGGACTTTTTTAGCAATGCTGGAATTGCTAAAGCTTTGGCAACTCTTAAGGAAAGATTCTACGTGTATTTTGTATATGGGAGTGGACATGAGCCTTTTGGAGGCCAGAGGAGAAATGTTGTGGCTTGGATCTAGTGTCCCCCAGAAGCCTCAAGTGTTTAGATGTGGTAGGATAACTATGGAGCTGTATGCTGTTAGAAGGTGGGGCCTGACTGGAAGGGGCAAATACCTGGGGCTTAACCCAGAAGGGGCTTAATCCTGAAGGGACAGATCACTGGGACAGGATGTAGAAGGGAATATGCTACCTCTGCACTTCCTGCCAGACTTGGTTTCCTGTTTGTAATGCCGCGAGGAGCTGCCTCCACTGTGTGCTTCTACTGTTGCCAGCCACCCATAAGTGGACTCTATCTTTCTGAAATTGTGAGCTAAAATAACCTTTTCTTCCCCTAATTTGTGCACACTAGGTACTTTGTCACAGCAATAAAAAAGTAAGACATGTGGACCCTAATAAAAATGACAAAAAAGTAGAAAGGAGACATTTGTTATGTAAAGTGGGGGGGAGAAAGACGGAGTAGGTGTAAGAGTGGGTTGCAGAGGATATGAATGTGATCAAAACACATTATATACACTGAAATCATGTCCCTAAAAAAAAAACATGTGAGACTAGGGAGGAGAGTAGGGCAAAGAAGGAGACATGGGGAAATAATTAAAGTGAGTTATGTGCACATGCAAATCTGCCAAAATAAAACCCATTAACCTATACAACAAATACACACCAATAAAAATGTTGATGAAAATAACCAAATAAAGTTTTTAAAAAGCAGGAAACAGAAAATTGTCATCTATTTTTCAATTATGAATGTAGAAGCCAAACAACTGCATTACTTATTCTTAGAGTTCAATCCCTTATAACTCAAGTAATTTTCTTTTTAATAAACCAATCTAAAACAAAAATAACAAAGCCAACCTTGAGAATAGCACTGAACTACTCAAAAAAAGCCATTCACTGCAAAACTCTCTACTTCTAAGACTTTTCTTATTTGAGATATCAGCCTAAGGCTGATTCCTACTGATAGCTTTCTGTATTTAATAACACTCTATTACACTAAAGAAAATATAGTTCCATTCTCCTAATATGTTAAAGAAAAATACACCCTTAGATGTGATTTTAGTATACTGCAAAAGTTTCCTTGAACTTCAAGGCAGGGAAAGAGTTCCTAAGGAATGAAAAATGTGGAAACAAGATCAACTTCAAAGCCTTTTCATAAGTGAGGAGATGTGAGTGTAACATAGTGAGCTTCCTGTTAGCAATGAAAAGCAATATGGAATCTATTGTCCATGTGTTGATAGAAAGCAATAAGATACGAAACAAAATCTGCTAACACTGGTCACTGTGAAAAGTAATGATTTTAAGGGTTAATTAGTATCACCTGATCACAAGCAGTATCTGGGTACTATGTTAACCATAGAATGTCCAGGTATTACTTCAGATCTCCACCCTGAATCAAATCTCCAAGGAAACTGAGTATGGCGGCACATGTCAATAACCCTAGCAATTGGAAGGCTAAGACAGAAGAATATAGAGTTCAGAGCCAGCCTGGGTAACACAGTATGTTTGAGGCCAGCATGGACTAAAGAATCAGACTCTGGAGGAGCCAGCCGAGGTACAGAGCCAGAGGCCAGGTGTCCCGCACACCGCAGACTTCCCAGCGGCTCCAGGCCAGCACGGGGAGGAGTCAGCCGAGGTACAGAGAGAGAGGCCGGGCGTTTTGCGCACCGTGAACTTCACAGTGGTTCCGGACCGGCACAGGGAGGAGCCAGCTCAGTGGTCAGCGCAGAAACCCCATTCTCCCAGTGCCTGACAGAGCCGTACCAGGGAGAACCACATAGGGGACTCCAGGGACAGGAAACCAGAGACAACCAAAGACAACAGAACCACGAGAAAACATGGAAATAAATCTCCCTCCAGAAGTCTTGACATACCAGAAGAGCATACCAGGAATTCTGAAAATGCAGAAGCTAAACATGAAAATGGCACAAATGATGGTAACTTGTGGGCCCAGAAATACATTGCGTTAAAGCAGGAATTAAAGCAGGAAGTGATGCAGGTAATGAAAATAAGACTCAGCTAAACTAAGAGCAAGTTTTGAGAAGCAAATAGAGGAGACCAAAGAAGAAATGAACCAGAAGATAATGAAGGCAGTACAAGAAATGAGAGAAGAACACAACAGACATAAAAAAATAAATGCAGATGTACAAGAAGTGAAAAACACACAGGTCACAATAAGCAATGATACTGAACAAATTCAAAATAGATTAGCAGACCTAGAAGACAAAATGATGGAGCGGGAACAAAAAGACCATAAAGACCTCAAAGTAAAAAAAGAAGAAAGTGAATCATTACAACTGATACATGATTCAAAAAGAAACAACCTGATAATTATGGGAATCCAAGAGAAGAACGAGGTCAAAACAAAAGGAATAAAAGGCATATTCAAGGAAATTATGGAAGAAAACTTCACAAATCTAAGAAGAGAAATGAACATTGAGCTACTGCAGGCATTTAGAACCCCAACCAATATTGATCAGAAGAGAACCTCATCCTGACATACCATAATTAAAGTACTAGAAACCCAACACAAAGAGAGAATACTGAAAGCGGTAAGAGAAAACCAGAAGGTGACCTACAACGGTAAGCCCATCAGGATAACTGCAGACTTCTCAACCCAGACTCTAAAAGCCTGGCGATCATGGAGCAATGTCATTTAAACACTAAAAGAACACAAATTTCAACCAAGACTACTATATCCAGCAAAACTATCTTTTAAACTAGAGGGAAAAACTAAAATCCTCCATGATATAGAAAGCTTAAAGAAATTTGCAGCCACTAAGCCATCACTGCAGAGAATTCTCAAAGGACACTTGGATAGCGAAAGAGCAGCCAACGACACAAGAGACCCCAGAGGGGGTAAAAAAAAGACTAAAGCTAGAGGAGAATGATCTGAGAAAAAAGTAAAGCCAGTAAACAACTTGGAAAAACTAGAAACAAACACACCAAACACACCTCAGTAATTACCCTAAACGTGAATAGCCTCAACTCACCTATCAAAAGACATAGACTAGCTGACTGGATTCAAAAACAGAAACCCACAATTTCCTGCCTGCAAGAGACACACTTCACTCACAAGGAAACTCATAGACTGAAAATAAAAGGCTGGAATTCAATATTCCATGCAACAGGTCCCAGAATAAAGCCGCCCAGACTCATCAGATTTTAAAAGAAAACAGGTGAAGAGAGACAAAGATGGACACTACATACTGGTTAAAGGAACATTAGAACAGGATCACAATTATCAATAAATATGCCCCCAACTTTAGAGCACCCAATTATGTAAACCAAAAATTACTAGATCTGAAAGGACACATAGGGCTCAATACAATTATACTGGGGGACTTTAATACCCCACTATCACAAATAGATAGATCACCCAGACAGAAAATCCACAAAGATATACAACTGCTGAAGGAAACTATAGAAAACCTGGACATAACAGACATTTACAGAGTTTTCCACCCAACATCAACCGACTACACGTTCTTCTCAATAGCACATGGAACATTTTCTGAAATAGACCACATCCTAGGACATAAGTCATGCTTTAAAAAGTACAAAGGGATAGAAATAGTTCCCTGCATACCCTCAGACCACAGTGGAATAAGACTGGAACTTAACAGCAGCAGAAACAGAAGAAAATACACAAACACATGGAGACTTAACAACATACTACTGACCAAACAATGGATCACAGAAGAAATCAAAACCTTCATAGAGGTAAATGACGATGGAAATACACCATATCAAAACCTGTGGAACACAATAAAAGCAGTCCTTAGAGGAAAATTCATAGCCACAAATGCACACATCAAAAGAACAGAACAGTCACAAATAAATTCGCTAATGATGCACCTTAAGGACCTATAGAAACAAGAACAACTTTACCCAAAAGGCAGTAGAAGAGAAGAAATTATGAAGATCAAATCTGAAATAAATGAGATTGAGATTAAAAAGAACATAAAAAAGATTAATGAGTCACAGAGCTGGTTCTTCAAAAGAATTAATAAAATCGACAAACCTCTTGCCAACCTCACCAAGAAAAGGAAAGAAAAGGCACAGATTAGCACACTTAGAAATGAAAAGGGTGAAATTACAACAGACTCTGCAGAAATCCAGAATATTATAAGAAATTACTTTGAATACCTATATTCTAACAAATTTGAGAACTGGGAAGAAATGGATAACTTCCTAAATACATATAAAATACCAAAACTAAATGAGGAAGATATAAAAAGCTTGAACCCCATCACACACACAGAAATTGAATCAGTAATAAAAGCTCTAACTACAAACAAAAGTCCAGGCCCAGATGGATTCATAGCAGAATTTTTTCAGTACTTTAGGGAAGAACTTACTCTAATCCTCCTCAAACTATTTCATAAAGTAGAAAGTGATGGAATGCTGCCAAACTCATTCCTTGATAACATCACACTAGTCCTAAAACCAGACAAAGACCTAACCAGGAAGGAAAATTATAGACCAATATCCTTAGTGAACACAGATGCAAAAATCCTCAATAAGACTCTGGCAAACAGAATCCAACAAGTAATGAGAAAGATCATACACCATGATCAAGTGGGCTTCATCCTTGAGATGCAAGGTTAGTTCAACATACGCAAATCAATCAATGTAATACACCATACCAAAAAAAGGGAAAACAAAAACCACATGATCATTTCTATTGATGCAGAAAAGGGCTTTGACAAAATCCAGCACCCGTTCATGATAAAAAACACTGAGAAAAATAGGTATAGAAGGGCTCTACCTAAAACTCATAGAAGCCATATATGCTAAGATTACTGCAAATATCATAGTAAATGGAGAAAAGTTGAAATCGTTCCCTCTCAAGTCAGGAACAAGACAAGGATGCCCACTCTCACCACTTTCATTCAACATAGTCCTTGAAACACTGGCCATGGCAATCAGAAAAGAAAATGCAATAAAGGGAATCTGCATCAGAAAAGAGGAGGTCAAACTCTCCTTATTTGCAGATGATATGATTATCTACATGGAAGACCCTAAAAACTTCACTACAAAACTCCTAGAATCAATTTAAAAATTCAGCCAAGTCTCAGGCTACAAAATTAACACTAAAAAACCAATAGCTTTTCTCTATACTAACAATGAACTTATTGAACAAGAGCTCAGAAAAACAAATCCATTCTCAATAGCTCAGCAAAAAATTAAACACCTAGGAGCATACCTAACCAACGATGTGAAGGACCTATATAAAGAAAACTACATTACATTGAAGAAAGAAGTTATAGGAGACACTAGAAAATGGAAAGGTATCCCCTGCTCTTGGATAGGCAAAATAAATATAGTCAAAATGACTATACTACCTAAACTGATATATAGATTTAATGCAATCCCTATCAAAATACCTACACGTTTCTTCAAATAAGTTGAAACAACAATCCTCAAATTCATATGGGACCAAAAGAGACCAAGAATAGCCAAAGCAATCCTGAGCAACAAGACCAAAGCAGGAGACATTACAGTACCAGACATCAGACTATACTATAAAGCCATAGTTGTAAAAACAATTTGGTACTGGCACAAAAATAGACAGATAGACCAGTGGAACAGAACTGAAGACACAGAGACAAACCCAAACACCCTCAAATATTTAATCTTCGACAAAGGGGCCAAATGCATACAATGGAAAAAGGACAGCCTGTTCAACAAATGGTGCTGGGAAAACTGGACATCCACATGCAGAAGAATGAATCTAGCCACATACCTGTCACCATGCACCAGAATCAAATCAAAGTGGATCAAAGACCTAGATATTAAGAATGAAACACTAAACCTTCTAGAAGACAAATTAGGCAAATTTCTAAAAGACATAGGCATAGGCAAAGACTTTCTTGACAAGACACCAAGAGTAAAAGAAACTATCCCCATTATTAATAAATGGGATCTTGTCAAACTAAAAAGTTTCTCTACAGCAAAAGAAACTATCAACATTGTAAAAAGAGAACCAACAGACTGAGCAAAAATATTCACCACCAACATCTCAGATAAGAAACTCATAACTAGAATATACAGAGAGCTGAAGAAAAGTAAGCCAAACAAAATAAAGGATCCTATTGAAAGTGGGCAAATGAAATGAAGAGGCAGTTCACTCAGGAAGAAGCACAAAAGGCCAATAGATACATAAAAAGATGTTCAACATCTCTAGCCATAAGAGATGCAAATCAAGACAATGCTAAGATACCAACTCACTCCACAGAGAATGACCTGTATGAACAAGTCAAATAGCAATCAATGCTGGTGAGGCTGTGGGGGAAAAGGAACCCTCCTGCACTGCTGGTGGGAGTGTAAATTCGTTGGAACACTCTGGAAAGCAGTATAGAGACCTCTCAAAAGACTAGAAATAAATATCCCCTTCAATCCAGCGACACCCCTCCTGGGAATATATCCAAAAGAGGCCAAAACAACACACAACAATGATATATGTATACCGATGTTCATAGCAGCACAGCTAACAATAGCTAAAATGTGGAAGTCACCAAAATACCCATCAACAGACCAGTGGCTACACAAACTGTGGTATTTGTACACAATGGAATACTATGCATCAATAAAGTCCAACAGCGTGGAGGCTTTTACAGACAAATGGAAGAAGCTTGAGAACATCATGCTTAGTGAAGTAAGTCAGAAGCAGAAGGTGAAACATTGAAAGGTCTCTCTGATATGAGAGTCCCAGATCACAACCCTTATGAAATTTAAAACGAAAAACAAAGTAAAATGGGGGTAGGGTGGGTGATTAGGGAGGGAGAGTAGGGTAGGGGGAGAGACAGAAAGAGAGTGGGAAAGTCCTTGTCACCTTGACAAGATACATGTGTGCACAAAATGCTCAACTCCATTGTAAACCTTAAATTTTGCACGTATACATATCAATAAAGTGGGGAAAAAATGAGACTATCTCAAAACACCAGGAGAAATCCATAGTTACTTTCTTGTTGCTGTGACAGAAGATGCAACATCTACAATTTAAAGGCAGAAAGATTTATTTTAGGTCAAAGTTCCAAAGAACTCAGTCCATTCATGGGTGGATGGCAATGACAGAAGCACATGGTCGTGGCCTTGATAGAGGAAATTGTTCAAGACATGGTATTCAGAAGGTCAAATGAGGGAGGAAGTGCAGAACTAGTATATATCCTTCCAAGTCCAGCCTCAGTGATCCACTTCTTCCAGGTCATAGGTCCAGTAAAATGCCTCATGCCCCTAACCTACTACACAACTCCAATCTTCCATAGAGCTATAATCCACCACATACCCATAATACACTTTTCCTGATCATGCACTATCTCCTAACAGCACATAATTCCATAAATAGTTTGTAACATCCAAATACACAAGGCTTTTAAGGGGCATTCCAGTTCCAAACCACAACAGAGATCCTGTCTCAAAATCAGAAATAAAAAATAGGCCAGAGATGAAGCTCAGGGTGAAGGTCAATGGTTGGATCACCAGTGCTAAAAATAAAAATATCTGAAAAGCATCACAAGAAACAAACAAAAAGCAAAGGGGTAGAGGCATAACTCAGTGGTTACAAGTCTAGAGCACAAAAAAAGCCCTACATTCAAATTCCTAACACCACATAAAGCTGGGTGTGATGGTACATGACTGTTATCTCAGTACTTATGAGGCTGAGGCAGAAATATTGCCCTGAATTCAATGCTAGCCCACATTTCAAAGTGAAATCAGGACTAGTTTGGACTATAGAGGCAAGCTCTACAAAAAAAAAAAAAAAAAAAAAAAAAAAAAAAAAAAAAAAAAAAAAAAAAAAAAAAACAGCAGAGGCAGCTAGAATCTTTTCTGGGGGGAGGAGGGCTGAGAAGCAGTGAGGGAAAGGGTTCCGGGGACTGAACTCTGGGCCTCTGCACTGAATTACATCCCCATCCTTTCTGATTTCTTTTTGTTTGTTTGTTCTCACTAATTCAAACTTGGAATCTTCTTGTCTCAGCCTCTCAGAGTGCTGGGTTTAAAGAATCTTCATTTTTACCAAATGCCTCAAGACAAGTCTTACAACCAATCCAGACTCAGGAAACACAAGGCTACCCAGCTTAACTAAAAGACTGAGCTCACATTTCCTTTCAAATTTTACCTTATCCTCAACTCCAAACACTGTCAACTGCATCTAATCATTTGAAGGAACAAAGCCCTCTCATCTCCAGGTCTTTATAAGTACTTATGCTCTTGGTTGTTAATGAAGATGGACACCAGAAGACACACATGCACTCCATTTCTGCAGCTATGCACTGTCTTGAGCCCACTCTGGATCTCTGCCAGCAAGAGGGCATTCCCTAGGTGTGGCTCCCACACCCAGGACCAGAATCATGAGTTAAAATAAAGTTATTTCCTTTGTAACTTAGCCAGTCTGCAGTATTATGTTACTAACAACAATAACAACAACAAAAAGGATGAAGACATAGAGATACATGTAACATTTCTGAGTTCCCCAAAACTTTCAGAAATATTTCTAGTAGGAAAAGGGAAATTTTTTCCAAAAGTATATTAGTTTACATGTATGCAACACAAACGGCATCCTTATTTTATTCTTGGCAGTAGGAATAAAAATCCCCAGGAAACAAAAATGAATTCACTGCAAAAGAAGATATAAATAAAACCAAGACCACTGAAGACTGACTCCCTCAATGGATGAGCTAGAAAAAAAGGAAGGACTCAAAGAAAGAAAGTCTTACAAAACAAAACTGATGGAGACACATGTCTGGATCCACTTAAATTTGGATTTAAACTTATTTGTACTTAATAGAAAAAATAATTCAAAGCAAAGAATGTGAAAACCAAGTAAGTCAGATTTCACAAAAATTGACTGTACAAAGCAATAATAAAGTCTATTTATGGAGGTAAAAAAAGGTAATGTTAACAACACATATTTCACAAAGGAATAAAATACATGCTCTAAAACATTCCAATAATTTTACATTACAGTGAATGATGCCATAAATACTAATAAACTTTCGGTTTCATTTGAATTAATACTGAAATTTCTAGCACCACAAAAAATTCAACTCAAAACCAAGTAGCTAGAAACAGTGGAAGAAAGCATGCTTGATTTATCTAAGAAAAGTTAAGAAAAAAAGGAAAAAATAAAGAATCAAACTGAAGCACCAAATAAGTTGTAAAAAATAGAACTTGTCAATATTTATAAAAAGCTTAAAACAGAATAAATGAGTAAAAAGACAAAGTCATATTGACTTTTTAAAAGCAATCTAACTTACACTGTTGATGGCAGACACACAAAGCTCAAAGAAGCTTTGAAGTAAAAGGATGAAAAGATTTATTCCATACTAGGCATGCTAGCCAAGAGAAAGCTAGCACAGCTATATCAATATACAATAGAAGGCATTAAATGAAAATCAGAAAAAGATGCTACCAATTAAGCATCACTACTCCAAAATTACGAAATTTAAAACTTTTGAGCATGTCATTCAAGATTTAAGAAAATAATAATGAATGACTCCTCTCAAACTAGAAAAGAAGTTCCTTGGGACTGGAGGGATGGCACAAGAGTTAAAGTGGTTAAAGCGCTTGCCTAGCAAGCACAAGGCCCTGAGTTGATTCCCTGGCACCATATAAAGCTGGGTGTAGTGGCACACGCCTGTAATCCAGCACTCACAAGGCTGAGGTGTAGGAAGATTGCCAAGTCCAAGGCCAGCCTGGGCTACACAGTGAGGTCAGGACTAGCCTGGGCTACAGAGACACCATCTCAAAAAAAAAAAAAAAAAAAAAAAAGAAAAAAGAAAAAGGAAAAAAAAGTTTCTTAACTCAACAAATAATATAAAACCTGTAGTGGGTATTCTTAAAAATATAAGTAACATTCAGATTAAAGTGAAAAGACAATAGGTTTGGTATCATCCCTATCCTTCAACATATCATCTGAAGACCCAACCAGTACTTAGGTCTTGGAAAAGGATTATAAAATTTACAAAAAGAAGAGCCACAAGTATCTGTAAACACAGTATAGTTACCTAACTAAGTAGAACTCTGTAACCATTAAGATTAATTAAAGGGTTGACAAAGATTATCAGAGACAAAAATGACACACTAAAATCAGTCCAACACCTCGATGGCACACTCAAGTGATCAGGCTAGAAACAGGTGATTGGATAACCAGAGCAGGAAAAATACTCTTGAGTTTATTTATCTACAATACTCAGATACTTTCTACTATTAAAAATTATTATATTTATTTATTTGGTTTCCCAGATTGTCTGCTTCACCTTACTAAAATGTAAGTAAAACAAAGGCTGTTTGTATTCCTAGTCCATAGAATAGTGCCCAGATCATAACAGGTTCTAAATGAATGTGCTAAAATTCGAATGGAAAAGATGACCCCTACGCCCAGCCTCGAAGGGAAGCAGGAGGAGCCTCCAGAGGAAGATGGATTCACAGCACTAAGTCAGACACAGCGTTTCTGGGAAATGATGTGCGAAGTGCTACAGCTTGGATCTTACATGTGCCTGAAAGTTTCATGTGTTAAAAACTCACGCATTTCTATGAACAGCTGCCTCTTCTCTGCCATGGTCTTTCGCTTGTTCCCACCTTCCTCAATCATCCTAGAAACAAAAAAAAGAAAAGGCATGAAAACCACCGCCTAATTTCACAATTCAACCAAGTGTTTATCATTCTCTGACGAACAAGTACAAGAAGCCAGGTTGAATGTGCACGTTTTAAGACAGTATCTGTGAAAATAAAGTAGGACTCTGATACACATAAAGATAAGCCATACTTCCTTTAGTTGGTAGCTTCTTAGAAACAACCAATACTTAACTAAGCTTGTAGATTTGCTTTCTATACTGTAAGCTAGGGGCCACATTTTATTTCAAGCTTATTTTCTCTGCAAAATCCTGGTCTAGGTGAAACTGTTTTGCATAGACAGACATGTTATTAAACATAACTTAAGCAATAATACAATGGATGCCACTTAGGTATAACATACACATATGATCTATTTTGAATCTGTGTTGTGCGTGTGCATGCATGTACATGTGTACATGTGTGCGTTTGTGTTTGAGACAAGGTCTCACTACACAGCCCTGGATGGACTTGAACTTGAGATCCTCCTGTCTGCCTCTGCCTCCCAAATACTGGGATTATAGGCATGCACCACGGTATCTAGTTTAAGAGCTTCTATTTTTATATTAAAAATCCCCAAATCCAAAAAGCTACTAAACACCAATCTTACATCATAGGCTAATAGTTTATGATGACAGATATGGGCTATGCCAAACACTTTGCTAAAATCCTACATGCAAGGTGCTGGGTGTGCAGCAAGTGCCTGTAATTCCAGCTGCTAGGAAAGCTGAGGGAGAAAGAGGGCTTGAACCTAGGAATTCAACATCAGCCTGGACAACGAAGAGAGGTACAACCTCAGAAACAAAAAACCTTATGCATGCATTCATGTATTATCTCATTCAATACTCACCAAAAATCCCCTACGTATTAACAGTTATTACTATTATCATCCATTTTGTGCAGATTTGAAAACAGGTATGGTTGGGGTTTTTTTTTTTTAAGTATAATACTAGCTTGCTAAAGAGCACACTACTCAGAAGTGGCACAGCAGAATCCCAATCTTTCCAAAATTGTTGCTTGTAGATGTATATTTGCAATCTCAATGTGTAAAAAACTAACTCTATTTTATGGATGCTATGGACACAAAATGTGACAATCTTTGTTGGTTTTTAAAAACCAGTACCACAGACTAAACCCAAGGCCTTGCACTAGGCAAGTATTCCATAACTGAGCTACACCCCAAACCCCTCTGTCAAAATGTCTTACTCTATGAAGTAAAAAAAAAATATCCAGACAATTACCATAAGCCAGACAATTTCCTCTAAATAGATTAAACTGCTATAGAACATTCTCAAAAATTATTATAGACTAACTTGTTGTAAATCATTCACAAACATGTTGTAATTACAAATGACAACTATATGAGTGACACATCTAGTCAATCAAGTTGTCAGACTACAAAACATTTTGTTACCTATATAAAAGAGAAAGTTCAATGTACATTGTTCATTTACAATGTTCATTTACATTTACAATGTAAATGAATTCCTTAAAATTCCACAACGAAACTGAGCCTGGTGGTACAATTCTGTAATCCCAGCACTCTCGGAGGCCGAGGAAGGAGGATTGCCATGAGTTCTAGGTCAGACTGGGCTATATACATAGTGAGTTCAGGCCCAGCCTAAAGTACAGAGTGAGACCCTGTCTCAAAAAATCTTCAAAAAATGAGACCCTCCCCCCTTAAATTAAAAATAAAAGACTCAGTCAAAAAATGGGCAACTAAAATGAAAAAACATTTCTCAAAAGTAATATAAATGGGGCTGGAAGAATGGCACAGCAGTTAAAGCACTTAATTTGCAAGCTCAAGGCCCTGAGTTTGACTCTCCAACACCACATACAGCTGGACGTGGTGGCACTTGGAAGTCTGAGGCAGGAGGATTGTCCTGAGTCCAAGGCAAGCCTGGGCTACACCAGTGAGTTCAGGACCAGCCTGGGCTACACAGCGAGACCCTGTATCCAAAAAAAAAGAAAGAAAGAAAGAAAGAAAAGAAAAAAGAAAAGAAAAGAAAGAGAAAAGAAATACAAATGGCCAATGAAAACAAGAAAAACGTTCAGTATCATTAACCACTAGAAATTCAAATCAAAACAACACTGACACACCTTACTCCAATTAGAAAGGCTGTCATCAAGAAATCAAAAACAGTGGGGCGAGGTGGGGGACAGTCCTTTGGTTAGAGTGCTTGACTAGCATGTGCAAGGCCCTGGATTTGATTCCTGAGCACATTAAAAAAAAAAAAATAGCCAGATGTAGTGACACATGCCTATATTCCCAACACTCTGGAGGTTAAGGCATGAGGACTGCAGTGTATTGGAGGCCATCCTGAGCTACACAATGAGGTCAGGACCAACCTAAACTACAGAACAAGACCCTGTGTTAAGTGGAGGAGGAGGAGGAGGAGGAGGAGGAGGAGGAGAGAAGAAGAAGAAGAAGAAGAAGAAGAAGAAGAAGAAGAAGAAGAGGAGGAGGAGGAGGAGGAGGAAGAGGGGAAGGAGGAGGGGAAGAAGGAGGAGGGGAGGAGAAAAAAAGTTGGCAAGGCTATTAAGAAATTTTTCTACATTGTCGGTGAGAGCGTAGACTAGTATTACCACTGTGGAAATCAATGTGAAGATGTCTCAAAAAAAAAAAAAAACCTGAAAATACAAACTCTCACCAGGCCTTGTGGTGCAGAACTGTTCTACAACTATGGGAGACTAAGGTGCAGGAATCACAAGTTCAAGCCCAGCATGGGTAACTCAGCAAGATCCTCTCTCAAAATCAAAAACAAAAAAATGAGCTGAGGATGTATCTCAGTACGAAGGTCCCACATTGGATCCCCTATATCACACACCTACATACCCACAGATATATACCCACACACATACATGGAATAGATTAAATTTGACCCAGTTGTACACTTTCTGGGTATATATCCAAGAGTTAAAGATATCATATTACAGCAGTACAAACATATCCATGTTTATAGCAGCAGAACTCATAATAGCTAAATCTTGGAAGCAGCTATAGAATAAAAAATGTGATATACATACATGATGGAGTACTACTCTGCTATGAAAAACATAAGTCTGAATCACTTGCAGGAAAATAAATGCACCTGAAGATCATAATACTTAACAAAGTCAGTTAGACCCAGAAGGTTAAATACTGCATGGTTTCTCTTATGTGAAACCTCAAATATGAACATTTAAAGAGGAAAATAAAAGAGAAAAGACAGAAAACAGGGAGGCAGACTTTGTGGAGATGAAAGGGGAATTTGAGAGTGGAAGGGCAGGAAAATAAGAGAGGAAAAGGAGAAGTAAAAATGTTTCAGATGCAATGTATATATGCAGCAAGTCCTTAAGTTGAACATCATTATTATGAGTTTCTAATATGTACTAATAAAAATGGTTATGGAGCTCCTGGGTTCAATCTCAGCACTGCAAAAAAAAAAAAAGAAAGAAAGAAAAAGAAAAAGAAGGAAAACTACTGGTCCTTTCATGTAGGCTTCAGTACACATGAGATTCCTCTCATCAAAAATAATAATAATAATAATTTTAAAACAGAAATAAGCCAGAAAATAAGCAACCAGGAACAACAAAAATCCACTAAAATCTAGTTCATAAAGAAAACAAAACAAAACAAGAATTGGTATCTGTAGCATATAATTACAAAAGAAAAAAAGACACTAGAAGACTTGCTCTCTCCTCCCCAGTCTTCGTCTCTCACTAGGTAAAATAAATCTAAACACTGAGCACAATATTTTTAAAAAGTATTACAACATCTTTTATAATATAACATACATTATATCCTTTCTCTTTTATTATTCCTTTACATCATTTTTTCTGAAAAGATAAGAATTCCTTGAGATTGCTATGCTCTTCATAATAAATTTTGTTTCCATTTCCAGGTTAACCTTGGCAAACAATTTGTACAAAAACACTCACAATCATCTGGATCACCATACTGTAAGTACCGCCATGCAATTTCATGATCCACATTAGTATAATTACCAGGAGCACTGGTGTTAAAAAAAAAAAAAGAAAAAATCACCTAACATAAAGAATGACAAATTAAACAAATTATATTCCCTTGGGCATATCTACTCTACTACCTATTTTTGCAAATAAAGTTATACTAGAAAAGAGCTGCATCAGACCTTGTGTCTTGTCATAGCTGCATTCATGCTACAACGGCAAACTAAAGTAGATGCCACAGAGCATTTGGCCTATAAAAATTCTAAAAATCTACCATCTGGCCCACCAAGTGTCTGCCAATCTGACCTACTACAATAGACAACTGAATTACCACACGTCTGCCTTAATGCACACATGCCTGGTTGCAATTAGGTTAGTATGTCTCTACTGTCAAAATGACAACAGTCGTCCCACATAAAATGTGAGTTCCAATTCCATTACCAGAAGCGTATCCTTGGAGAAGTGCTTCACTCAAAGATTCATTCCATTACTAAAATAGCATAAGAATGATACAAACTTCATTAATCAGCCACTTGACATTTATTGAGCTGCTCTTAGGTAGCAGAGACTGTGATTTATGATTTATGTAAATAAACCTCACCTGCTCATAGTTTACATTCTTCTAAGAGTATTATATTGGGTTTCATTTTGTTATTGTTGTTAAAATGTCCTGGTTTAAAAAATCACAAATTCAAGGCTATGGGAATGGCACAGCAGTTAAAGCATTTCCTACCAAGCGCAAGGCCCTGGGTTCAATTCCTCAGCACAACATAAGCTGGATGGCACACATCTGTATTCCCAGCACTTGGGACGCTGAGGCAGAAGGACTGCCTTGAGGCAAAGGCTAGCCTGGGCTCCAAAGTGAGTTTAAGACCAGCCTGGGCTACAAGAGCAAGACCCTGTCTCAAAAACAAAACAAAACACAAATTCAACTTTTTAAGTTTATATTCTCAGCTGAGAGGGGTACATGCATAAAGGAGAGAGAGGAACACTTATAGGAAGAAAACTACACAGCAAGATCACCTGTGTCAAAAGGTAAGGAAAAAAGTCAACATGTACCTCCCTGAACAATCTCACTCCCCTCTGGCCTCTGAAAAGATAAACACCTCCAAGGATATATCATTTTCTTTCTTCATAAACACAAACCCTAGCTGGGCATGTATTGTGGTTTGGATCTGTAATGTCCCCCCAAAAGTCTCATGTATTTGAATTTTATAGATTGTCTATGGAACCATGTGCTGTTAGATTGGAGCCTAGTCTGGAGGGGTACATTGGATTAAAGGCATGTAACTATGGATTACAGGTATGTAGTGGGTAATACCACACCTTCCACATCTGGCTCCAGGAGGGGCTGATCACTGGAATGAGACCTGGAAGGATATATAAGCTGCTTCCTGCCTTCCTTGAGGGACTAGTCTCAACTTTGCTTCCTGATTGTGATGTCATGAGAAGCTGCCTCCACCTCTGTCTCTGCCATGTGCTTCCATTGCTGCCAGCTGCCCCTGAATGGACTGTGACCTTCTGAAACTGTGAGCTAAAACAAACCTTTCCTCCCCTAAATTTGTGGATGTCAGGTATTGAGTCACAGCAACAAAAAAGTAACTAAGATAACGTGGTAGCACATACCTATACTGCCAGCACTCTGTATTCAACTAATAAAAGGTATCCATTTTGAGTATGAGCGAAAAAAAGGCTCATGGTGGACTTAAAGAACTATATGCTGTTCTCCATCAGGGTATCTCCATTCCAAAAATCTCAGAAATAATGTTTACATATATTAGATTTTCCCCTTAATGACTTCAGAAACTAACTTCCAAGAAAGGCTTAACTCCATTTTATGAAAAATCATTAAGGCAGTTCAACTACAGGAATTTGATACTAACACTTCAGAAAAACAATGCATCTGTTTTACTTGCTTTAGAAAATATACTCTACATCTGTAGGCAAATGGTTGGACCTTGAGATTATATGCTTAGAAAAATGAATCAGACCCAGAAAATTAAATATCATATGATTTCTCCAATATAAGAAAACCAAACCATAAAAAAGAGAGAAATGGAAGAAAGTACGAAGACAGACTAGGTGGAGACAGAAAGGGGACATGGTGGGGGGAGTTGAGAGGGTGGGAAGGGGAAAGGGATGTAATATGTAAATAACAATTTTTAAAAATTTTTAAGCAAAATAGAGAATTAAAATTATTTTATGATGGTTAAATAAATTTTTAAAAAGAAACTTATACTCAGATAATAATCTTCTCTAAAGTTTATAAAACTATACAATTTAAAAATTCTCAAAATTTAGAGCTATAGCATAAGACTATAATCAGTTCCTTTAAAAAAAAATCACAAACCCAGGCAGTACCAGCAATGGGAGGCTGAAGCAGGAGGACAGAACTTAAGCTCCTTAATTAAGACGTCAGCTTGAGCAATAGAAAGACCTGATGTCAAAGGGGGAAAGAAAAAAAAGGCCTAAGCAATATACTAACCAGCTTATGACGTTTCAGATGACACAATCAAAGCACCAAATTTTTATTATGGTGCAATGACTACTTAACTGTCATATACATATAAATACAGAGTAGACATAAACTTGAAAGTAAAAATGTATTTGTAAGGTAGTTTTTTCCCTCAAGTTTTAATCTGTCACTATGTTACTTGCCAATTTTAGAAACCTGAATAATTTTTCCTTAATACAATTATTAAATGTTTAAATATGTGCACTTGGACACAACAAGGAAACATTCTCTCACAGACTATTAGTGAATATATATTGACAGAAGCATTTTGGAAGGCAATCTGACAATACCTACCAAATATTTAAATGTATATTACCTTTGGTCTAGTTAAATGTGTAAATAAAAGGAACAGGCTGAGGGTATAACTTAGCACTTCAGGGTATGGGTTCATTTCCCAGCTCCACACATACAAAGTGTGGTGACACACACCTATAATCTCAGCACTCAGGAAACTTAGGTGGGAGAAACCATGAGTTCAAAGCCAGCCTGGACTACAGAGCGAGACCCTGGAAAGAAACAAAGAAATAAAAGAGAGAGAGAAGGGGAGAGAAAGGTACAAGGGGAAAGAAGGGAGGAGAGAGGGAAAGGAGGATTAAGGGAGAAGGGGGAAAGGAGGGAGAAAAGAAAGAGGTGTGTGTGTTAATTGTGTCAATTTCACTGATTTAGAAGGCATTCAGGAGATTAAGTATTTTTTCTGGGCAAGTCTGGGTAAATATTAAAAGGGATAACTTTGGAATCTATACATAGATCCTGGTCCCTTTTTCTATGGCACTGTTACCACTCGCCTCTGCTTCCCAAACACCATGAACTATGCATTTTTACTCTATCATACCTTTCCACCATAATGGCTCTTCCTTACAGCCAGCAGACCATGAACAGGTCCTCTTAAAAGGTAAGCCAATATTAAGTCTCTCCTCCTTTAGTTGGAAGTGTTAATATTGTATCCAGCAAAAGGAAAGCTAACACAGATATAGATTTTTTTTTTAAGGAATGGAGGACAGGAAGAATAATGAGGGGAAGAGAGAAAGGAAAAAGGTAGAAAAATGAAAAAAGTCCATTATAAAACTGCTGAAACAAGCTACGGAACATTATACAATGAAACAGGTACCTGTGAGAATAAGGTATGCTAGTCCAACTTATGAAAAGACATTCGACAAATGTCAGTCAAAAAGCAAATGAGGAAATAGTTCCATGTCCCACCTACATTCCTTTTGCCCATCTTGACCTTTATCAGATTCCCCAGCTGCTGGGAGAGCTACTGTCTTCTCCCAGTTGCACACTTCCCTGAAAAATCACTTTCAATTAGCTGAAAATTCCATACCAAGAAATGCCTGGAAAGCTATTCATTCCCACAGGGATGACAGGTAAGTACTGACTGACATGAGTTATAAACAGTACCAGAAATTCTGATTCTGGTAAGATGAAGCAAGCACTAACCAACCTACCCACTGAATAAAAGTATAAAACCTATACAGAATGTGTGCTAGATTATTAAAGATTATAAAGAATAAGCATAAGCAAGTAGATTAAGGAAGAAGTAGAACTTAAATCAATGAATGAGTGGTAAGCTTACCATTTTTTCCCCTTTTATATCCCTACATCTGAACTCTACAAAGCCAGGACCTATAAACAGAGGACTATGGTACGTACTGAAAAATCCAGGAGAAATGCTTTAATTCTCCTCAAAAAGAAGACAACTAAGGCACAAATACAGAGAAATACCCCAGGTTTTTTCTTCTTCTCTTTTATTCTTTCCCACTGAGGCTCATAAGCAACCTCATGGGGAAAGTAACAGTATGAACAAAAGCCACTGGCACTGGAAAGCTACACAAGTCAAAAAAGTGAAGGGAAGAGAAAACAAACGGAGGTAAGCTCGGAGCCAGAGATCTCAAACCAAGGTTAAGAGCACATCTAGGAGAGGTGGGAACTGACAGCAGCTGGTAGCCCCATCCTCAAGAAACGAGAGTATGGGTAGTGCAAACTGCAAATGAACTACAGGTTTCCAGTACAAACGGCCTCTGGGAGTCTAGAACCATTCCATGGTATGTTCTTCCAGTTCCTACCAATTCATATCACAGGATCAGGCAAACTATTTTTGGCGAATCATTGCTTTCCATTGAATGATCCCTATTAAAGAGGCTGAACTTGTAGCTTAAAACAAAAGTTTTGTGGGAATGGTGGAGTAGCTCAGGAATTAAAACACTTGGTTATTCACTTTGCCTACAGAAAATAAGTTGAGAGCTAGGACAGTAGCTCAGTGGTACAACACTTGCCTAACGCTAGCAAGGTCTTGGTTTCAATCCCTGGCAGCACACAAAATAAAGTTGCATATAGATTTCAATGGCTAGTGAGGCCTAACTAGCCCAGCTGTTAAGTTCATTAAAAGAAAGGTGAAGGACTGCCCTGAGTTCTAGACTTGCCTGAGCTACAGTGAGTTCACGATCAAACTAGATAATAGAGTGAGATCCTATCTCCCAAAAAAGAGGGAGGAGGAGAAGGAGAGGAAGGAGAAGGTGGTGTGCTGGTGGTTCTAGTGGTGCTGAAGATGCTGGGCCTGCATGTAAATGTATTTAAAAAGAAAATCAAAAGAGTTCTCCCCTCTGTAGTCTTTACGAATTCCACACACACAGAAATGGCTGCAGCTGCTTGCCTGCACTCACCAGTTCGTTCATTTGCGCTGTATCTCTCTCCGCCTGCCCGCCTGCATGTCCATCTTTTTACCGGAGGTCTTTCTCTGCTCTGAGTTTTTTTCGTTCCCTACATGACAGCCCTGAAATACTAGAGCCCTACTACCCACCAGACACATTCATCTAATGACTGATGGAGATGATACATAAATGTTACAACTACCTCACCCCTCTAAGAAATCTGTTTACACTGGATCCTGGAGTTCCCCAGTTGCAGTAAGTTCCAGTTATTCACACGGGTCATTTGCTGGATAAAATCTCTTGCTCACTATCTTCCCTTTCCAAGCTCACTTGTATTACTCCACTGGCTTTTCCCAGGATAGCCTACAAAATGAAAGTTGGATTCAAATCCTTGTCTACGATTCAGCCACTATGGGAATTCAGACAAGTCCCTTCATTTCAACCAAGCCTATAATTCAGATTACCTAGAATCCAAATTTATAGAGTATACATAAAGTAAGATTACTGTAGATGATCTCCCTGCACCAGTGCTTTAGTCATACTAATATCTGCACCTTTTGAAGTATTTTTTAAACAATTCCAACAAGGCTTTAATCCTACTATCAAGAGACTAGTTTATGTCTTTGTCATTCTGATATGACCTTGAAGATCACCACTTGCAGGCATATAAGTACATCTGACTACTTCCTTCCACTGGGACTCCTGGCACTCTGCCTTTTCTTAGCTGCATATTCTAGAGATAACCAACATATCCCTGTCATTCCCTTTACAGGCTACTTTATTTCAAACGCTGCCATTTCCTTCCTCATAATCACTCTCGTATCCACCCTTTTTCCCATTACAACTGCCAAAATCTTTGTCCACATTAATGAACAAATAAAATTCTATGACCTCATGATCTTGGGACTCTCTACCCCCTTTTTCCTGTAGTTTATCCTGCAGACATTAGAAATGTATTCATTAGGAATACGTAAGCATGTCCAATTTCTAGTGGGTCCCCATCACTCTACTACAATTTAAATCACTCTACTAACCCAATTTAAAGGCTCAGAACACAGGCTTAGTAAACAAAATATAGTCTAGAGTCTTGCCTACCAAGACTTAAGCAAAATGTCCTAAACTGAAAGGGGCCGAACCTGAAAATTTCTAAAAGAGGCAGTTTAACAACTCAGCTCAAAGAGAAACATTGGTAAGCAAATTTTATGGAAATTAACTGCTCTACAAAAATTACTACAAAGAAAATAAAAAGACAAAACCTAGAGTGAAAATGAATATATTTTCACAATACACATCTGAGAAAGACTTGTATCCAAATTACAAAAAAAAAAAAAAACTCAGTAAGAAAACAAGTCAACTAATAAAACTAATCAAAAGATCTAATCAAGCACCTCATCAAACATGACACTGAAATGGTAAATAAGTACCTAAGAAAAGTTCAGCATCATTTGCTTTGAGGAAATTACAGGGCTTGGATGAATGGCACAGCAGTTAAAGCACTTGCCTTGCAAGCGCCAGGCCCTGAGTTTGATTCTCCAGCATCACATAAAGCTGGGTGTGGTAGCACAAGCCTGTAAGCACAATACTCCGGAGACTGAGGCAGCAGATTGTTTTGAATCCAAAGAAAGCCTGGGCTACACAGTGAGCTCAGGACCAGCATGAGCTACAGAGTGAGACCTCATCTCTGTCTCAAAATAAAAAGGAAATTATAAATTAAAACCATAAAAGAGATACAAATATATGTCTATAATAGAATAGCTAAAAGCCAAAAAAATGACAATACCAAATGTTGACAAGGATGAAGAGCAAAAGAAACGCTCATCTATGGCTGGTGAGATTGCACAAACATAACTAAAAAACATTAGAGAGATTCTTACAAGGCTAATCACTCCTACCATATAAGCCTGCAATCGCACTACTCAGTATTTACCCAATGAACTAAAATTTTATTTCCATAAAAACATGCCTCCAAGTATTTATACAAGCTTTATTCTTAATTGTCACAACCTGGAAGCAATAAACATGCACTTCAATCAGTATAAAGTACAAAACTGTAGTACTCCCATCAAAGGAATGTTGAGCAATTAAAAAATGAAGTATCATGCCACAAAATTATATTGAGGAAGCTTAAATGCATATTGCTAGATGAAAAAAAAAACAGTCTTAAAAAGCAATGCTAATTTTATAATCTGCTAGCGAAAGCAAAACCACAAAAACAGTAAAGTTATCAGTGAATGCTAGAGGTTTGGGGAAGTGAGGAAGGACTGAGTAGATAAAGAATAAAAAAATTTTAGGGCAGAAAGACAACTGTGTATGATCCTGCAATTGTGGATACATGACACTATGGATTTGACAACACTTACAAAACTTTACAAGACAACCCTAATGTACACAATTTTTTTAAAAAAATCAGAAATTCCAATATAAAAGGTAGAAAGTGACAAAACAATCCAGTTGTATTAGAAATTACTGGAAGAGGGGGCATAAAAATGGCTTGGATATATTAGCAGGACCAAGCACCAATATCAATAATCAACCAGATAACTACTATCTACAAAACAGTGTACCTGACAACGACAAAGTGCATATTTTTTTCAACTGCACATGAAACATATACCAACAAAGACCGTATCTTGGGCCATGAAACAAGCATTAGAAAATGCAAGGAAAATCATACAAGATGTATTATCTAAGCCATAATAGATTTAAACTAAGTTTCACTAAGAGAAAGAGGCAAATCGAAGAAACTGAAAGCTGAAAAGATCAATAAAATTGATAAGGATGAAAAAGAGAAGCCATAAATTACTAATATTACTAATAAAAGACATATTACAAAACCCACGAACATTAAAAAAATTATAATATAGAACGTGGCATGGTGGCTTATACCAGCAAACCCAACTACTTGGAAAGCCAAGGCAGGAGGATCACAAGCTCAAGGCCAGAATGGGAATTAAAGGAAGACCCTGTCTCAAATTAAAAAAAAAAAAAAAAAAAAAAGCTAGAGACATAGCTCAACGGTAGGGTGCTCAACAAATATATACAAGGCCCTGAATTAGATACCCAGTGGAGCAGGGGAGAGAGGGTTAGCTAGACACATGGCTCATTGTTATCATCTCAGCACTACAGGAGGCTAAGGCAGGAGAACTGCAAGTTCAAGTCCCTCCTGGGCAATTCAGCAAGACCTTACCTCAAAATTAAAAAATAAAGACTCCTGGGCAAGATGGCAGGCGAGCAATAAAGATGCAAAATGTCTCCTCATAGACCCACTTTAAAACTTAAGATTAGAGTCAAAAATGGTCAGTTCAATGTAGCTAGGAGAGGGAGGACAACGCTAACAATTGAGAGGAGGACATGGGAAGATCAGAAATCCCAAAGAAACATCAGAAGTGGAAAAAAGCACCAGCCCAGGCAGCCACCTTAGACCAACTGCGAATGACTGTGATATGCAGGCATCTGCAGGTAGAGGACTGTCCACCCAGAACCTGGAACTTAGACCAAGAAGAGCACAGATCCAGGAGAAATGAGAATTGACAGCAGCTGGTAGCCCTAGTCGCCATAAATGAGCCAACTGGTGAGAAGTGCAAGCTGCAAATACACCAGGAGCTTCCTCTAGAAAAGGCCCCTGGAACGCCCACTGGCTGGGGAGAAGCAGTACTAGGCAGCATAACAGGATATGATGCAGGAAGGAGCCATTTTATTTTTTAAAAAAAAAAAAAAACAGCCTGAACCTGAACTGCTTAAAATAAAAAAGGCTCAGATGGGCACACCAGGGTCTTTGGGGACACTCTTAAACAGCGTTCAGAGAGAAAATGGCACGAGACAGCTGAGAGAAGAGAAAACCTGCCGACTTCCTGAGCAGCTTGGGTATAGTGGCAGCACCACCAAGACTGGGGAGAACCACCCTAGGGGGAGAGAAGCTAGGACATGCAGGAGAGCCTTGCTGAGGGGCCTGGAGGTAGACAAGACACCTCAGAGGCCAAAACAGTTAAGTCTCCCTCACTGCCTACTGCCAGCACAGAAATCTGAGGACTTTTGGCTCCTTCCACACACCCTCATACCCACTCACAGAAACTTCTCAGCTAGGCCTTTATACTGCAGTCCTTTCAACAACAGAAACATGAGAAGACAAGGAAACAGGACAAACACAGAAACTCCTGAGTCCCCAGAAACTAATGTCATGGGCCCTGGAATAGTGGAATTCATAGGGAAGGAAGTCAAAAAGCAAATAAACAAATTCAAACAAGATATTCTTAAAGAAGTGCAAGCAATGATTAGTGGGCTTAAAGAGGAACTTACTAAAATAGTAAGCCTAATGGACACAAAGCTTACAGAGCACATAGAAGACATAAATAAAAAGTTGGCTGAGGTAAATAAATAAGTGCAAAATATGAAGGAACATTTTAATAGAGAAGTAGAAATTCTGAAAAGAAATCTTGCTGAAATTCAGAATATAAAAAATGTACCTGGAAGCAGGAAACTCAGCTCAAACACTGTGAGGACAGAACTTCAGACCTCAAAGACAAGGCCAAGGAAGCAAATGCTATAATTAGGAAGGACTTCAAAATCAGAAACAAGAAAAATAGCTGGATACAACAGCTGATAGATGATATAATAAGCACCAACATCAGAATTATGGGAATGGAAGAAAGAGCAAAAGACAGCACCAAAGATATAAAGAATTTATCTGATGAAATCATACAAGAAAATTTCCCATATCTAGAAAATGAAATTAATACTCAGGTACAAGAAGCTTATAGAACACCAAATAACCTCAGCAAATAAACTCACCAAAACATATCATAATCAAAACCTCAGATATCCAACATAAAGAAAGAGTATTAAACAAGCCAAGAGAAAAACAGATGATATTTTACAAAGGGAAACCCATTCGAATCACTGCAGATTTCTCAATGTAAATTTTAAAGGCCAGGAGATCCTGGCACAAAATCTTTCAAGCTTTAAAAGACAAGTGTCAACTCAGGTTGCTGTATACAGCAATATTACCCCTGAAAATTGAAAAGGAAGTAAAAAATTTTTATGACCAAGAATCCCTAAAGAAATTTGCAACCACTACCCTAGCACTGCAGAAAATACTCAAAGGCATCTTAGAAAGAGACAAAGACATTAACAACACTATGGACCACAGAGGAAAGGAAACATCTAAACAGAAAGTGTAACAAAAAGAAAAAGCAAAGAACCAACAGGATTAAATAAAAATCTGATAATAATCACTCTGAATGCTGTGGTCTTAACTCACCACTCAAAAGACACAGACTGGCAGACCGGATCAAAAAACAGAACCCAACCATTTTTTTGTCTGTAAGTCACACACTTTACCCACAAGGAAACAGACAGACTGAAGGTTAAAGGCTGGAAATTAATACTTCATGCTACTGGAGTCCTGAAACAAGCAGAAATAGCTATACTATTCTCAGACACAGCAGACTTCAAAGCAAAGCAGATCAGAAGAAACAAAGATGGTCACTATATACTGGATAAAGGAACAATCCAACAGGAACAGCTTAAAATTATAAATATATACATACCCAATGTAGGGGTACCTAGTTATGTATACAACAGAAACTACTGGACATGAAGGACCAAATAGACCCCAGTACAATCATACTAGGGGACTTGAATACCCCACTCACACATCTAGACAGATAAACTGGACAAAAAAATCTACAAAGAAACATCAGAGCTAAATCACACCATGAAGCAAATGGACTTAACAGATACCTACAGACTACTCTTTCCAACATCAAAAGAATACACCTATTTCTCAGCAGCACATGGACTTTTTCCTTGGATATAAGACATGCTTAAGTAAATACAAAAGAATTGAAATCATTACCTGTATACTCTCAGTTCATAGTAGAATAAAACTAGAAATCAATAGCAAAAGTAATTACATCAACTATTGAAATACACAGAGATGAAATAATACATTATTGAACAACCAATGGATCACAGAAGAAACCAAGAAAGATCAAAAATTTCCTCAAATGACAATGGAAGTACATCATACTAGAATCTGTGGGACACAATGAAAGCAGTCATATGAGGGATATTCATAGCTCTGAGTGCACATATTTTTTTAAAAAAGAGCAATCTGAAATTAACAATCTAATGATACAGCTCAAAGTCCTTGAGAAACAAGAATAAATCAAATTCAAAGGAAGTTGAAGGAAGGGAATTATTAGAATCAGAGCAGAGATCAATGGAATGGAAGCAAAAATATGGAAAAGATCAATGAATCAAAGAGTTGGTTCTTTGAAAGAGTAAATAAGGTCATTAACCTCTAGCCAAACTCATGAAAAGGAAAGAAAAAAAATCCACAAAATCAATTAGAAATGGAAAAGGTGAAATCACAACAGACACTGTTGAAATCCAGAGAATTATACAAAACTATTATGAAAAACTACATTCCAACAAATTCATGAAATTAGAAGAAATGGATAAATTACTTGACACTTACATCAAAATTGGGCCAAGGAGATACTGAAACTCTGAATAGAGCAATAACCAGGAATGAAATTGAGGCAGTAATAAAGGGTCTACCAACAAAGAAACTGGACTTACTGTAGAATTTTATCAGAACTTTAGGGAAGAGTTAGTGCCAATGCTCCTTAATGTCTTCTATGAAAATGAAACAGAGGAACACTGCCCAACTCCTTCCTAGAAGCAGGTATTACCTTAATTCCCAAACCAGACAAAGACAGCAAAGAAAGAAAAATCGGCCAATTTCTTTAATGAATATTGATGCAAAATTCCTCAATAAGATACTTGCAAACAGAATGCAACAAATTATTTAAAAAATCGTACATCACGACTAAGTTGGCTTCATCCCAGAGATGCAGAGCTTGCAAAAATCAATTAAGATAATGTATCAACAAAAGAAAAAAACACAATTATCTCAATAAATGCAGAAAAAGCCTTTGACGAAAATACAACATCTTCCTGATCAAAACTCTGATAAAGTAGGTATAGACGGACCTTACCTCAAGTTGATAAAAGCAGTTTATGACAATCCTACAGCCAACATTATCCTAAATGGGGAAAACCTGAAAGCATTTCCTCTCAAATCAGGAATAAGACAAAGGTGTCTACTCTCACCACTCCTATTTAACAGAGTGCTCAAAAACTTAGCCAGAGCACATCAGTCAAGAGACTGGGATAAAGGACATATGCAGAGGAAAGGAAGAAAAGAAACTATTCTTATTTGCAGATGACATGAACCTTTACATAGAGGACCCCAAAAACTCTACCAGAAGACCCAACAAATTCAGCCAAGCTGCCGGATACAAAATCAATACACAAAAATCAGCAGCAAAGGGCTGGAGGAATGGCTCAGCAGATAAAGCACTCAGCTAGCAAGTGCTAAGTCAAGTGCTAAGTACCCTTGTTCAATTCCCCAGGACCACATAAACCTGGCATGGTGATGCATACCTATAATCGGAGCAATAGGGAGGCTGAGTCAGGAGGACTGCTGTGAGTCCAAGGCCAACCTGGGCTCCACTGTGAGTTCAGGACCAGCGTGGGCTACAGAGCGAGACCCTGTCTCAAAAAATAATAATAAAAATAGCATTCCTCCACAGCAACAATGAAAACACAGAGAAAGACATTAGAAAAACAATTCCATTCACAATTGCCTCAAAGAAAATTAAATGCCAAGAAATCAACCTAACAAAGCATGTGAAGAACTTCTCTACTGAAAACTACAGTACTCTTTAAAAAAAGAAATCCAAGGTAATTTTAGAAAATGGAAAGACTTGTCCTACTCCTGGATAAAGCATAACCAACACTGTCAAAATGGCTATACTACCTAAACTAATATACAGATTCAATGGAATCCCAATCAAGATACCAGGAGCATTTTTTACATAAATAGGAAAAAAAAAAAGACCCAAAAATTTCTATGGAACCTCAAGAGGCCCCAAGTATGCAAAACAATCCGAAGTAACAAAAGCAGGAGGCATCACAATACCAGATATCAAGTTATACTACACAGCAACAATGATAAAAATGACACAGTACTGGCACAAAAACAGACAGGTGGTTCAACTGAATAGAACTGAGGATGCCCAAATATCCCCGAGTACCTTCAGTCATCTGATTGGCGACAAAGGGGCCAAAAATACACACTCAAGTAAAGACAGCCTCTTTAACAAATGGTGCTGGGAAAACTGGCTAACTACACACAGAAGATTGAAACAGACCCACAGCTTTCACCACGCCAAAATCAAATCAAAATGGATCAAAGACTTAGACATTAAAACAGAAGCAATAAACTTGTTGGAAGAAAAAGTAGACAAAACGCTTGAAGACATAGGTGTAGGCAAGGACTTACTCAACAAAATAGCCAAAGCACGAGAGATAATACCAAGAACTGACAAATGGGACTATGTGAAATTAAAAAGCTTCAGCACAGAAAAGGAAACAATCAATCGAATGAAGAGAGCACTCACAGAATGGGGAAAAATATCTGCCAGCTTCTCCTCAGACAGAAAACTATTATCAAGAATATATAAAGAACTGAAAAAGTAGACCCCCCCAAAATAGAAGACCACATCAAAAAACTGGGAATCTGAAATGAATAAACAGATTTGGGTCATTTGTAGATAAATGGATGCACCTTGAGGACATTAAGCTTGGCAAAATGAATCAAACCCAGAAAGTTAAATATCACAGGGTCTCTAATATGAGAAAACCAAACTATAAAAACTGTAAAAGATATGGAAGAAGAAAAATGGATATTGTGGAAAGAGAAAAAGAACAGAAATGATAGAGAGCGGGAAGGAGAAAGGGAGGTGATTTGTAAATAAAAAATTAAAATTTAAAAAAAATTAAAAAATAAAAAGGGCTGGGAATGTAGCTCAGTGGGAAGGCCCTGGTTTTGATTCCCAGTCCAGAACAGGGAGAAGAAAGAGAGAAAAAGGGGAGAGGGCAGGAGACAGGCAACTCTGGAGACATCATGAATAATTCTATTCAAGAGACACAATTAAAATAACTTAGATTAAACTAAAACATTACTCAAAAAAACACAAATTAACAAAACTTAAGATTAAATGGCTAATCAGAATGACCCCTATTAAAGAGACTGAATTTGTAGCTTAAAACGGAAGTTTTGTGGGGCTGAAGGAATAGCTCAGCAGTCAAAGTGCTTACTAGCAAGTACTTGAGTTCAATTCCCCAGTACCACATAAACTGAGGAAGGTGGCACTGTCTGTAATCCCAGCACTAAGGAGGCTAAGAACAGAGAATTGCCCTGAGTTTGAGGCCAGACTGGGCTATATATTGAGTAGAGAGCCAGCCTGGACTACAGAGCAAGAGCCTGTCTCAAAAAAAAAAAAAAAAAAAAAAATTGTAAAAGGAATATCCAGACTCAACTTTGTAAGATCTCTCCCAGAAAACACAAAAGGAGTCCCAAGTGACAGTAGGCAGGTTCCATGAGTCCGAAGCTCCGCTGAGGTGCTTTTGGTGATCTGATGGCCTTTGAGTCACCCATTCTCCTCACTCATACTCTTGTAAGTAACTCCAGTAAATCCACTGGTTCAGTAAGTTGAACTTCGGTGTAATTTTAGCTCCAGTCAGTCAGCTGTGCCTTATCTGAGTTGAACAGACGTTCGTGCACATCTATTATTCAGCCATAGAAGGAATAAGATATTTATGCAAGCTATAACATGGACGAACTGTAAAACATTAGGATGAATTAAAGAATCCAGTCATCACAAAAGCCATATATTGTGTTTATATGAAATATCCAGAGCAGGTAAATCAATGCAAGTGCGAAGAATGTCTGGCCCATGCCAAACACGGCTCACAAAATCATTTGGTGTGGCAGTCAAGCATTATGGATGAGTTAATTAAATGTTTTACTAAATACAACAGGATAGTTCTTCACTTGATAATTCTATAAAGCCCATGAATGGCTGTCATAAATATTCAAATGGCCTTTGCCAGAAAAAGGTTCCCTACTCTTAATCTAGCACAACAGAAAATAATTACACTAGTTCCAGGGGTTGGCAGAGAAAATAGAGAGTTATTGCTAGTCAGTGCACGATTTCTTTTTGTGGGGTGATGATATTCTGGAACTAGATGGTGGCAGCTGTACAACTCTATGAACATACTAATAACCAACTGTAAAGTGAATTATATGGTATGTGAGTCTCCGGTAATTGTTTCACCAAATATTAATTTCTAGGATTCATCTTACTGCTACATTTTGTTCATTCGTTTTGACTGCCAAACTTGGCAGTCCACACACTATATTGGAGGCATCTCATTTCCTGATAATGGAAATCTGGATTGTGTGAAACGTTTTTTCTTTCCCAAATAGTGTGCTCCAAAACATTTTGGTACATGACTCTTATCACACAAGGGTAAGGGTTTATCCTGGGTACATACCTAGAAGAGAAATTGCCAATGAACTTTGTTAAAATGTACCAAAGTACATTCTTATCGGGGACATATCAGAGATTCTGAGAGCTCACATCCTCTCTAACACTTGATCTGTCAGGTTTTGCAAATTTTGCAACTAACATGTGCAATACTGCATCATCTCACTGTGGTTTTAATTTGTATTCCTACTTACTTAGTTTGCTGGTTTTGTGACACAGTCTTGCTATGTATAGCTCAGGGCGGGTGGTCACAAACTCAGTAAGTAACTCAGGCTGCCTTCCAACATACAATCCTCCTGCTTAAGTCTCTCAAGTGGTGAGACTACAGGCTTGTGTCATCACACATGGCCTGGCTCATATTTTTTAATCACTTATGATGATGTCCATTTCTTCATGTCATTATTGGCCATATGTAATTCTTTTTCTATGAAGCACCTATTTATGTCTTTTACAGTAACTCTTTGATAACTATTAATATAAACATACATTTATGTGGGGAATCAAACCCAGGACCCCAAAATGCTGGGCAAGAACTCTACTACTAAGCCACATTCCCAGTCCTTAAAATGTAATAGAAGGGTTTCCTACACAAAAAAAGGAAACAGAAATAAAAACTTAAAAATCACATTTTTAAAGATGTATGAATCAGAAGATCCAGTAAACATGGAAAAGTAAGTCACAGACTGAGAGAAGAGATATGCAATTAACATAACCAAGAGAACGGCATCCAAGATATAAACAGCAGTTATACAAACCAGTAAGAAAAGTTGACCTAAGATACGAGCACAATTCACAGAAGCCAGACAAGGCAAACATAAAAAGTGTGTAGTGTAACTGAAGACTAACCTGTAATATCTAAGTATTCACAATATGAAGAACATCAAGTAGGATGGGATATAGCTCAGTGGTAGAAAACCTACCTAGTGTGTATGGAGCACTGGGTTTCATCCCAAAACCAATTTTAAAAATAGCTATATAAAATTGTAGTAGAGTCAGTTACACAATAGAGGACTTGACTATACTATAAAATTACATGTAATGAGAAGAATCATTAATTAAATGAATAAAGTTTCAAGAGAAGACATGAAAACATACTATACATAAACTTAAAAGCAGATATTTTAACATAAGCAAGACTGGGACTATGGTGAGATGAGTAAATTTAAGGAAGCATCACTCTCAGAATCAGCCAACCCAAAGGTAAAGACCCATTACACTGGAAACCTAGGTGCCTCCTTCATTTCCCCCTAGCTCTGGCCTTGATTACAAAATATTTTTTAGGAATTCACACATACCTACCAAAAGTATAAAGAAGCATATGGAAAAAACTATCAAATATTAAAAAGTAAATACCTCTGGAGACACATACAGATCATGTAACTATACAGGGACAACAACCTATATGCTATGCTTTACTCATTAGGCTGGGTTCTAGGTACAGTGTATTATTCTTTCCATGTTTTAATGTCTTATTTCATTACAAAATTTTAAGTCACAAACTGAGCATATTTTTGGGCAACCTTTTTATTACTAGTTTGAGGAAAAGGGTGGTTCTCCATGCTTTATTATTGAAACAGAAAATACCAACTACCATAGGTTTTGTGCTTTTACTCACACAGGAATTCTCAGACTGTAACTTGGTGTAACAGTCATTGTTTCAGATCTTCAGCAATTTCTTTAATCAGTAGCCCAACAATACTTAAGTATTAATTTGCACATTATTATTATTATTATTACCAAAATTAATAGCTTTTTGTCTTCTATCCCTAAACTAAGAACTTTCTAAATAAACTTCTAAAACTTTTCATTAAGCTTAATAAAATTTTAAAGGCCTATATTAATCAGTACATACACAAATTTAACCATTACTAAAAATATCAATAACTTTGTCTTCACATTCTGAATGCTTATTTTTAAGTATCTCAATTGATAATATTAGTCCCATAATACTAATACATTAGCCAACCTTACAGTACAATATAATAAAAAGTATGCAAACAGTATTTTTATATCTGTAAGGACTTTTTCTTTACTGATTCCTCATCAATCTGGTCAGATTATCATTTCTGTATTTTGCATTTGACAAACATCAAGCTCATAACAGAAATGTAAGCATCCACTCTGGGGTTTTTTGTCCTTATTATATATTTGCATTATTACTTCAAACTTCAGTTGACTCTGAATCCTATAGAGAAACTGCAGTTTCTTAAACCACTCACCTACTTAGCAAGTTTCATATCATCTAAATCACAGAACATGACCTGAAAGACCAATAAAAGAGGCAGTATTGAACTGCAGTAAGTTCTAACACAGCATAAGCAAACAACAAAGATGGATCCCATTACAGATGCTCCAGGTTTCAGTGTTCCCATCAGCCCCTCTGGTTCCCTGGCAGACAGCACTTTGGCACATTATCAGATTCATAGATGGAGTGAGGTGTCAGCCTGAGTTAAGTATCAGTAAACCGTAATGGCTTGTATTTTGTTATATTCTGTCAAAAGGATCATTTTACATACCTGCCACTTTACAGACCACTGCTCATCAAAGACAACAAGTGGATGGGTATGGTGGCACACACTTCATCTCCACCATTTGGAAGGCTGAGAGAGGAGAATCACAAGTTCAAGGCCAGCATGGGCTACACAATGAACCTGAGGCTACCCTGAGCTACACAGCAAGATTCTGTCTCAAAAAACAGCAAAAATTAAAATGAAACAACACAACTGTGCTAAGCTCAAAGAACACATTAGGAATATGAGCATTAGAATTAGATAAAACTGAGAAATTAAGTGGCTAAGTAACTTGATCTAAGGTTACAAAACTAGAAATTTGTGTACTTAACCAATGATGTGCCCCCAAAACCCATTTCCTTCCCACTAAGCCACGTGATCAACCCCTCTAGGGCAACCAGAAAGAATTAGGAAACAAGAAAAAAAAAAAAAATCAGGTCCCAAAACTGTGGTGTAGTTCATGGGCTCTGAAGGACAGTGCAGTAAGAAGACCTTTGAGTGCTTTCTCTTCCAGGAAGACAGTGCATTCATGGCATGGATGAAGTCTACAGGCAGAAGTTAACCAATGCCACAGTAGTCTAAAGGACGCTGTGCCTGATGGCATAGGTCGATAATCTCAGCATTCTGGGAAACTGAGGCAGGATGATCAAAAGTTCAAGCTCAACCTGGGCAATTCAGTTGAGACCCTGTCTCAAAAATAAAATTTAAAAATGGGCAACTAGAGATGTAGCATACAGCAAAGGATTTGGGTTCCATCTATCCCTAGCACCAAGACTTTTAAAAAAAAAAAAACTAAAAGAAAGAGAGCAGCAGCTTTGGAAATGTTTCCAAAATGTCCCTGTACTGCACTTAAATGTTAAATATCCTTCCTTCATGTCCATTTCACATCTGTTCATTTCTTAACTCTTTCTGCTTTATTACATCAAAGTATCCAGGTATCAATAACTTTTATCCAAGTTTACAAAGCCTCTAACAGATACTTCTGGATGTCCATTTAATACAGAAGTCAGTGAAGCCCAATATCCTCACTAATACTCAGTTACAACTAGCCAAACTGTCAAGAAAAAAAAAAAATCTGGACTACAGAGTGAGACCCTGTCTCAAAAAAAAAAACCCCTAACTTCTTGCTTATTTTTTTTAAATTCTCAAATACCTTCCTCTACTACTTCTCATTCAGATTTTTCAAAATGCCAGAGAAAATAAACAAAAAACCTAGACTTTCTTTTTACAAATCTAAAAGCGATCTCTACATTCCAATGAAAAACATCCAAAACAGTTCTCCACTACTACCCAGAGCACTACACAGCCAACTGTTAAATAAGCCACAGAACTGTGGTAAGTACTGAATGAATCATGCATATAAAGCATTTAACACAATGCTTAACACCAAACAAGAGTCTAATAAATGTTAGCTATTAGCAGTAGTAGTACTATTCAATCATGTTGCACTATGATCTATATAGACTATAGAGCACCTTTTTGCTATAGTAAAGTTCAGTTACAAAGATATTTAGTATAAGCTTTAGTATCACAGTATTTCAGTACTATTTTTAACTTATATGGTATGGTTAATATTAAAACAAGATAAAAATGTGTTTTTTAAAGATTGATAAAAATTAATTAACAAATAAATCATATGCAACACGTTTCATTTAACAACAAGTCAGAAAGGCCTGTCTTACTGTAACGTATTTTTTAAACTTATTTTTTTACTTACATATCACATCCCTTTCCCTTCCCAACCATCAATCCAACTTTCCCTTTCCCTCTCCACAAACTATCCTCTTACTTTCTTCCCTCTCTCTCTTTTTTAATTTTGGATATGATCTAGAGATTCATTAATTTACTTATAACATATTAACAGAAAAAAAATGATAGGGACCGGAGGAATGGCACAGGAGTTAAAGCGCTTCTCTTGCAAGCACAAGGCCCTGAGTTTGATTCCCCAGCACCACATAAAGCTGGGCGTGGTGGCGCATGCCTGTAATCCCAGTATTTGGGAGGCTGAGGCAAGTGGATTGTCATGAGTCCAAGGCCAGCCTGGGCTCCATAGTGAGTTCAGGACCAGCCTAGGCTACAGAGCAAGACCCTGCCTCAAAAAAAAGAAACAAACAAACAAGGAAAAGAAAAAAGAAAAAATGGTAATTTCAACACATGAAAAAATGAAGAGCCTCTGAATAAAATTTAATACTAAATAAAAATAGTAGCCAAGAACAAAAGAAAAAGTCCTGAAATTGATGAACAACAGCACCTACCAAAAAGCCTTCAGGAAACATCATCTCCAAAATCAAAACATAAGAAGTATCCCCCATTCAGGAAAAAATTAAAAGGGCCATTTTAATCATTGCTACTCAACTTTTGGGATCAAGGGCCCAGGAGATGCAATATCAAGTAGGAATAGGAAGAGGAGTAGTAGTAGTAGTAGGAACAGTGATAATCACGATGACAATAATAATAGGTATAATGCTGAGAGAGAAATCTGGTGATTTAAGTCTTCTAGTCAATGTAGTTAGTAAGTAGGTACTTTGGTTTTTTTCCTTCTACTCCAAGTACACGTTCATGAGAAAAATATTTTTAAAATAAAAATGAAAAGACCTAAGACTCAAAAACAAGATAAACTTCTATTTAGGAAAAGAGACAGAGACACAAGTCACAAGCAGGGTGAAACTACAGGTTTGTTAGTTCTAAGTCCAGAGCTAGTAGACACTATATGTACTTTCTCCAGACAGAAAGGAGGACAGAGTGCAAGACATATCTGGGCCAAATTCACTGCTGAGGCCAGGGATGAGGCTGGAGCTGAAAGGAAGCTAACAAATACCACTGCCAGGCTCTGCCTAAGAGGCCAGGTTATATACCACTGTGGCTTAGAAAAAAGTAGGAAGGTACAAACAAAGGCTCCTGACCAGGAACTGAATCAACACTCACAGTCTGTAACCAGATCTAAAACATCTCACCCACTTCCAAGAGCAGAAGCCCTGGCTCACCATTATCATACCTGATTCTACAGGGCGCTCTGAAAGTCCAACACCTGAACTACCACCCTCGGAGCGGGGTGAGCACAGAGATCAGAAACAAAATCTAAGGTGTTCACTCTCAAGACGAGTCTGTACATCAAAACTTCAAAGCACAAGAAGAGATACAATGCTAAGAAAGACAGCCGACAACAGAAACAACTGAACATGGAAACACTCCGAATGAAGTTTCATTTTAGTGAACAAAAACATATTTTACAGGTACATTTAGGATATTCAGACATACATTTTTTAAATTACGGGGAATTCAACATGGTGCAATGTCAATGAAGTCAGTTTAGTAGTTTTCACCACAGCTAAATACATTCTTGCCATACCACCAAGCATCACTGCCCAGGTGAGTTAAAAATTTGTGTCTACATAAAACCTGCACATGCATTTATATAGCAGCTTTACTCAGAATGGCCAAAAACTAGAAGCAACAAAAATATTCCCCACTAGGTGAATGAATGAATCCTTCCATACAGTGGTATACAAAGAAATGAGCTGTCAAGCCATAAACAAGAAAAGACATTTTGATTCTTGTTTTTTTGGGGGGGTTTTGGTTTTGTTTTGTTTTTTGGTTGGTTGGTTGATTTGTTTAAGACAGGGTCTCCCTCTATAGTTCAGGCTGGCCTCATGACAATCCTTCTGCTTCTTATACTGCTGGGATTATAGGCAGGGGCACCACACCCAGTTAATTTTTATGTGGTAACAGGTGATCAAACCCAGGGCCTTGTTCATGCTATGCAAGGTCTCTAACCACTGAGTTATGCCACTCCCTCCCCCCAACCCCAAGAAGAAATCTTAAATGCACAAGACCAAGTGAAAGAAGCCAGTCTGAGGCAGCTACACATTATGTAATTCTAACTCTACAACATTCCAGCAAAAGCAAAGCTATATGGGCAGTAAAATGATCAGAGGTTGCCAGGAGCTGAGGATGAGTTAGGGAAGAATGACTGAGAGAAACAGAGGGGATTTTTGAAGCATTAAAATGATTCTTTATGACTCTGTAATGATGGTACATGTAATGTCATGTAAGACATTAGTGATACATGACATTATACATTTGTCAAACCTATGGAACTATACATCAGAAAGAATGAACTCTAATACAAATTATGGACACTGACTAATAATACTGTTCATCAATTATAACAAATCTACCATACTAATGAAAGACATTAACAAGAAACTACAGAAAAGGGCAAGTACATGGAAAACCTTTGCACTCTCCAGTTATTATGGACCAAGTTGTATCAATCTATTTATATTGGGATATATATTGTTTTTTTTAAATATATTACTAACAATTCCACTTGAGGATATGTATACAAACAAATTCAAAGCAGAGACTTAAACAGATACATGTATAAAAATGTTTATAGCAGTATTACTCACAACTGCCAAAAGCTCAGGGAGGCTGCAGCAGGAGAGCTGCAAGTTCAAGCTCAGCCTGGGAAACTTAGTAAGACGCTGCCTCAAAATCAAAACTAAAAACGGGGCTGGAGATGCAGCATGGTATGAAGGTCCTGTGTTGGATTGCCAGTACCAAAACAAAACAACAATTGCCAAAAGGTACAAATAACCCAAATGTTCACTCATAGCTTAAAGAAATAGGAAATGTGAGTAGGACTTGTTGGCATATACCCATAATCCAGCAGTCCCCGAGACTGAAGCAAGAGAATTGCAGGTACAAGCCCCAACTGGGCAATGTAATGACTTAGCTAGATGCCTGCTATCTCAAAAGTTAAAATTTTAAAAAAGGGAAAGGGACACAGCTTCA